>ML675700.1:12217679-12333269 GCA_007922155.1 Mesoclemmys tuberculata
CATAGACTCATAGACTCATAGGTCAGAAGGGACCAATATGATCATCTAGTCTGACCTCCCGCACAAGGCAGGCCACAAAACCCTACCCATACACATTTATAACAACCCCGAGCCCATGACTGAGTTATTGAAATCCTCAAAAATGAGATTTGAAGACCTCAAGCTGCAGGGAATCCACCAGCAAGCGACCCATGCCCCATGCTGCAGAGGAAGGCGAAAAACCTCCGTGGCCCCTGCCAATCCGCCCCGGAGGAAAATTCCTTCCCGACCCCAAATATGGCGATCAGCTAAACCCTGAGCATGTGGGCAAGACTCACCAGCCAGCACCCAAAAAAGATTTCTCTGCAGTAACTCAGTTCCCATCCCATCCAGCATTCCCACAGACCATTGAGCAGACTTATCTGCCGATAATCCAAAATCAATTGCTCAAATTAAACTATCCCATCATAACATCCCCTCCATATACTTATCAAGCTTAGTCTTAAAGCCAGATAAGTCATTTGCCCGCACTACTTCCCTCGGAAGGCTATTCCAGAACTTCACTCCCCTAATGGTTAGAAACCTTCGTCTAATTTCTAGTCTAAATTTCCTAATATCCAATTTGTACCCATTCGTCCTTGTGCCTATATTAGTACTAAACTTAAATAATTCCTCTCCCTCCCTAACATTAATCCCCCTGATATATTTATATAGAGCAAGCATATCCCCCCGGAGCCTTCTTTTGGCCAGGCTAAACAAGCCAAGCTCTTTGAGTCTCCTTTCATAAGGCAGACATAAAACATAGACATAAAATATCTCACACACATGCAATGTGCTTCCCGGCTGACCCGGGACTGTCCCTTTCATGTGTCTGTCAAGAGGGGTTTTGGTGCAATGGGTCGGGCCTGCCTGCAGATCAGGGCCCAAATCCAACGCCACACTGGGCATTTGTGCACTTACAGATGCCAGTGACAATTACTGGCCCCTCTTTGTGCCCACACCTGCTGCTCAGGGTTTCTTTGTTGGTGAAATGGTAGACAGGTTCCCCCCCACCCCGGGCTGTCCGTTGGGCACAGATCTATCTCAGACAGTCCGGGGGAAAAGCAATCAGCCGGCGTTTGCATATTCAGAGCAGGTGGAGGCCCATATGCCTAAGATGCACCAGACAAAATTAGCCCCTATAATCATAATCAAATGTGCATTTATGCTGGGGGAAGGGAAGGGCTGGCAGACGAGCGTGATAATTATGAAAGCCAGCATGTGCACAGCGGTTCTGCAACAATTATGCCTAGCTCAGCAAGCCAGGACTGGTGCTTGTTACAACAATCCTCAATCTCCCCCCCCCCCGCGGTAGTTTGTTCCCCGGAGGGGTGTGCTAGATGTAAGATGCCAGCCTATTTCCTCTGTGAAGTTCCCTCCTTAAAGAGAGCGAGCAAGAACCGAAGGAGGGAATGTTGCTAGATCGCAGGCTCTTGATGCTTTTTCTAACCTCCAAGAACGTTCCAGGTACTGGGTTTCTGCAAACAGCGAATTCTCGCTCAGTGGCAGAGGCTGGCTTGATTGCCAACAAACTGTCTGTTCCCCAGCTTTGAGCATTCACTAATAACTTCATAGCCTTGCTGTAGCCCTGTCCCACCTGCACCGCCAAGCACTTTTACTGCCGTTTGCATTCATGTTTGCTAAATTATTATTGTGCCACACTATTTCCTGGTAGCTTTGGCTTCTTTCAGGTGGTTCCCTCCTCTCTAGGAATTCCACAAATAAATCATGCACATGCAGTGCGAAATAAACAGGAGGTGGGGGGAGGAGTAAGATCCCCCCCAAAAAACAAATAAGAAACATCTCAGTGAAATGTCACCCCATGATCTGAGTAACAATGTGCTGCCGTTGCCCCAGCATGGATGGTTGAAGCTTTTACAGAAAGGATTTTTACCGTGACTGGATACAGACAGCCAGATCTATATATCTCCCTTCCAGGACTGTTCCCCCGCAATCTTGCCTATATTCCCCACTTCTTGTGAGATTGTCTTATTTCCTTGGGTCTCTTCAAGGAGTCGGAGGAGACAGGGAGTCTCCACTCCCTCTCACTGAAGGCTGTTGTGCCTGCCTCCTGTTATTGGGGGCGGGGGGTGGAGATGACAATCCAAATTCATCTCCAGACTCCGCCGCTCAGGGGCTAATGTCACGCAGCATTTCTCTGAATGAGCCCTGCGGGAATGGGAATGCTAAGAGACCAGAGACTTTGGCACATGTCCCACACTAACATCCACACCCCCGCGCATGTCTATGTATAAGAACATAGCAGTGGAGAACTAATGAAGAAAAAGGCGTGCTCGCTGGCCCTGTGCTTTGAAGAGAAGCACTAGTGTTGACTCTTTCTGCCACTAGTGTGCATTACCTCTTGGCACTGGTGTTTACTATTTGTTGTGCAAATCCAGCCGGGTGCCAAGCCAACACGTACGCAGGAAGCTATTCTGTGTCTTTCCAAACGTGCCCACTTCCTGAGGATGGTAACAGATTTGTTTCTCTCTTTTAAAATAACTTCCACTGCTGCTTTTCCTTCGTGCCGGAAGGACGGAAACATTCCCACCGAGATTCGGACCCATCAGGTTTGGCATCTGAGTTGCTGCTATTTATTTGTTACGATGGGGCCTAGGAGCCCCTTGTGCTACAGACTGCTGGGAGGATGCATTTTTGCCATGTTTCCAAGGTGCCCGGTACGGCGGTGATGGAGGGACCAATCAGGATCCAGACAAGGAGAGAGAAAGCACAAAAGTTCTCCTTTCCTGCGGTCTTAATCAGAACGTCACGCCCGGTTATTTTGGGTTCATTGCTTCAAAGGGCCGATTCCTTTAGGGGACAGTGTTGATCCCCTGCAGAAGTATGTTGGGTCAAACTGTACCTTTGATTTTAAACTAATCTCTTCGCCTTGTTACATATGGCGAAGGTGCTAATTGCCCTCCACACACCCCCCTCACTTGTTTCACTCCCACTCGACTGCCAATCCAGTAGGTTGCACTGTGCAATCCGGGAGGCGGTCAGCTCTCCAGCTATGGCTTGATTATTTGATTAGCCTTTATGCTGTGTCATTAGCCTGCAGATCCTGCTGCACTGCATGGTGGCAGCCACGGTAAGTCAGCTAAGAGGGAGCTTGGCACCTTGTAAAAGTCACAGCTACGTTCTGCACCCCCCTCCTCCCCGCTCCCCGCCCTGCCTGTCAGCCCCCCACTGCGCTTTGCAGCTATGCAGTAATCTGAAGAGGCAACTGCTATGTCCCTTTCAGGGAAATAATTCAGCCTCTAGAATCTAAGGTGCAGCCCCTGCCGTAAAATCCTGGCCCTAGGACAGAGATACCCTCAGCAAGGGTATTAAGTGTGTCAAATGGACCTTTTTTTCTTTGTAGCGCAGCTGTGAGATGCACTTCAACATCCAGCATTACAGAAACATCTCTGTCCACTTCAGATTTCTATCTTGGCACAAAGAAATGCTCTACAAATGCAAAAATACCTGCTTGTGTTTTCAGTCAATTATCCTATTCAGTACTTTAGATCAGCTGATGTCTGTTTTGCTGTCTACTCACTTTCTTATAAGATCAAATCAAAACTGGAGAAGGACCTGTTAGGTCCCATCTGGGTCTCTTGGTCTGTCCAGAATCACTCCCTACACTATTTTCCACAGGGCTCTTCAAAGTCCACTTTTGTATAACCAACCTAAGCAACAGAGCTTCACTTCCTATGCTGCATGTATATCTTCGATGTACAGGCAGACATGCTGGTGCAAACCCGTGCAACTCCGCTGACTTGAATGCAGCTGTGCTGGTTTACACCTGCTGAGGATGTGGCCCTTTATTTTTAAAACCAGCTTGTCGCTGGGTGAATGGTGCACTAAAGCCAACTTTTCGCTAAGTTCCCTTTGAATTTTGCAATGGATTCTATCTGGGTATGTTTGCTTTCCACCAACATTCAAGCACATCCATTTTTGCTGATCAAAAAAAAAATGTGGGGGGAGGGCTTGGCAGGAAGTGAACATCAATGCCTTGTTCCCAACAACCAAATATCTAATTCACAGGCCCAAGTATTCACACTAGAAATCAAAGCGCTGGTACCCTCACCTAGTTGGGGAACAGAAACAATACCATTTGACTCAGCTGACCAATCCCCCCTTAGTTTGAAGCGACATATTTATCAGCAATTCTTCCTCGAAAAAACCCCCCAATAAATAAATGTGAGGAAATAGCTGGGAATGATGGAAACCGGGAAATGAGCTAGAATTGCTAAATTCATTGCAAGATTTTTCTCTCAACTTTAATAACAATGATGAGGAACTGAATTATACATCCTCATATAATTATACATCCTCATATGTGGGCCTTATCCAAATCCCCTTCAAGCTGGTGGGAATCTTTCCATTGGCTTTGGATCACACCCCATGTCATTTTAAAAAAAGGGACAGGGAACATCCATTGGAAATATCTCTTTCTGTGCATCTGTCTTGTTTTGCTCTATGGATCATGGAACCAAATGATGCCATATGAATGGTGAATGGATAAGGAGTTGCTTGTGGGTCTGTATATTTACTACCACCTTGACCGCTCTGCTTTAGAGAGGGGCTGGAACAATGTGTATAATAGGGTGCTGAAAGTCATTTACCCAAACCATAAACCCTGGATATGAGGGCAACCACTTCAAGCTAGGCACCCCTAGTTCCAACACCTATGTTGAAGGCATCTTTGAGGCCATGGTGGATTTCTCTAGCAGACCACTGGGGCCTTCCTCTTTATTGTGATTACGAAGTATTAGGGTGAGCTGTGATTTTTCATTTCAGTGCAGCCTAAAACCAGGTCCTAGGCCAGTACAAACCATCGTAGCTGCACTGGAGCTGCTGGAGCTGTGACAACTTACAGTACACCACTGGCTGGGGATCTGCCCCAGATCAGCTGCTGTCCTGGAACTCGCTCGTGGTGAATTCGGGCAGACTGAAACGGGAAGTTATGGGGAGAGTCATCTTGGTTGCCACGTACTGAGAAAATGTGCCAGTTCTGCTGGTAGCAGCATCTGGGGGAGACTGTGGACCTAATCCTTCAAATAGACACCACTGATCGTGGTGAGTGAGAGCTCTCATTGAATTCAATGCAATGGCTGTATTGAATTCAATGTGATGGCTCTTAATAGCAAGCGGTGGTGGCATTTGCAGAGTCACAGAATCATAGCCCTCTTCACTCCATCTCTAAGGATCCATGTATTTGGAGCAGTGGGGTTCAGTACGGAGCTGAGTGGGGAGCACTGGGTGTTAAAAATAGATCTCCTATTTCTTAAAGATGCTGGATTTTTCTGCTCAGCATCCGCACCCCTTTCATTATTCCTGTGAAGAAACTTTAAACCACAAACATCTGAGGCTTTCTTTTTTTAAAATAAAGAACCAGTGCACTTCAATTTAAATAATAATGGAGATTTATCCATGGCTGTAGCCTGTTAATGAATTATAGCCCCCATGCACTGAATCTGAAAATGGCACAGTGAGCATTTTGCTGCATTCATTTTAAGGAAATGACAAAAGGCCTGATTCTTCTTCCATTTAAAATTTCAGAGATATTACAGTCGGGCCTCAGAGTTACAAACTGACCAGTTAGCCACACCCCTCATTTGAAACCAGAAGTGCACAATCAGGTAGCCACAGAGAGAGAGGGAAAAAAGAGCCAATACCGTGCAGCACTGTGTTAAATGTACACTACTAAAACAAATAAAGGAAAAGCAACATTTTTCTTTTGCATAGTCATGTTTCAAAGCTATATTAAGTTAATGTTCAGTTGTAAACTTCTGAAAGAACAACCATAGCGTTTGGTTCAGAGTTACGAACATTGCAGAGTTATGAACAACCTTCATTCCTGAGCTGTTCATAACTCTGAGATTCTACTGTACTCCTGATTTACACCAGTGTCAGTGAGAGGACAATCAGACTCCGACATTTAAGTTGACTCCCATACCGATCATCGCCTACGCTGTCACAAGTTATGTCTTTTTAACAGAACTTTTTAGTTGAGGGATTCCAAACAATCGCAAATATTGCACAGGTGAAAATACATATTAGGCAACCACAAATATCAATAGAGGCTAAGACAGAAAGCGATCTGTCACTGAAACTGTCCTATACAGAGACAATAGAAAGTAAGACAAACCAGTAAAGCGGGTTCAAGCCGCTTCAGATTGGAGGAACCATTTAAAAACAGTTTTGACTCCCAGGTTTTGCTAGGGGATAATACAGATTTGTTTTCTGGTTTGTGCTGGCTATTATTCTGATATGGTTTATTTTTTGACATATTGTGGCTCTCTGGTAGGAGTAAAGCTCCAATTTTATTGGTACTTAAAAAGAAAATTGTTTAACTTAAATTATATCAAAATTGCCTCTTTCTTCCGGAGTTCCCATGCTCTTTAATGAGCAACAACCCCTGCCACAGTTTTCAAGTCTTTAGAAATTGTCAATTCAAGGTGTTTTCTGTGTATATTTTATACAAACCTTGTCTCAGAATTTGGCTTCGGTTTGGTTTTTATTGCATTTAACCGAAAGGCCACTAACTCTAGTTATAGCTCATTCATTGTGTAGCTCTATATGTTCCAGTGCAGCCAGTGAAAGTGAGCATGGTGTTGTTCTTAGCGGATACAGTCATTCCAGCCACTTGGCCCAATTACAAACATCGCAGAGATTCAGAAGTTCAGCCCTGTTTTCTTCCAAGGTGGAAACAACTTAGAGGCAAACTGGAATTGTGTCAATGGGTAGAAATTGCCCAAAATTAAAATTTGGGGCTAAATCCTCCTCCTCCTTACACAAAAATTTCCATTTATCCAGTCGTATTTCACTTAATAGTTTAGTATAGACTTTAAAGGGGACATTTTCAAAGACCTATGGGAGTTGGAGGCCTCACTGTCCTTTGTGTCTTTAAAAATCAACCACTCTTTTTTTTTTTTTGTGTCAGACTCTCTTAGTTGGTCTCATTCTAAATGAATGACTTTCTAACATAAAGAGGCTGATCCAAGGCCCACTGAAGTCAATGGGAGTCTTTCCATTGATTCTTCAACAGGCTTTGGGTCAGATCTTAAATTCCCACAAGTCTGAAAGAGAATCAAGCCAGCAAATCTTGCACACCCCTATTATCTCATGCAGAATAATCTAAAATATTCCTTGCTGGCATTTTACTTTTGAGAGTAGCTTTTCTCTCCTTTATTTTTGGTTTTAATTGATGGAGAAGTTACGGAGTGAACAGAAATGCAATGAAATAAATCAGGAGAATCTTTTCCCAAAGCTATTCTTGTAATTATAATGTAGTTGTGCCAAAGTTTATTAGAAGAGGTTTGCAGTATTTGGGAAAAGCAAGAAAAATGTCTGTCTGTCTGTGTCTCAGCTGGAGGAAAGGAGACTGGTTCTGTGTGTGTGCGTGTATGAATGCGTGCACATATTAAAAATCTTCTCTTTATGGAGAAAACTTAGAGAGCTGTGAAGAGTGGATAGAATTAAACAGAGGCATGTTATTCACACACATGAATGACATTGGAGAGGATTTAAACTAGAATTAGCTACTCCCAAACGTTGCAGGTCAACTGGCTAAATACCAACAGCTCTGCTGGTAATAAATTAATGAATTCTCCCAGTCTTGCTAGGGGTGTCGGGCAAATCCTTCTTTTATTCTGTGCCAGGCGGCTGAGAAATAGAAAAGGGATGAGGGGCGAGAAGGTGACTGTTCACTCCATAAATATTATATCCTGGCTTCTTTGCATTTTGGACTGGGCTGGGTGACAGTCGGGCCAGACAATGCCTGCATTGAACTGTCAGGCGGCGGCTAGACAGCCCAGCTGTTGTGAATGGGCTGCGCAGCGGGTGAAAAAGGACCCGTGGGTTCAAGGTCAGAGGTAGCCCCTCGTGTGTTATTCAGCTAAGCCCCTTTACTTTTGTCCATAAAACTAATAAAGTTAACTGGAGGTTACGTGCTGAACGTACCGACTGGCTGCCAGCGCCAATCCTGGGGGCCGGAGAGTGGGAGAGGCCAGTTCAGGTCGGAAAACCATAGGTCCCACCCCACGCCCCAGTGGACCTGTCCACGTGAACCCATGTGCAAGCTCCGGTGGCTCAGGAAAAGTGTATTTACGGGGAGGTTGACGAAAGATGCAGGGGGGCAGAGGGGATGGGGTGATGCTCTGGGGGCCATGAAGGGTGTCAATGCCAAGGATGGAGCACAGTTCTTTAGCCTGGGATTTTCCCAGGAGTTCAGCACCCGCGTGTCCCTCATGCCTCTAACGTCCTTGGGAAATCCCAGCCTGGGTGTTGTGCACAAGGGTACGACTAGGGGAAGAGTTAAAATGGAAATGCTAGGGCCAGATCCTCAGCTGGTGTAACTTGGCATGGCTCCACTGAAGTTACACCAAGCTGAGAATCTGTTCTGTAGCCTGAATAGATGTAAAACTTTCTGCCAGCCAACTGGATCTGGATGGGTTGCCAGCTTCCCCAGGGGAGGGGCGAGAGCCCCATCACCCCCTGCCATGAAAACGATCTAGCTGGGGAATCGTCTGCCCAGGGATGAGAGGAGCCCTGTAGCTTGGGGCTAAACTGCGCAAAACGCTAGAGAATGTAGCCAAGGGGCCAATCCTGCCCTGGCCCTGGTAGATGGGGACAATTGGTGTTAACAGGACTTCTCTATTGTGAACTGCTCTGATTCTCTGAATGTGGTTCCAAACTCCCATGTTTGGTTTTTCTGTCCGTCTACGTTTTTACACTGTGCTCATCATGGCTGGGTGTAGAATGTGCAACACCCGCTGCATTCCTCTATGTGTGCTTGGAAGCAGAGACTTGAGACCTAGTTAGCAGCCTGTTAACCCAGGTGAGAAAAAACAGAATTAAAAAAACGAAAAAGAAGCAGAGAACAGCAGAATAAGTCATGAGGACCTCAGAGATACGGTGCTCCCAGCCATCAGCCAGAATACAGATACACAGGAATGGCCTTTCCAGTCCTGACCAAACCTAGCAAATGCTGCCATAACTGCTCTATTGCTAGCCCTAAGCATTCAAGAAATGTGAGTCAGGCTCCATAAAAACCCATGAAAAATCAGGAGATTTATAGTAAATGTTGAGTTCTTTTTTCTTTACCTTTCTGGGTTTTGATCTTGTAGGGGTCCTATTTTCATGCCTTTTCCCCACAACTTCAAGAGCTAGAAACATTAAAAAGTGGGATTCTCATGTAATCACATGACTCCAGGAGCTGGACCTTTAAGAAAACACCAAATAGCACGAGTGTCACAATGAAATACTGAGAATTGCCAACACTGGTGCTGAAGAAAACAAAAGAAAATCCTAGACTTAACCAAATATTTTTTAAACCTCAGATAAAGACTCTGGTTCCCATATTTCTCCAGCAATTTGGGCTGATTCTATCCACATTAGAAACCTCACAATGGCTATTGGTTTTACATGGAAGGCGCTCAGATACTGCAGTGATGGACGACAGGATAAAGACCTAAGATACAACTAAATTGCTTTAGACCAGCCCTCAGTGGCCTGTAGCCATCTCATGCTGCTCAGAAGCTGGGACCAGAGTTGATGTGATTCTACACACAGCAGCCTGAAATCTGCAACTTTACTTGGAAAATTTTTGCTTGCGGAAAAAAATGGGAAAAGTTTTAGATTTTAGATCTTTTCTAAACCCCAAAAACTTGGGAAAGGACTGTCAGCAAAAGACTCCACTGCACTGGCCAGGCACTGCATCACCCCATCCTGCCATTGGCTCTGAGAACGAGGGGTCTTTGCCTGGGAGTTTATTCAAACTGATCTCAATGTGAGGGCCTGGGATACAGAGGCGCAGAGCACACTCGTATCCAACTGGTGCCCATGGAACCTTCCAATGTGCAGCACCTCTGGAATCAAATCTCGCCAACCCCACCAGAGGGAGAGGGACGTGGGTGTTACTGGTGTCGCTGAAGCCCCAGATAATACGATAAAGAATCAGATATGAGGAAGACACGGGGTTTTGAAGAGGGTTGTGTGTTTCCCTTCCCATCACAATGGAATCTCTGTCTGAGTTCCTGTTGGAGTGGGTCCTTACTGCTGCTGGGATTTTGCGGTACCGTTGATGACAATAGGGAGGCTAGGGCTTCGGAGAGGCATCTTTTTAGTATTTTAAATCTACCTATGTTTTATGTGTGTGTTTACACAGAGATACATTTAAAAGGTGACGTTCGGCAGTGCTCCCTGTCCTGGTGTGCGCCTGTGCTTCAGCAGCTCCACCAGTGCTGCCTGGCACGCGTTGTTTCTGCCTGGAGTCTGTACGTCCTGCTCCCAGGGTTGTGCGTGAGGCTGTGACCTGGTCTGGAGGTGAACGGCTGATATCCATTGCCTGCGCACATCTTCTGACCTACTTACACCTTGTTTTGAGGCCATAATGGTTCACAGGCTGTGTATGGCTGGCCCTCTCTGCGCTGCGGTGATTTTCGCCTGTGGGTATAAAGAGGTGGACCCTGGCGTTCTCTCTTGGCTCCCATCTGCAGAGAGTAAACCCTGCAGGGACAGCCAGCTTCTGTTTTGCTGTGTGATGGGGTTATTGCTTTTCTTTGCCTACGTGCCACGCTTGCCAAAATGCTGCCCTCAGGTGCGTGTGGACGGCTTTCCAGATCCTTGCTATCCAGCCTGTTGAATCTGTGGGCGTGTGTGTGTAAGTGACTAGCCATTGCAGGAAGTCAAGCAGTGAGACGACGAGTGAGAGTGTGTCTGTAGGAGGCAGCGCCCATAGAGCCATGCTTGGTAATGCCCAGCCAAATGCGCTGGTAGGCTCACCACCACCTCTGCCCTCTCCTCTGCCCAGCCCTGAGCGCCCAGATTCTAATCACAGCTCCACGAGAACTTGTCTTTTAGAATATTTTACTACATATTAGCCAATCCCTTAGCAACCCTTGTTTCCATGGCAAAGGACCTTTGTGCAGATGCTGAGCTGAGCTTTAAACTGTAATTCAATTAATTTCGTTCTAGGCATCGGTGCTGCCCCAGCTCCCTTCTGCCCCAGGACCCAGCCCTGAAACGCCTGCAGGCACTAATCGGAGGTGTTAAAATCCAGTCTGGCTTGTAGAATTTTCTCTTGGTTGGGGTTTTGAAACATGGATCAGGGGAAACACCCAGATGTCCCAGCGGCACCAAGAAAGACAGGGAAAGGGGGGATTTCCCTTCATATTTCTAAAGAAATCTCTAACATGAAGATCCTCCTCCCCAGAATGGTAGAAAGTTTATTTTCTCTAAAGGTTGCACTCTTGCTTCAGCCTTTAAGCCAGTCGGCGTCTCTTCTGGGACCAACCTGGCTCACTCGCAGTCTTGGAATTGCTCCGTGGTTCACAGGATTTAGAAGCAGGGTCATGTCCCGTTTTAGTTTAATGTAACAGCTATTGGCAAACCATGAACAAGCGGCTGCAGCATGTCTGAAATGAGCCTTGTGTATCAGCATGGCAACCAGGGCTGGGTGAACAGCAGTGATGCACTTTCAGCCCAAGCTCTCAGACAGAAAGGAATTGAGATTTGGGGTACCCCTGTGAGTTAGGTCAGTGGGGGTAGCCCCATTTTGCAAAGAGGAAACTGAGGCACAGAGCAGTGAAGTGACTTCAAGGGCACACAGAAAGTTAGTGGCAGAGCTCATATTTGAACTCAGGAGTCCTGCCTCACTCTCCTATTCTAACCCTTCTTCAGCTAGCCCTTGCTATAGGGATGACGTCTGCACAAAAGGTTCGTTGGTGGATTTTTAGGTGGATCAGAGCCCAGGAATCTGGACTCCCCATCTCTCCAGCTGTAATCAGCATATCCACTTCTTGAAACAGCTCTGTGGTGAGGAGAGCTGAAGGAAGAACTGCTCTCCCAGGTCGGTCGGCCTGTTCTGTCCATCCGGGTGCCAGAACGTAGTAAATGGGAAATAGTACCACTGGCTATTTGTTCCAGCTCCCTGCAGGGTCTCGTTTGAGCCAGGAGACACCATCAGTGTATTCCTTATCCACTTTCGAAGCTGCAAACTCTTACTGAATGGAAGAAACTATGGTCGAGTGCAGGGGCAGTCAACAGGCAGCCCGCGGGCCAGATCCAGACTGCAGGATGCTTTTGAAAGGATCCCAAAGTGGGGTTAATCTTTCCCTCCCTCCCTTAACAGGTTATTGGGTTCTGTTTTTAAATATAAGGGTGTTTGTGAGGGCTGGGACTGAACTCACCAGTTTGTTATGGTAGGGTTGCTTGTGTAACACACAATTTAATTATATTGCATTATTACCAGGAATGCTGGGGTGTGCATCATATTAGTACAAGGAACCTCGAGAGCACTGGCTGGTGACACTTGTTGATTGGTTTATTAAAAGAAAAGAGGGTATTTTAAGTGGGGGAGGTTCTCCTTAGCAAGACCCCAAATACACGCACATTTAGGGCTCAGTCATGCAAACCTTCTTCCCGTGTCCCATGGGCAAGAGAACCACAAAGAACCAAACAGGCTTCCCTGAGTTGTGGGGAGAATCCTACGAGACAGTTTGGGGGTTTCATCAGCCTTCCCCATGCAGCAAGCCATCTAGTCCCCTGCTCGTTTGCAGTGCGTGAAGAGGAGACAGTTTGGGGATCGGCTTGAGTCAGGAGGGAGGAGAAAAGAAGCAAAGATTATTTGTGTCTTTAAGCATCACCAAAGTTTGCAATGTGAGCTAATTCCCAGCCAAAGCTTCTCTCTCAGCGATACTGTTCACTGATGGTCTAGAATAATAACAATAAAGACCAAGTTGGGGGGAAGGGGAGGAGGCTGAAAGCAAAAAAAAATATATATGGGAAAACCAAGCAATTCAAATAATGATCTTTTTTCCCAAGATTATCACCATCTAAATCCCTAAACAAAGTAAATAAAAGCTTCCACTTAAAGGGACTCTGGCAATTTTGCTCTGGCCACAAAAACGTAGTCTGTGTTCACTTCGAAAAATAATTGGTGTGGTGGAAGGATTTAGGCTGGGGTTTGCAAACGAGTTTAAGGGAGTTAGGTGCACAGGATTTAGGCTCGAATTTTGCAAATTCATAGCAATAGGTTATAAGTTCCTTGGCATTAGGGTCCATCTTTATGTTCTGTGTTTGTACAGCACCTGGCACAGTGGGGTCCCAGTCTTTGATTGGGGTTTCTAGGCAAAACAGTAAGACACAGAAATCATTAACAATAATAGGAAATGTTTTTCATTGCATTGTTTTAAAAAACGACAGTGGAAAATAAATCATTTGTGTTTGCATCTCTTAATTTCAAGTTTCCAAACCCCCCAGTGCTGGGAATTCCAGGGCTGGATCCCCCACTGGGGTAAATCAGCATAGCCCCGTCAGAGTCAGTGAGCGATGCTGATTTGCACCCACTGATGATCTAGCCCTGAAACACGTCAGAACTGCGTTAGGAAAGCCCTTACACATGTGCTTTAATTTTAAGCACGTACTTAAGGCAATGGGACGTAAGTGTTAAGTGTTCACCTGAACTGAGGTCCCTGCAGCTGCAGCTGCTTGGAGAATGACAAGGAGCAGAATTGCAAGTGGCAAGGGACCGTCCAGGCTGTGTGAATCCTTTCATTTCAGCTTTCCCCCGAGGGCTGGAAATTCCAGGGCCAGATCCACAAAATCTCAGTGAAATTGACAACAGCTGACCACTTGCATGCCCCTTGATCCTGCCACATCTTGGACAGCATGTGAGTCAGCCTCACTAGTCTGAAGGTGACGTTTGATAAATGTAGGAACAGAATTATGTGGCAGGGCTGCTGTAAGAGCAGGGGTTGGACTGAATGGAGGTCCCATCCAGTGCTGTGTGAATCAGCAGGGCTGCTCATCTGCAGAAGTCTTTGCAAGATCAGGGCCTTAGCTTGAATTATGATGTTGCAATTTAAGATTTATACTGTGGTGCTCCGAAGGGCCATTGTGCTGGGCACCCAACAAATATATAGATGGGTGGCAAGAAATTTTAGAGCAGAAACGTATGATTTTTGGACTGTTCACAACCTGCATCTTTGCAACTCTCTTGTATTTATTGGAGCTGGTCAATATTTCTCATATGAGCAGTTTTCCTGCACAAAACATGGTTTCATCAAAAACCAAAACTCTCTGCAGGAAAATGTCCATTTAGACATTTTAAAATGTTTCCAATCTGGGAAAATCCAAGTGAATTTTTTTTCTTTCTTGCTGACATTTTGAAACAAATCCATATTCTTTCACTGTGACGCATTGATTCTAGATTAAAAATGTCACCTTGAAATATCAAGCAGTTTCCTTTTGATCGAAAGGATCAAAACTATTCGTTTGGGTGATTTCCAGTTGAAAAGGTTTGGGAAATTTTTGACTCTCTGTTCTGATTCAGAACAAGGAACTCATTCTGATATAGCGATGTTCCCTGCCGGAGAAAAAGTCCATTTGCCAACCTGCTCCACTATTCATTCTAAACTGTGCTGAGATTCCATTGGGGGGCCCCATCTGCAGATGACAAAACCCAATGGCGTCAGGGCCTCTGGTGGGATTCTGTTTCCGTGAGCTGTGTTCGGGGCCTGGGTGTTAACAGACTTTAGCACTCTGTTCTCAAATGTATCTTAGCTGCAAATAAGATGCAATTATAAGAAATAGACACAGAAAGAAATTGTTGTCCCCTTGCTTCTGTTCAAGGACAGGCAGAATTCAATGTGGTTCCAGTTTTATTCCCCCTCCTCCTGCCCCAAACTCTTGTGTTTGGTTTAAAATGGGGGAGGGGGGTGGCTCTTTCTTTCAGTTCATAATCAAAATATTTGCCATCCTGAGGAATTTGCCTTCACATCTCATAGAAAAGGAGTCTAAAGCGGCTCTAAAAGGAGCCTTGTCCTTCATCTGGGAGTTGAATAGATGTGTCTGGTCACAGGTTTCATAATGACGCATTGGCAGCATTGAACTGAAGGGCTGTTATTCCAGCCTTTCGCTTTTCTTCTTCTGAGAGCAAGAATGCGAAATAAATCTTTCTTTCCCCCCTTTCTCATTCCCATGAATGTGGAAAAAGCACTATTGTTGGGGCACAAGTTGGCCGGAATTATACTGCTGTTTACGCGAAGCCTGTTAGATCCCAGTTCCAGGGGCTCCTGGTCAAGGTCGGGGCTGCAAAGAACCAAACGCATGTGGAGGAATCTTTATTTACCCTATTTAATCTCGTGTAGTAGCGAAGCAGAGACCTCCTTCCTCCCGGTAAAACGTTTATTGAATTCGTACTAATGAAAGGCCTAACACAATCCAATTGCTGGACGCTGAAACTAAATACATTCAGCCTGCAAATAAGGCGTCCATTTTTAACAGTGAGAATAATTAACCGCTGGAACGAATTACCGAAGGTTGTGATGGATTCTCCATCACTGGCTATTTTGAAATGAAGCTTGGATGTTTTTCTAAAAGCTCTGCTCTAGGATTTATTGAGGGGGGATTCTATGCCGTTATACGAGGGGCGGGGGAGCGGGGCAGACTAGAGGATCACAGAGGTCCCTTCTAGCCTTGGAATCTATGAATCAAACTAATTCCTACAGCAATTTTTACTGGGAAGGAATCTTTACACACACACATTTTAAAGTTAAAAATAGTGAAGCGTGGGGCGGAGGGAGGTATAGAGAGGCAGGTTTCCCTTGCTTTGCAGTTTCAATTTTTCATTGAATCTAATTTTAAAAAAATCTCTTTGCATTGGTTATTTGGGAACATTGTGGGCAATGAGTCCAGAAACTTATGTTGATCACCCAATGCCTCATTCTGAATTTAAAAGACAGCCCTTTATGTTTTACCAGCTTGTTTCTAAAACCCTTCCTGGGCTCCAGCAGCTAAAACTGATGCCAATAAGCATGCTCTCTCCCGTTGACTTTAAAGTTATCAGGCTTCTTGTCTCTTCTCCTGCACTGTGAAGTTGCATTACGGTCGCCCCAGCTGAAATCAGGACCCCGTTGTGCCAGGCAAAGCACAGAGCCAGTCCCTGCCTCGGTGAGCTCACAGCCTGGCAAGGCAGTCACAGGATGGGAGGAGAAACAGGCATCTGTGATGTGCCCCCAGGTCCCACTCCAGCCAGGACTAGAACCCAGGTTTCCTTAGTGCTAGGCCAGTGCCCCGTCTACCAGCCAATGCTGCATCTAGCAGGCATAGCCTCCCCCTGTCCCTTTCTCTCAGCCCTGGGGACCTGCCCCCATGCCAGCCCTTGGCATCTCGTCACCAGCACGAATCCCTGGCACAGAGAAGCAAACCTGTGATTTGCACCAGCTCACTCCTGCCTCAACCACACTCAGCTAACACAGAGGCATTCGTTCAGGGCCCAAGCATCATTTTTTCGGGCCCAGTACAAACTTGTAACACAGGCCCCCTCCCACACACATACCCATGGGGGTTGCAGCCTGGGCTGGGCCCCTCCGGGCCCCTGTGAAGTGTACCCTCCCCCCCATGTGGGAGCCCTGCATTTGTACTGGCACAGCTGCACTGGTAACTGGCCACCAAGGGCCGGACTCAGGGCAAATCCTGAATGGAACTAGCACCGTAGAGGTGATAAGACCCCTCTGTTCCATTCCTCAAGGCTCCTGAGCCAACCTGGGGTATCTGTCGCATCCGTCTGACCCCCGCTCTGGGGTATGTGGCTAGGGCAAAACTCCCTCAATAGAACTATGGACATGGATGAAATTTAGATGGAATAATAGGGTTTTGCTGCAGAACCGGCTTCAGCTTCTGGAAGTTGCCCCTCACTACCACAGCTTTCCCCCTCTTCCGCTTAAGTCAGAAGCCCCTCCAGCTATGTGCCTTCTGCTCCAAACAGGACCGACACAGGAGCAGGCTCTCCCTTCAATCCCGGATCCGGCCTCCTGCAAACTGGGAGTGGGGCAGTGGGCGTTGGCGCGGGGCACTGGCTCCTGCCTGCGGCTCCTGGGTGCTTCTACAATACAGAGAACAACTGCTCGTTAATATTATGCTCCGCTGTCGCTCACGACCATCCTGGTCGGAGGAGTGAAAACCAGCGCGGGTGGGTGAGTCACCCAGTGCATGGAGGATAAAGGGAAGTAGGAGAGAGCCCTGCGAGCACCCCGGTCTTAAAGCGCCAGCCTGCGAGATTTCCAAAGCAAGGCATTCTCCGGAGTTACGGGGCAGACCCTACGCTCCCCATCCCATCCGGGGCCTTCCTGAAAGAGCAAAACCCCCTTCCTTGCTGCTCAGATGAGTCGGGGTGTTGGAAGAGGAAATGGGCAGTGTCCTCCCCCCAGCTGGACTAACGCACTCAGCAGCGATGGAGCATTTAGCGATGAGGAGCCCTGATTGTAGCCCCGTAGGCGTCAGGTTTTTACTGCTGCTCAAAGGTGTTATTCACCTGGGTTTGAGCTCCTCAGCTCAAGTGAAGGACGCTCCCTCTGCTGTGTATGTAGGCAGAGACCCTCTGTGGTTTTGTTGGTTGGGGACCAGTTTGCTGCTTGGACTGTGGTGAATTGTAGCTTAGAAACGCACTCGGTGTGTGTGTGTAGGAGGGGAATCCCTTCCTGATGCCAGCAAGATGGCTCCTCTCCACCCCGCCCATACACACACTAGTGGCGCAGTTGTCGGCCCTCACGTTAGCGCTTCCTAGGGAGTCATTGCGGGAAACGGAGGGGAAATTCCCTCAAGCGAGCGTGCTGGGAACACAAAATAAAGACCAAAAAGCATTTGTCCAGAGGACTGACCCCCCCGAACTTCCTGCTGGGAGGAAGGACGTGCCTGCCATGAAGGAGCTGGGCTGGCTCAGGAGATCTACATTTAGTTCCCACCTTGCCTCTACTTCCCCTTGTCATCCTGAGCAAGTCACATGGTCTGTCTAGGCCTCAGTTCCCCAGCTATAAATGGGGGTAACAAGATTAGCCCAGAGCCATCTGTTCGGGGGCACAGGCAGTCAGACTGGTTGATCTCACACTCTGGTCCCTTCAGGCCTTGAAATTGATGAATCTCTGCTTCCTATCGCCCACCTCGTCCCTAAACAGATCACAAGCTCTTTAGAGAAGAGACTACCTCTTAGTATGTGTTTGTGCAGTGCCTGGCATGGTGGGGCCCCAAGCTCAGCTGGGACCCATGCCCCATTTCACAGCCATTTGTGGACTCCCCCTAAACCCTAGGTAAGACATGACTGCGGTCCCCCTACTCCAAGAGCCAAAATTTCTTCCCAGCCCATCGTGGCTCAGATGATTCAAATGTCCAAATCGTTCCTCTGTGGCTAGGGTTATTTATTATATTGCCTGTAATGAGACCTTGGCTTTCTGTAAATCCACGGCTGGATTCTTCCTGAGTGTGGTGCATTAAAACCGACGGTTGCACATGCTGATACCGGGGTCTGCACACACAAAGGCGTGCACGCACACACCCCCACCCTGCTTGGAGCTGGTGCAGCTCTCTCTGGCACGGAGCAAACGTTGCTACAGACAGCTTTGCCTACAGATAAGACTGACCCCCCATATCTTCTCCGGAGCCTGGATTTAAGCTATGGAAAGAAAGTTTGGTGGTTAAAGTCTCCAGTTCCCTTGCCCCTCGGTGCTAGCTGGTCCTAGCTGAACCCTGACCCCATCGCCTGATGTCACGTCTCCAGGGCCAACCTCATGAAAAAGGCCCATCAAGCTCATGCCTGGCCTGTTCCCTATGAGTCTGCAGGCACAGCTCTCCCCCATGGAAGCCCCATCTCATGACACAAACAAGACTGGACAAAGCGCTAGAGGCAGCAAACCCCTCCTGGCCAGTGGGACTGCGCTAGAAGGGACCCGTGGGCTCTTTTCAGTCTGATTCTGTGAGCCTTTGCGTTTTAATTCTTCTCACCGCTCTGACTCTGAAATCCTTCCGAAGGCGGGGACGGGGGGTGCCAAGAGTTAGCGCTACGTGCATCTTCCCTCGGCCACCCCCCCCCCCGACCGGGCACTTGCACAGCTCAGCTCCGTGCCTGGCCATCACCTTGCACCGCTTGACACTGATTGTTCTAGGCAGGGTGGAACTGGCTCGACTGTTCCTTTGCTGACTCACCTGCTCCCAGCACACTGGTGGTTTGGGATCCCTCTCCGTGAGCCTTGAGCTACTTTGTCACCTCACAGCAGGCCTCCGCCGGGGCCAGTGCGGCTGTCACCCACTCACAACAGCTCTATTGTGTGCATAACCCCGCCGAGGGAGCGCTCGGGCTGCAGGAGCGAAAGCCCTGTGAAAAAGGCCTTGAGCACAGAGTCTGGCGATGATGGAGGAGAGAGGCCTAAATCCCCATTTTCCCACTGACAAAGGACAGCAGCCCCCAGCCAGCAACGTTCCGTGGTGAATGGAGAATGTGCGGTGAGAGGAAACTGTGGGGCAGGCCTGGGTGCAGCACCCTCCAGGGCTGGCAGCGAGTGGAAGCACCCGTCTGACCCTCTCGGGCCTGGGAATAAACTTTAGCTTTTGGGAATTAAACCAGTCCCCAAAATAAGGGCAGGGAAAAGGCGTGACAATAACATGCTGCCATAGGGCGCTGATCTGGGCACTCGGGAGACCTGGGTCAGTTCATGGTTCCATTTCAAAGGCTTTTGCACTGGGTAAACTCACTGCAGGAGGGAGCCAACAGCCAGGTGGTGAAGGGTTAAATACTCCATTCCCTGAGCCATCCAGCACCCTCCTGACCCAGGGCTAGCAACCTAGAGATGAATGGCCGCAAACTCACACCTTATTGCCCTCATTTGCCCCCCACCCTGCAATCAGCTGTTTATAAAAGGTGCTGAAGGCCTTCCCATTTGCTAAAGGTTTCAGGTGCAAATAATTTTATTACTAGGGAGTTATTTCAATGCCTGGATTTTTTTTTCCCTGATGCCCCAAAATAGGAAGCCTTGGTTGGGGAAGCACCTAGTAAGGAAAAGGCTTAGCCACTAATTATCATAAATATTTATTACTAACTACCACTGGGAGCCTCAAAACCAAATGACTAAAACAACAGGCCGGAAAAGCATTCCAGTTTAAAAGCAGATCCGGATTTTCCAAATACCCGCTAGCTTTATAAAGGGACAAACCAAAGCCCTGGAGCCAAACACCGCCCCTGCCATTCCGGGAGCTGGACATCTAGATGCGGGGTCAGAAATGTGTGGCTTGGCCCGTCTTGGAGGGTGCGAGGCTTTGAGTGGCACTTAGATAAAGGGCAGAAGAGCTTAGGACAGGAACCCATCCGTGCCATGCAGGACAGCACGCCCAGCCACTCTGTTCCCTGGGAAGAAGGCGATTCATAAACTGGGAGGGTGGAAGAGGGGGCCCACCCGTGTCCCTCCTGTCTCCCCAGCAAAATATTCTTAGTCCGTCTCATGCAGTGCACCAGAGCCAGCCATAATTGCCGCCCTCCCGCGAGCAGCCTCCTCAAAGGGCTCCAGCCGTTTATCTCAGTTCCCGCCACCCCACTCGCCCTCCCCCATGACCGCAGTAACCCTCAGCCTTGGTAGCAGACTTTGAGTCCCACTGCTGAGATGGGGGGGAAGGAGGGAGAAATTAATCCATATGGAAATTTATTTAAATCAATTCCCTTACTGGAATCTCCAGCTGTTTCCCCGACACAGCTTTTCCCAGCCTGCTCTTGGGGGTGGGGGAGAAGCAAATGGAGGGGGAGCTGGCGAAGGGAGGGGGAAGGGGCTGAGCAGAGGAAGGAAGGAGGCATAGGGGAATGGAGGCGATAGAGCATTAACTCCCCTTTTCCCTTTATCTCCAGATGCTCCAATGTGCCTGGATCCTGGCTTAAAATGACACCATCCCCGCCCCCTCGAGCAAGCTCCATAGGCTCTTCTTGGGAGGGTAATGCCCCAGGATGCTTCCTGTGCCAATCCCACATGCACTGAGCCAAGTGAGATGTTGGCCTAGAGCCTCTGAGAGAGGCAGCCTCCTGCCAGCACCTCCTCAGGGTCCCCGGGGCTGCGTTAAGTTACCCAGCCAGGCCTTGGCTCTGCTAGTAAAAAAGCTCCCACTGGGAGCCTTAGTGCAGAGTTCATGCTGGCAGCTTCTGGAGCGTTCGCCACCGCGCCAGTTAAATTTGCACATTAAATCATCATCATAGCTGGTTGGGAATGTTTCGATGAGATTTGGGGTGTGTTGAGGTGTCTGGAAAATCCCCACTCACCGAAACTCCACCTTCTCATGGGAAAGGGGCAGGTCTGACAAATTTCTCAGCTTGAAACAGTTTTTGGGGAAAAAAAGAGGTGTAGAGATTGTCAAACCCTCTCAATGGGATGTTTCCAAAATGAAAAATTCTGCTGCCAGTTGAAAGTGGCTTTGTGTTTAGAAGTTTCCTCTAATTCTAGTAAAAATCATTAAAAATAACAGCAGTCAAAATGGAAATGAAACATTTTGAAATTATATAAACAAAATGTTCGGACTGACCCAAATCCAAACGTTTCTCGGGATTTGCAGCTCTCAAAAACTTTAGGAATTTTGACTTTTCATCCCCATTCGAGACGGGAAGAATTCTTGAAATCTCAAAAATTTTCTCAGGATGGGAATACCATTTCCCACCAGCTCTCATTATCATTGTCTGTCTCAATGGCAATAGGCCCTGAAACGTCAGGGGCACATAGCTTAAGCCTTCATTATTTCCCTTATTTATTTTTTATATTACTGTACGGTTTAGGAGCCTCAGTCATAGGCTAGGATCCTGCTGTGCTAGGCGCTGTACAAACACAGAACAAAACACGACCCCTGCCTTGAAGCACTTACAATCTAAGGATAAGACAAGAGGCAACAGTGGGAAGTACAAGGAGACGAGGAGACTTACTCCTCGGGAGATGTGCAGGAAGCCGACTTGCATGGCTGAATGGATACCATTTTGAAACCCATGTTCAGGCCAGAAGCTCATTGGATGAGCTGCTTTGTTCATGAATATAGCAGCCATAGCGCCTGCGCCGTGCTGCATAGGCTGGGAGCCCTTCAGTGGACAGGACTTCCAGAATATTTGTACCTCACCAAGCACAGAGAGCCTATGCTGGTCCTTGCAGCCTCCAGGCACTGCCACAATGTAAATGATATAATAATTGCTGTGCACGTCACTCTTCACAAGGCAAATCCCCTTTTAAGATGGGTCACAGCTGTGTTATTGGCAGGTTAGGAAATGAAGGACTGGAAAGAAAGCCAGCCAGGATGTTAGAAAGTAAAGGTTTGGCTTCTAAGGATGGGTGTGCATGAAATACTTGGTCTGGGCCAGCCCAGTGGTTAGAGCTCTGCCCTACAGGGCAGGACTGCTGGCTTTGGTTCCTCATCCAGGACTAGGCGTGCTGCAGAGACCATGAGCCCGGATTCTGGCTGTGTGAGGAAAATGGTTCTAACAAATTCCAAAGGGAGAGCGAGCTCAGCAGGATGAACTATGAGTGCAATGCAATGTACTGCAGGTGCATGGATGGAGGCTTATAAAATAACGGGAGACAAAGGGCTCAGAACGGGATGTGGGGAGCCACACACACACGTGGACTAGAGCTGGTCGACATCTTTTTAAATAATTGGTGCAAAGGTTTGAAATTTCAACCTTGTTTTTATTTGCAAGGTTCAAAATGGATCTTTTCTTGTTGGTTAGTTGGGTTTTCAGGAAGCAGGGGTTGAATTTTGACATTGAAATATTTTATTGATCTGAACTTTTCATAGATGCATTGATTTGTGCCATTAGATTGTCAGCTTTACGGTGAGGGCGTAGTATCCATGGTGTGGAGGTGGGGGAAGGGTCGCATGGCATACTGTTGGGGGGCAGGAGGGATTCTGGGTAAAAATCTAAGTTCTACAAAGAAGCTATTAACTAAGAGCAAGAGATAAAGTACAAAGGAACCAGCCTCTGTCCAGAGCCCCCTCAGCTGCTAACATGATTTCTACATTAATTTCCAGAGACCTGTGCCATTCCACTTGCCTGATACCATCACCGAGAGCTCCACCAACTAATTCCAGGCACTGAAGGGGGTCAGGCAGCCCTGGAAAGCGACTCACACAGCTATGGGGATTCACGCTGCGCATCTCACGCCACCATGACTGTGCTTCTCCGGGGGCAAAGTAAGGGGATTTTAAAATCCGTGGAAAAGAGCTATGCTAAGCTGGGATCTCCAGAGCAGCCTATGGGAATTAGGCACCCTATTGGGGTGTTGGGAGGGGGAGGACACAGCACTTCCTGAAAATGAGGCCCCTAAAAAATCAGGACACTCACAATGGCTAGTTGCTTTTGAAAATCTTGTCCTAAGTGGCTTGTCCGGGGTCACACAGAGTCTGGGACAGATCCAGGAACTGAAGCCAGGTGTCTTGAGTGTCCCAGACTGGTGCTTTAACCACAAGGTTGCCTTTCCTCTCCCTGCTAAGCATTGACACTGCCAGGATTTGAATCCCCCCTTATAATTTGTTGTCTCTTCTTCCAAGATTTTCTGGGAAGTCCTGGCCCTGTAGTTGCGCACATCTCAAACACACGGCCTGGCGCCGGCTGTGGGTCCTGCTGAGCAACAATCTGCCAGACCAGTAATATCCCTTCCAAAAGGAATAAAGGGCCAGGTTCAAATCCCATTGGGAAGGCTCTCACTGCATGCACTAGACTCTGGTCAAGCCCTCAATGCTGCAGGAAGTCTACTGCAAGCATCAGGCTTCAGGGCACGAACAGGCCATGGGAACTGGTGCAATCTCAGAGCCACGCTGCGTGTGCCTTGCACCAGGCAATGTGATCTCGCACCACAAGGGCACTATTTCTCAGCAGCCAAGCGGTTAATACGGACTCAGCAGAATCTCTTTTAATGCATCCACTCTTCCCCCTCCCTGGTGACACCTGACCGGTGGCCACCTGTGTCACATGAACAGGGCATTTATAAATGACGATTTCCCATCAGTGGAATGAATAAAAGGGGGATTTCCGTCACTGGCCCACAAGTTCAAGGTAAAGCATAAAACCTCTTATTATCATCTTCCCTTCAGCTGGCTCAGAGGAACATGTTACCGCACCAGCTGCTTTGTGCAGAAGCAGAGGGTGTTGTGGTCATTATTGTGAAATTTTGGCCATGGGGATGAAGGTTAACAGGAGAGGAGAACAAAAGGATCTGCCAAACTTCTCGATAATTAAAAAGAAACAGGATCCAGGGGAAGATCTGGATGGAACATTTCATGGAAGTTCCCCAACCCACTCTAGTCTGTGTGTGACAAGGACCCATGGTGTGAATCAGAGAATAGTAGAAATCAGAGATGGGGAAAACTTCCGTTAGTTCATCCACACCGCACACAGTCAGGACCAGGCTGTTCCCTGCAGTGGAAAATAACCAGTAAGCTTTCTTCCCTCACCCCATTGCTCTCATTCGATTCTCGTTAATCAGAAGGGCTTTATGAACATCTAGGTTCACTCATTGGTGTCTGGGTCACAGTAGAACTGAAAGTGTGACACCAGTCGCTTCACAAGCACATAGTGAGAGACAGTCTCTGGCCCAGGGACATCGGAGACCAGCCAGACAAAGGGTGGGAGAAAAGAAAGATCATTATCCCCATTGGGGAACTGCAGCCCAGAGGGATGATGTGACTGGTCTGCGTCATGCAGGAAATCTGGAGCCAAGCCAGGGGCAGAACAGCAGTCTCTTAAATTGCAGCCCAGTGCTTTCACCATAGAGCCATCCTTCTTCCCTGGCCTGGATAAGTGGTTAAATGTCAACAACACTCACAAGATGGAGGCCATCACTGCAGAATTTGCTGGGGCTCCAATAGGCTCTTGTTTGCCTGGATTATAAAAATAAAGGCTACAATTGTCAAACCTGGGGGATTAGGGTGAGCTTCCTAAACCCATCTGGACAGCCCCGAGGGAAAGATTTCCACTGGTGTGATTTCCGTCGGTGTTGAGCACTGCTAGCTAAGTGGCTAAATATGGATTCAAGAGTAGAGCTGGGTGGATAATTGAATTTGGTTCAACAGCTGAACCAAAAAACTGGGGGCTAAAATTAACTGTTTTGGACAGAACTGAAACAATTTTTTTCGAATTTCTCAGTGAAGCAAAAAGTAAAAAAAGAAAAAAATTCATGTCAGGTCTAACTAAACATTTCATTTCAGGGTTCTATGAACTTTTTTATGTTTTATTTCAATAACATTTAGGGAAATTCTGAAACAAAACATCTTTCCCAAACAAAAAGATCAAACTATTTCTCCATTTATTCTTTATTTTTACTGAAACTATTCGTCAAAATCAACCCAAATGCGCAAATTGTTTGGTCACTCTGAATCTGCAACTTTTGGCCAAAAAAAGAGAGGTTTTTACATGAAAAATTTCACCACATTCTGTTTAAGAACCTAACTTTCACAGCCTGATTTGAACAGGTTGGCCAATGTCTCTTAGGGCTGGGAATTCTTGGGGGTGCTGAGCACCTGCTGTTCACATTGAGGGGGAATCCGGGCCCCACTGATGTCAGTAGCAAAATTCCCATTGACTTCATTGAGGCCAGGTTTACACCCTCTGATGAAAGGAGTTGTGGGTGCCAATTGTGTCATTCCCAGTGAGGCAGGGAGGAGGGAAACGTGTGATGTCCTATCACTGAAACAGCTCTCTCTGACTGACAGGTGGCGTAATGAGAAGATGTGGAGTTGGCTGCCCATGAAAGCCACAAGAACGGCCCAGTATTAGCAAGATGTTTCATTTGAAGATTTGTTTCCTTTCCAAAATAAAAACCATGACTAGCGTGTGGAAAGCGTTGACAGGAGGGATAATTTTTTTGTGAACGACGGCAAAGGAAATAAAGATGTAATGCTTGGCAAGTGCATTTTCAGTAATAAGACAAACTGTGTGCCTCCCCTCGGAGCAGAAAACACCAAGGAAAATGGAGCCTAAGCTAGCCTAGGGGATTCTGCCTCCCAAAAGTCCCCCTGTGATGTCCACTGGATATGGGATTATTCTTCACTTCCTGTTCCACACAGCTGGATAGTTGTAATCAACTGCACTTGGGTCACCGGTGAGATGTCAACCCGTACACTTCAACGCTAAGCAGCATTAGTGCTTAAGCTCAAAGTTTAAATCCAACAGTGGAAGCTGGGGTAAAGTCAATCTTTTATGTGGACTAATAAATAAAGGGTGACCAAAGTCCCGCAGCCCACAAACTTAGGTTACATAGCATTGCTGCGTGCTGTTAAACAGATGCTGTGTTTCACCCCAAAGGCAAGTAAAGCTGATCCTCTATGTATAATTTGGGTATCAGTTTGTAATGTGCTTTGGGACCCTACAGCATGAAAGAAGCTATTGGCCGTTTCAGTTCCTACTGTCCTGGCTGCTGGGTGAGATGTGTTTAAAATCCAGATGTGTATTAAAAATATGACATTGACTCATAGTCTGGACTCTTTATTTATTAACTTTGCTGAAGCTTGTAACATAGACGTTCCTGTTTTCTTGATATAATAGCCAGGAACCCTTCCAAATGCCTGAGCAGTGCTACAGCTCACACACATCCTCCAGCACATGCTCCGTGTTAAGCATCCCTTCGCCTTCTCAGGGTGGATGGGTCTTTCTAAATTGTCCTCTCATTATAAACCATGGGACCACCTCGCCAGCCAATGGGCAGCCAGGGTTCCCCAAGGATCTCGCAGGTGAATTCTGATTGGCTGGTTGAGGAGGCACAGTCCACTGGAGTTGGGGGGAGGAGGGTTTTGCTGTAACAGAAGTCTGAGATTTTATTATAAGGAGGGGGTGGGGATGGGCCTGTTACAATACCACCTTCCCACACACAGACGTCGGGGCATTTGCAATCCAAACCTAATATAAATATTGCAAATGGCCCCTCTCTTTGTGACGCCAGCCGGACAACCCCGGCTCCCAGCCTTTGGGGTGTTCAAAATCCAGATTTTGGATTTTGTTGTTTCCGCCCCTCTTTAATTTGTGATAAATTACTCTCCTTGTTAGCATGTGGGGGAGAGCTGCTTAGAATCCAGCTGGGCCAGTGCTGTGCCTGCTAGCCACATGCACTGATATAGAGGCATTTTTCACTGCCGCAGAGACAATGCAGCTATGGGAGAGTGAAACTTAGTCTGTTCTGCCTCATGCACCATCCCCAGAATCTACCCTTCGAGTTCTTATCTGGCCCCTGGCACTGTAATATCTGAGCGCCTGCCAACTTCCCACTGCACATCTTTATTTCTTCATTTATGAAGGGAAAGGCAGAAAGACCCCAGCTCTGCTTAGCAAGTCAAGTTCAAGGTTCCAGTTAGAAACACTTGTACAATGGAGCGAGTTAGTACTGGAAGCTGCTGAAAGAGCATGAATTACACCCCACACACACACACACCCCAGCCCCTCCATGGGCCCAATTTTGAAAAGTGATCAGTACCCCCAACTGGGTTCAGACTTTCCAAAAGGTGCATCAAAATAAATGGCCAGGTTTTCCAAAATCCTTGGCACATAAGCTGCACATTGGGTGCTCTGCCTTGGAAATTTGTCCCCAAGCTGTTTTGAAAAACTAGCGCCTTGGCCTTTTTACAGAGTCACTTTCCCATCTCAGGGATTCCTTAAGCATGTAGCAAACGTCAGCCTTCCGAGATCAAAAATCCCTTCGTACGTTGGCTTTCTTAACCAATTCGTTTCCCCTAAAGAAGAAGAAGCAGGCTCTCTGAAGGAAGAGCTAGGGTGATTTGGGCTGGCTGTACAGATTGATGTCTAAGAGCACATTCTCCTCTGTCTCGCTGAGCTGCTCGGCTCTGCTATTTTCAAGGCAACCTGTCTCTGCCCCAGAAGAGGTGGCCCCAGAATGGGTGGTTTTTCCCAGGCCCAGGGAAACAAACTTTTAAAAATAAAATAAAGGAGAACTCAGGAGGGGCAGGGGGCACGAGGGGAAGGAAGCATTTTCCAGCCCAGGAAGAAAATATTTCCCTGTCCTTTTTTTGGCTGGCTGGCTGGAGGCATAAAAAGTCTGACCAGCCCTCATGTTAATCCAGCTTTAGGCCACAGACCACCCACTGAGGGAGCAGTCAGCCATGATATATCTTTGATATAGTATAAAATGCATAGAGAGTTTACAAGAGACTTAGGGCTTAGCCAGATTTCAGCTGAGAGGCATGGGGACAAAAAGTCTCTCTCCTCCCCCCCCCCAACTCCCCAACCTTAAAGATTAGGTTTGTTTCCATTTTGCTTGAGCAGATCCGCTGAATTCCAACAGCCGGACTTTCCCAGCAGCTGCAGCAAGCACCTCAGAAAGGAACTGCCATTCAGCCAGGGCCTGACTTGCCTCTGAAATGCACAAATAATAACAAGGAATACAAAGGTACATAGGACCAGGTTCTGGTGTGTTACATTGGCGTACATCTAGATTGGAGTTAGTCCAGCTTTGCACTATTGAAGCTGGGAGTAGAACCAGTCTTTCAAACATACACATACTAGCCCCGCTATTCTTAGCAGCCCATCAGGTCAGGAACCCCTTTTCCAAATCATGTCAAATGTTGCAGACAAATTCTGCCTTGGCCTCTCACCTAACCTACCAACTGTGGGGCTGAGATGTGTTTGCAGGCATCAAACACAGCCCTACAATGGAAACTCAGCTGCAACCTGAACTATGGAGAAGCTAGCTTCACTCTACAGGTTTGGGCTTTGGAAAGATGAGAGCCAAAATATCATACAATCAAGACATACTAATTAATAGAGAGTAGCTGCTATACACTTTACCAGCCCTCCCAGTCAGCTCTGTTTACAGCAAGAGCCCTTTGAAAGATTTCTGATACATCCTATTATGTAGGGCAGGATGGAGCCATTCCAGCAAAGACCTGTACCTAAATGACCACCTGCAAACATGGAGAAGCCAGGCTTCCTGTCCTTTTTGTTTGCTTATGCAGGATAAAGGCACCAAGAGGGGCTTCGTTTTAAAAAAAGAATCTGCTGCTTGTTTTTTGTGTTAAGAAAAATCAATCCATGCCTATCCTGAAAGACATTATTGTAACAGGAGAACGTGGGGGCTCATGACATCACAAGAGAATGAATCCAAGTGGTTAACAGAGACGACTATTTAGAAGCCTGGCCTAGCAGCCCAAGAAAGCTTTTAAAAAGGAAAGAAATTGGCACAGCCAGTATTCAGCAAGTTAGCCAATGTTCATAATTTAATCATGAGTCTATGTGGTGTTTTTCTTAAGGCCCTAACTCCTGGAGTCATGGGCTTCTATGAGAATCTTAAGTGAAAAACGTGAAATCCCTCCCTCCCAAGTGTCAGCACCAGAGGGCAAATATAAAGAATCCCAAATGGGGTTTTTTGTTTTGTTTTTTAAATCACTTGATTTTTAAACTAATCTTGTGATTTTTTTTATGTGCCATGATTTTGAACATGGGGTTGAGAAGACTTTGTACCTTGAGTTAATTGGGTACTTAACCCGTTAGTGAAGGCTAGTGGGGACATGCCACACAGCTTTGTACTGTTTGTTCACTGTGTGAGTGTTTACAAAAGTGTTAAGTCCCCAGCTGGCAATTGGGTACCTGGAGATCCAAAAGGCTAGTGAAGACAAGGCTGCTGTGGCAGGCGGTGATGAAATTGGACTTCCCCTGATGGGTCCCCTTTATAATCTGGGCATTGGAGCCTATATATATGTGATTCCTGTTGCTCACTTCTACTTTGGATGTGCTTCCTGCTGAGGAGATCAGCTTCGCACTCAGATGAGGGGCATTTTGAAAGCCAGCAGTGGAGAGATACGTTTCCTTTGCCTGTCAGCCTCTGAGGTCTGGGTGCAAAGCAAAACATTCCCCAGACCTGAAATCTCAATGGGGGGGTAAGCTAGGAATGCAGCCGCTGCTCTGGGGGTGCTGGGAGGAAATGCCTGCGGCCCCTCCCTGGGAAAGTCCAATGGCTTCTGGTTTCTCTCTTTGCGAATGCATTCTTGCCCCCTCTGCACTGATTCTGCTGTGTCATCTGTGACTATTGTGTTTATTGTGATTGCCACGAACACCACAATGGGGGTCTGGCCATGTGTTCCATGCACTAGTCACATCACTTACAAATACATCTTAAAGGCAGCAATCCCCCCCTTTCCCTGCCCCGGTGCTAAGACAGAACCAGGTACACCTTGTCTAGCCTGTTGTAAAGACAAACAATGCTGGGGATTCCACAACCTCCCTTGGAAACCTGTTCCAGAGCTTCCCTGCCCTTGTAGCTAGAAAGTGTTTCCTAACACCTAATGTGAATCTCCCCTGCTGCAGATTAGGACACGCAGTAATTGACCACCTTCCTTTTTATAACAGCCTTTAACATAGTTGAAGACTGTTCTCAGCTCCGTGCTCAGGTTTCTTTTCTCCAGACCAAACATGCCCAGCTCTGGTCCTTTCCTCAGAGACCAGCTTTTCAAAGTCATTTTGGTTACTCAGCTCTGGCCTCTCTCCAGTTCATCCCCATCTTTCCAGAAGTATGTCCCCTGGCGTTAGACCCACGCTGCTGGGTGGCCATTCACACGCTCCCAGGTTGCCGGACAGTCCAGGAGTGGTGGGTGGCTGCCCCACCCTCCTCAGCGTGATTTCACGTGCACAGTGTGTGCGAGGTTGCCTCCTGGAGGGGGACACCAGTCCGAGGGGCATGCTGCCCCCCCAACTGGCGTGACCTTGCACACACCATGTGTGCAAGTTGTGACTTGGCTTGTCTGCACTGGCAGCAGCAGAGCTCATGCTTGTGCGGGCCTGACTCTCACCGTGTGAACACGGGGTGTGTGTGTGTGTGACGCTAGTGTCACTCCAGCCCCTGGCGTTCTCTCAAAGCCTAATTGGAGCAGAGGGATTGCCGGCCTGGGGCAGATCCCTGGGGCCATCCAGCCCTGTATCCAGCACCAGTTGCTCCAGAGGAAGGTCAGGGCTAGCTGACAGCCTGCCTGTCTAGTTCTTATCCTCCAAGCCTAGGGGCAGATTCCCTGCCCCTTTCCTTTCTCTTGCGTGGCTCAGCTGCAGACCGTCCCAGTGCGAAGCTACAGCCAGTTGCCCCAGAAGGTCTCCTCCCTCTCTGACTGTCCGAGCTGAACGCTGGCCGCACCAGGCGCATCGCGCCAACATGGCTGCCGGAGCATGGCTCGCCAGGCAATCCCTGGCCCATTGTGGCTGCTGCACTGTTCCTGCATTATCCTGACAATAAAATTAAGGCCCCGGTTCCCCTAGGCAGCCCCTAACGTCTGGTGGCTGCAAGCAGAGGCCAGCTCACCTGCTGGTTAGGCGGCTCGCCCACTGCTAGCCTGGGTGTCCTGGGTGCCAGTCCTTGCTCCCGGCAGGACCCTCTGGGCCTCAGCTCCCTGCCTGCAAAATGGCAACAGCAGCTCTGCTTGCCTCTCAGGGCACCTGCCAGCGTACGTACGGGCCGAGGGCAAGCGCACAGGGCTGGGGGCTGGCTAAGGCCCATAGCCAGACAGCATGCACGTGCCCCAGGGGTTATCCCAAGCTAAGGGAGAGGTGTGGAGGGGTTTTGGTGGCTGCTTCTTGTTTCCAATAGCAGCAGCCCATCCCTGTGTCCTGTCCCAGCCCAGCTGGGGTCTGGTGGCATCCTCGCGCCATCCATCAGACGCTTCCACACCGGGCCCCATCGGAGACGGCTGAAAAGCCGCCCTGGGTGGGGGTGGGCGGGGCCAGCTGCCCAGATGCCCAAATATTGAGCTATCTATTAAATGACCCTGCTGAAGGGGTGGGAGGAAGTTCACGCATGGCTTCGCGGGAGTGTGTCGGTTTGTTATGCTAAGCCAGGGGGGCTCCATTCAGGGGACCCGGCGGAGAGGTCTGAAGAGCAAGGAGTTCACAGGCCCTCTCCCTTTGTCATGCTAAAAGTGCAACACACAAAATAACTACAGCCAGCTGCTCAATGGAGCGTGAAATACAAGTGATTTCTTAGGGAGCCCTGGCTAATGCGATGCAACGCCAGACAATGCCAGGCCCTGCCCCAGACCAGCCTTTGTGCTACATGGAAAACTTACTTTGGGTGAATGGGCCTGGGGAACAGGCCAGCTCTCAGCCTGCCAGGTGCAGGGGCAAATAGAGATCTACAGGTGGAGACGGAGCTGGGAAAAGTTGGCTGGGATGGCGAGGGAGCGGGGGAGAGGCTAGGAGGGGACGTGTAGCTGATGCACATGGGCCCAGGTGTAAATCCAAGGATGTCAGTGAGGATTTCCACACGCTGAGGTGCTGGCCCTTTTTGCTCAGCTGCGTGTGCCAAGTTCCTGAGTGCCAGGCTTTTCTCCTCCCCAGAGATGGAGGCTCTTATTCCAGCGCTGCCAGAGCCCTGGAGGATGGGCCTCTGCTTCTCTGCAGGGCAGGTAGAGAACAGGCAGCAGCGGGGCCAGCTACACAATCCCCCCTGTGGTGCTGATGTACTTTGCAGGGACCACCTTGCAAGGGGGGGTCTCGGGGGCTCAGCTGGTTCTTGGGTGCTCTGATGTAGCTGCCCACAGGAGACCACGTGTGACGGTGAACATCTGCCCTAGGCGCTGGAGTGAGACTCCCCAAAGCCATGTCACATCAGCCCCCAGGTAGGTCAGGGCCCGCGACTCTACTGAAGTGGGCCAGGCTGCACCCCACACTAATCTCTGTTCAGCTCCTCCCCTGTCTGCCTCTCCTGCTAGCGACGGTGTTCCTGGGACGCCCGGTCCCAGCCGCGCCATCCCATCACCGAGCCACGAATGCCATGTGGGTGCTCGGGCTACGCGGGCGCTAGCCCCTCGCTCCTAAGCACACAGAGGGATGTCAGAATGCAGGGGTGGCTCTTGCTGTCTTTGAGGATCTGCCACCTGGGCAATCCATGGGGGAAATGCCCTCCCCGCCATTCCCGTCACACAGGGAGCCACACTCGGTGCCACGGTCTTTATTGACATCAACTGGGGGCCCTGTTGCTGCTCAGCACTTGGGTGCTGGAAGGGCACGTTTTACCCAAGACGCCACTTTGGTGCCCTCTGCTCCATGCAGAGATGAACTTGGCTAGAAGTGTCATGTGGCAGAGACCGGCCTGCCCCTGCCCGCACGGACACCGCGCTTTCCATGTTACTCCCACCGTTAGACGCCGGCTCGGAGGGCTGTGCCCAGCGGGGCATTGGGGGGGGGCTTGGAGTCTCTCATGAATCTGGTAACGTCCGAGGTCACCACAACGGGCCATTGTGGCATTTCCATTTGCTGATGCTAATGTCTGACTCGTGGTGGGAGGAGCGGGGTGGTGTAAAATCAAGTCTCAAAGGGGGTTTTGTGTCATTGGCGGGGTAGGGGCTGGGAGGCGACCCAGGGAGGGGGGAGCGTGAGCATCCATCTTCTTGTTTTCCTTTTTTTTTTTGTGTGTGTGTCTCATGTGAAATGAAATTTGACACTGTCTAGGAGCCGCTGGGTTCTCAAGGCTCTTGAATTAGTTCCAGGGACACACAACTAAGCTTTTGTGTATATTGTGTACTTAGAGCCGGCGTGCGCCTGAAGGCCCGGCAGGGAGGGTCGTCACAGCTGTGCAGGGCCCGCCAGCAAACCCAGGGCTCTGGGTTACGCAAGAGTTGTTACAGCAGCTCCTGCGGCCCCTGTTGTGTCGGGCGCTGCACAGACACAGCGACAGCTCCTGCTCTGACGTGTTTAAACTCTGCAGAGACGGGACTGAACTATTAGCCCCATTTTACCACTGGGAGCAGAGGCACAAGTGACTAAGTGACTTGCCCAGCTGAACACAATCAGCTCAACATGAGCTCCCAGTGCAATGCTGGGGCCAAAAGCACTAACGTGATCCTGGGCTGGCTAAACAGGGGACTCTCAAGTAGGAGAGAAGTGATTTTTTCCCTCTGTATTTGGCACTTGTGTGAACGCTGCTGGAAACCTGGGGCCAGTCCTGGTGCCTACAGTTCAAGAAGGCTATTGATACATTGGTGAGGGTTCAGAGAAGACCCATAGGACTGATTAAAAAACCCGCCTTGTAGTGGTAAACTCCAGGAGCTTAATCTATTATCTTAACAAAGAGGAGATTTAGGGGGTGACTTGATTACAGTGGCTAAGTATCTCGGTAGGGAACGAATGGAAAGAAGGCATACCTTTTTAACCGTGAGCATAATCAGCCATTGCAACAATTTACCAGGGGTCGGTGCAGCTTCTCCATGGTTGACAATTTTAAAATCGAAGTTGGATGTTTGTCTAAGAGAGCGGCACTGGTTATTATCTGAGGAAATTCTCTGGCCAGTGTTAGCCCCGAGTCAGACTAAATGACCTCAGTGGTGCCTTCTGACCTTGGAATCTCTGAGTGAAGGTCGCAGAGTCTGTGGCCAAGCTGGGAACTGAAGCCAGCTCTCCTGACTCCCGGCCCACCCTCCTGCTCCAATAACAACACTAACACATTTGGCCTCACCAGCACGTTTCCTCCTCGAGTCTCAAAGGTCAGTATCATGACACCCCATTCCACAGATGGGAAAACTGAGGCACACAGCAGGGATGGGCCCTGCTTGAGGTAATGTGGCATAGCCAGGGAGGAACCCAAGAGTCCTGACCACTGCAATAAATATACCGCTGCACTGTATTGTAATCACCCAACCCATAGGGGATTGATGTTACTGTACAGTTGGTTTTATTTTTATTAAGGGCAGCCTCTAATTCAGGGCACTTGACTGTAATTTAGATTGCTCTGTGCATCCTGGTGGAGACATCGATTTGCCCTTCTGCTTAGTCTTGTCTGCTCATGCAGTTTCCGGGTTGGGCCAGGGCTGTGACTACATGTGCTAGACGAGGAGCTGCCCTGCTGGTTGGCTGCGACATTCAGCTGCAGCAGCTTGAGTTTGCCTCATAGGCACAGGCCTGGGTACGACATGTTGCCTAACAAAAGGGTGCAGTGAAATCCACCCCGGGCTTCGGAGTGTGAGACCATGCCTGACATCATCTCTTCTGCTCAGGAACTGGCTTCACTTCACGGCCTGAAATACCCCGCGGATTAAGAGAAGTGTAAATAACTCGTTACCATCCACTGTTACTGCTAAACGCACCCCACAAAGTGCAGCGCTTCAGGGCCCAAACCTGCAAACACACACGACACATATGGAGATCATAGACGATGAGGGTTGGAAGGGACCTCAGGAGGTATCTCGTCCAACCCCTTGCTCAAAGCAGGACCAAACCCTGCTCAAACCATCCCAGTCAGGGCTTGGTCAAGCCAGGCCTTAAAGACCTCTAAGGATGGAGATTCCACCCCCTCTCTAGGTAACCCATTTCAATGCTAAACCACCCTCCTAGGGAAAAAGTTTCTCCTAATATCCAATCTAGACCTCCCCCACTGCAACTTGAGACCATTGTGCCTAGTTCTGTCATCTGCCTCCACTGAGAACAGCCTCGCTCCAGCCTCCCTGGAACCCCCTTTCAGGTAGTTAAAGGCTGCTATCAAATCCCCCCTCGTTCCTCTCTTCTGCAGGCTAAACAAGCCTAGTTCCCTCCGCCTCTCCTCATGGAGTCTTGTGCTCCAGCCCCCAATCAGTTTCATTGCCCTCCGCTGGCCTCGCTCCAGTTTGCTGGCGGTGAGCAGTTCCATTGAAATTCACGCCCAAGTGAGTAAAGTCTGCCCGTGCCAGGTCGGGCCTGGCCTTGGTGGGCCGGTACTAGTTGCACAGGTGCAGACGTTAAAGTTGCATTTGCGGGGCCAGCCCTATGTTGGAAATCAGCACCTTGTTCCACTAAAACCAGTGGTGCGGCACCAGTTCACCCCAGCTGAGGCTCTGGCCCATGATTTTATGTTGATGGCTTTTCCCCTGGGTTCAAAATCGTCCATATTTGGTGACCTTCCTGGCAGGCTGCAAAAGAGCTCTGGGGGACCAGGTGTCTGGGGCAGGCTGTGGGCCCCCCTCCTCGCTGAGGAAGGGGTAGAAGGCAATTCTTGTTGGGGACTGGCGGGCTGAGTTGCTGGTGAATTGGTTGTGTGGCTGCTGCTGAGGGCCACGGTGTGTTCGGGCACTGAGAGCTTCAGGGAGGCATGTCTTGGGGATTAGTTACATGGAAAGAGAACAATTCCTGAGAGGCTTTAACTGGAGAGTGAGACAGAACGAGATGCTGGCGAGCCCCTTCAGAGCCACCGCGAGCCTTCTGGGACAGGTTTCCAAATGTCCCTGTCTTCCTCCTCTTCAATCAGGATCCGAAACAGGCTTCCCGCCCTCCTCATCTGCACCCCGCAGGGATACAGCCCCTGTGAGGAGCAGAGACAAAGGAAGACAGATGTGCTGGACATGTGGATGCCCAGGAAGCGATTTCCCTGGCAACCAGGGCTGCATTTTAGGTATGGTGGTTAACCCTTCCTCTGCTGGTCCTCCCCAGACCTGCTGGGACATGTCCCAGGGCCATAAGTGGGAGACACCCAGCAGCAGCCCCGTCATCTACCTGGGTGTAGCTAGTTCATTTAGCAGCACAGCCCAGGTGTTCCCCCAGGTGCCTCTGATACAGGCTGCAGCATGGCAGGGAGGTGGGTTCCTCCCGGCTGGCCCACGAGCCTATGGGCCCATGGTGGGTCTCCACCTGGGACGTTCTGCAACAACTCCTGGTTCAGGAAAACCAGCCCCTGAATTTGAAAATAAAAATAAGATGCAGAGCAGGCTAGAGAAGCAATTCAACCTCCCATTGGCTGCATGGAGGGCTGCTCTCCTGGACTCACAGCACACTCGGCAATCTCTCATGGCAGCTACGCAATGAACACAACGGGCCGGGCCCACTCTAGGGAGGCTCCCCCCTAACCCCCCAGCCTTGCCTTGGGCTTCCCTCCACGCCTGGCTGTAGAGAGGCATTCCAGCTACGGTGCTGATCAGCAGCCAGGTAAAAATGCGCCGTGAAATTAGCTGGAAGAGGTGAGGAGCAGAATGAGGGGGCCTAGAAAGGCCTGGCAAAGCGCAGGAGGTGACAGACAGACGCCATCACGCTTTGACGTGTGGTTCTGCTCAGTCCATCACAGCTGCAGCTCTGGTGCCAGCTGGATTCCTTCATTCTGTTTCATTCCTTCTCCCGGAGCACATGAGGAATCCGCACCAAGCGCCAGTCTAGGAGTTTGCTCTTTCACCTGACGCCACTCGTTACAGCAGGAGCAGGCTCCCAGGGCTGGCCGAACCAGGGCTTCCCCTGTATCCACTCCCCGCACCCCTACCCTGGCCCCCACCAGGGAAAGGGCAGCCTGGGTCCCGGTGGGCAGCTCGATCTGGGTGGGTGACAGGTGTTTGCATGCCAAAGATGCTGGTCACCAGGTCTCCTTCCTTAGTGGGTTGCAGGTGTCAGCGAGACAAGGCTTGGATGCCTGCTGCCGTTAGCATCTGTCTGCCTGGACCACAGATGAACCACAAAGACTAGTGCCAAGGAAATGCTCACGTGGGGGAAGAGCATGGCTGAAAGTCGAGTGATCCCGGCCGCACTGCCTCTCCAAAAGGTTAACCCCACCCTGTGACGGAGCTGGTATTGATTTCACGGTTTGCATGAATTAATGGCAGAGGCTGGGGTGGTCAAAGGTGTTTAAGGGTGTCAGGCGCCCGGCTCATGTCAGTGAGGTTCAGACATGTGGCACCTTCGAGAGGAAAGATGGTTGCAAGGCCCTAGCCAAGGCTGCGGTTCTGGGCTCTACTCTGCCACAGACTCTCTCTGTTCATGATGCTCCCTGGGAGCCTCTCAGGGATTCCCAGCCAGCCGGCCAAGCAAGGAGATGTCAAGTTGTCAGATCAGGGGGGCTGGGAGCCCTCCTCACCCCCCACTCCAGCCCAGAGAAGGGTGCAGGGGCACAGAGCAGGAGAGGGAAGGGAACATGCTTTCCCGGCGCCACACACTAACAGCTCCAGGCACCTTTGTCTGATTTGCTGAGAGCCCTCCCCCCAGTGCATTTTCCCCCACCTCACCACGTTGGCCACCTTTCTCCCTCTGGGTGGGATGGGGGCCCCCGCCTGTTTGTGCACCATAAAGTGACACCTCGCCCCACTGCAGAGCAGATGAAATGATGACGTGCACTTAGTGGGGGGTGCTGAGAGCCATTGAACCAAGCTGTAAACCCTGGATATGATAGAAACCACTTCAAGCCGGGGTGGGGGGGGCAGCTCCCCCCACACTGCTAGTTCCAGCACTGATGTGCCTCCCCTTCCTGGGAAAGTGCTCTCTGCAGATGGTGCCTCCTTGAGAACCCATCCTCTCCATATGGGGCGGGGGCTGCTGAACCGCAGCCGTTTCCCAGAGGCCATCATCTGTCCGGATGGAATTGAGAATAAAATAATGGAGCTGGGGAAGTGGGGGGGCTCCTCTGGGAGACACCCCCCGCCCCCAACACACACAAACGCTCCTCGGGCAGCTCCAGGCCAGGAGGCAGTTTCGTGACCTGTGCGCTGCAGGCAGGTTCCCGAGATGGGCACCCTGGGCCAGGCAGGGCAGGGAAGGTTTGAAGCGACACCTAGTGGGAAAGGAGCATCTTGTCGTGGTCTAATGGGGACTCGGAGGGAGATGCAGCCATGACAATCTGGTTCCCCCGCCTCGCAGAGCCCAGCACAGACCCGGCAAGCTGCATCCCTGGACGGACCCGCCCGTGCCCAATGGCTGTAGCCAGATGATGCAAGGAGCGCATGCCAGAGCAATATTGCTAACCCCATTCGGCCAGGAGCCCGGAGGCAGGCCCCAAGACAGCCCCAAGATTGGCTTAAAAGTCACAAGATTCTTGGGAAAAATAACAACTGTGGAGTTCTTCGTACTGGTCTTCCACTGGCGCAGCCCTTCAGGGGTCACGTTAGCGAGCCTGCCTCCGCAGCCAGGCAGGCGAGAAACTTAGGGGATTTTTTTAACAAACACCAAGGTTTTCCCCTCACCCCAGGACTCCAGGAGGGGCTTTAGGGGAAGCACCAAACAACATGAGACGCACGAGAGCTGGTGACCTGGCAGAGCCCATTCAATCAAGCTTTCTAGATGATGGTTTGTTTTCCCTCGCACTCCACCTGGGGGCTGGAAATGCAGCTGGGGGTGACGGGGTCTGGAGGTCCGGGAGGGTGGGGCTGTCTCTCTCTGCCCCACCAGCAGGGCTAGCAATCCTGCAATGGGCAGGCTAGCTCGCTCTCCCGTAGCTTGGCCTCGAAAGCTTGAGACAAGATGCGCCAGGGAGGCATCCCGTGGGGCGAGGCCGTGTTCCTGCAGCCACAGCAGCATCGGTGCAGACATGGCCTGTGTGAGGGAGGGGATTAGGGGGCTTGATAGAGACTCTTCCCTTCTACCCAGGGGGGCAGGTGGGGCCAGAGATGGGGGAATGGGGCACAGTCAATGGTCTCTGGTTTCTGGGCTCTCAGCTGCTCCCAGGCTGACATTCGCACTGGAGTAGCCCCCAGTTTACAGGGCAGTGAGTGAGAGCAGCACTGTCCGTGTCCCCCCCCCGGCCTGGTTTTCAGGACTAACCTCTCAGCTGAAGTAAGGGGGCGGGGGGCTGCAGGCGATCAGCAGCTCTGAAACTCAGGCCTTGCAAAGTGTTTTAAACTGGAACCCAGGAGTTCTGCTGCCAGCCCAGCCCTCCCTGCTCTAACTCCCCACCCGGAGCTGGGAATAGGACCAGGAGTCCTGAATCCCAGCGCCCCTGCTCTAAAACAGCATCTAGTCACGTGCCCCTCCCCGTCCTATGGACAGAATTCAGGTTCGCCTCTCTAGCTGCCCTCTCTGCCCTTAGCTGGGAATGGAACCCAGGAGTCCTGCATTTTAAACACCAATTGCTTCCCTTGCCCTGCAGAAGTTCTGCACAGAGAGTCAATTTGTTTAAACTCTGCCTCTCTGGGTTGGTCAGAGAATCAGTTCTGGGGTGAGTGTAACTACATGGGGGGGCCCCTCTGGGCAGCCCAAAGGGCTCTGTTGTGCTTTCACACACCCCATCGTCCTCACAACCTTGTCTGTGCTCTTCCTAGGAGACATAACTGCTGTCACGCGATAATGGAGGGATAAATCCAGGAAGGGAACCGATTTATCTTGCAAGAAAGACTTGGGCAAAAAGACACAGCACACGGGTGAGATGGTTACAATCTGTTCTGAAGCACTATCACTCCCATCTCAAGGTTACGCTGGGGAAGGAGGCAGAAAATGTTATAGAATTCGCATATTTAAGAAGTGACGCATGGCTTCCTCTCCCCATTAAATGGCCCCGGCAGTCATGGCTGCAGGATGCAAAGCCTGGGGAAAGATGCCAGCTGGGCACCCCAGAGACTGGTGTCCTCTAGACCTGATTTCCACTGCCTTGCACTGTATGAAGTCATTTGCATTAGTGGATATAAGCCATGAGTCTTTCACACCCACTTTGCATGAATGTTAATACCTCCACAAGGTGTGCCGCAACAGCCAATCAAGCCCATCTCTGGATATGGTACAGGCAGCTGTCCTGCTGCCTCTCTGGAAGGCCTGGAGCTCTGGGCTTTCTCTGTTCCCTAAATGTGGCTTCCAGATGCAGTGTTTATACTGTGATTCTCAGAGACGGGAACACAGTAGGATGTGAGCAGTACACATGCATGCAAATAATAGGGGGGTTTGTGCAGCATGACACAGACCTGTACGGGTGTGGGGTGAAGTGGAGGGGTGGGCGAGCAGAGTGTAGCCGTGTCTGGCTGCCTGCACAGGGTGCCCTGCACTATGCACCAGCTGCTCTTTGTTTAGCGACGTCTTGTCAGAGCCCATCAGCAGCGCGGGCTGGGCTGGCTGCTGAGAGGCATTTTCAGGATTTCATCTCAAGTGCGAGGATTCTCTTTGGTTTTTGCCCAGAGCTCTCACCACCTCGGGGTGGATTTGCACCAAGCCAGGCCAGCTGAGTAGCCCGTGGCCTGGAATCCCTTCTCTGCTAATTAGGCAGAGACACATGCAAAAGTTCCTGCATCTTGAGGCATGCCCAGTGTATGATCTGCAAAGAGGGGCCCCCAGCTACACAGACTCGGCACAGCTTCTACCAGCCGGGCCTGGAGACATGCCTGCCAGCTGAGCAGTGCCTACAGCTTAGCGAGGGGTAGCAGCTCCGCAGGTGAGACCGGCTCTGCATAGCTCCTACCAGCAAACCCGAGGGCAGAGGATTCCATGCCAGCAGAGTAGCAACCAGCTTGGCCGGGAGTCGAGGATTCCCAGTAGAGCCCAACTCAGTGTAGGGCTGGGGCAGTTCCCTTTTGGCTCAGCCAATAGACCTGTGGCCTATGCACTAGCTGGGTTCCTCGCTGCACAGTCTGGCCACCAGGAAGGGGCTCCGCTAGCCAGTTACACTGAGACTAGTGCACAGCCCTCAGCAGGCTGATAACGCTGAGGGGCAAAGTACGCAGCCAGTTATCCCTGGGAGGCCAGGGGAGAGCGGTCTGTCTAGGGGAGCTGGGCGCACCAACCTGACAGGCCAGCCCGTGGTCGCTGAAGCGAGGGCAGCCAAACTCCTCATGTTCCTCATGAAAATGCACAGAGGTGGGTGTGCTAAGTTGCCTCTCTCCCCCCACCTGCTCCTTTGCCATCCCCTGTTGTGCACCTCCTGTGGTTCACACCCACTTCAGTGCTGCCCAGTGGCTGGAGCAAGGGGCACTGAAGTCAGGACTCCTGGCTTCTGTTGCTGACCATGGCCCAGTCATTTCACCCCGCTGCCCTTCAGTTTTGCCCCTCGACAGAAGGGCAATACTAGTAATTCGTCCCAGAACAAGTCACCCAGCCCTGCCTTAGCAGGGGTGAACGGGAGAGTTCATTCATTGACGTTTCCGAGGTGCGTGGGGAACGGCGCCTTTTCCTGGCCACGGGCCCGTTCTACATTATCCTGGGTTCTGAACAAAACCAAAGCACAGCACAGACCCCTGCAGAGGGACAGGAGCCAGCTGTGACGCGTCACCCCTCGCTGCACATCTGGGGAGCCAGCAGCCGCATGGGGCAGGGCCACCCACCCAGGTCGCATCAGGAGGGGGTAGGGTGACCAGATCAGATGCCCCCATTTTATAGGGATAGTCCTGATATTTGGGGCTTTTTCTTATATAGGCCCCGGTTCCCCACCTCCTCTCCCCCCCCAGCCCCAGCAGGATTTTTCACACTTGCTCCAGGGCAGCCTGGGGGTTGGGGGGGGGGAGTCAGCTGGCTCCAGAGGCAGGAGGCACCAGAAAACTACAACTCCCAGCATGCAGCGCGCGCCGGACTCCTGCGAACCGGAACCAGGCGGGAGCGGAAGCGGGAGGGCTGAGTGGGTCTTGCGTTAAGCCCCGCCCCTCTCCCCAGGGCTGCCCTCTGATTGGCTGAGCAGCTGGCAGTCACTGGCAGGGCTGCCTATGATGGGGGGGGGGCGGGGAGGAGACGGTGGCTGCCCTTGCTGGAGTTGCTGCCTTGACCCCCGCGCAGCATGGTGAGTGCCGGCCCCCCCCGGGCGGAGCGTCGGGGCGAAGCTCAGCCCCCCCCACCCCGAACCAACCGACCCCTGAGCTAGCCCCCCCCCCACTCCAGCCCCCCCCGCCCCACCCCAGCCAACCCCCCCCGAGCCAGCCCCCCCCGCCCTACCCCCCCCCCGAGCCAGCCCCACACATTCCCAGCCCGCCCCACGCCCGCCCCCCGCCCCCAGCGGGGCGGCCCCCGAGAGACCCTGGGTGGGGAGCCTGAGCCCGGCGCCTATAAACAGGCCTTGGCCCCCGGCCCGGCCCGGCCCCACACGTCTCCGGCTCGGGGGGGGGGGACCTGGCTGCGGTGGTGACGCTCCCCTCGAAACCCGCCTGTGACTCCTGGAGGGAGCGACTCGGCCCCCAACGCCCTGAGCCGAGCCACGCCTCGGGCCTAGGACACCGGGCTCTGACCGGAAAGGGGGCACCAGAGCCCGGGACTCCACACGCCGCCGTGCCCCCTCCACGTCCCTCTGCTGTGAGCGGGGTGCAGCGAGCGCCGGGTGCCGAGTATAGTTCGGAAAAGCCAGCCGACCCCTGGGGGAGAGGCCACCGCGCCGGTCCGGTCCTGCCTAGGAACCGGGGTAGAGGGAATCTGGCTCCGAGGACGTGCTGCTGATTAATGGCTTTGATTGGCTTCTGTCCCTTGCCAGGCTGTGATGGGGGTGCAGCTGGTGGTGAGCCTGCTCACGGCAAGCATCATGCAGAAGATGTCTCCACACTGCTCCTTCGCTCGCTGGCTGCTCTGCAATGGCAGGTACGGTGGCTTTTCCAGCCAGCTGAAAACTGGCCCCCCATAATCTGCTTTTGCATCTCTTTCCTCAAACGCTGCCCAGCCAGGGACCCTCAATCCCGACCCACAGCCCCTCGCTAGTCCAGCCTTGGGCTCCTGTCCTCATACACACACCGCTCTGCCTGCGCCTCCATCCCAATTCTCAGCGCCCTCCCCTCTGCAGTCCTGCCACGCTACAACCCCTTCTCCAGACGCCTGGAGCGCTGCTGGTTTTCACTTGTCGGTTCAGACGTTTCTGACTCGCCCCAGCCCTTCATTATTTATGTTTTTAGCATTTTGTCCCATCATTGACCCCTTCCTGTACTTCCCCCCCCAGTCTGTATCGCTACAAGCACCCTTCGGAGGAGGAGCTGTGTGCCCTGGCGGGGAAGCAGAAGCCCAAGGCCAAGCGAGACCGGTGAGTGGGTCCCCTGCAGTCCATGCTTTATCAGATGTGACCATTGGATAATTTGGAGTGTGGATTATTTACTAGCCTCTCCTCTTCCAGGCCTGACTTCCTCACCTGCACCTGTCTCTGGGGGGAGAGAGCGCGGTGACCAGAGTCAGGGCAGGGGGTCGGACCTGGGATTTAATAGCGATTTGAATTGCTCTCATCAGGGCCTATGGAACAAGGGGCTACACATACGTGCCCACCCTCTAGAAAAGGTGGCCTCTGCCCCCAAAGGCTTGACAGTCTCAAGCCTTGTCTAGACACCCAAGTTCTAGTGCTTTAACTAAGCAGTATAACACACACAGTGTGAGTGTGAACAGCTGTAGCTCTGTGTGTGTGTGCTGGCAGGGGGGTAAGCTACACTGATATAAGCCACGTTTATCCTGGTACAGCTACGCATTGTACCAGCATAACGATAAATCAGGACCCGAACTGACGATATTCTACCAGAACCAAATCTGGGCGCAGAGCAGGGCTAAGCACAAGGCAAGTGGCAGCAGCTGGATGCAGCCAGCGGAGGCAGGGAGCGTGAATCCCCTCTGCTTGCCAGGTGCTTTTCCCCCCCCAGCGTGCTCTGTTCCTGCCATGCTGACCCCGTTTCTCTCTCCCAGGAGGATGAACGGGGTAACAGAGGATAAGCCCCTGTCGGTTCCCAGGGACATCGACCTGCACTTGGAGACCGCGCCGATAACCACAGTGGATGCCCTTGGTAATTCCCGCGGATCCGGGTCAGTCTGGGCTGGTCGCCCTGGTGGCTGAAGGCCTGCAGAGAGGTGGGGGGTACGCTCTGGGAGTCCTGACTCCCAGCACCCCCTGCTCTAACCTACAGGACCCCACTCGCCTCCCAGAGCAAGTTGCAGAACCTGGGAGTCCTGACTTCTGGGGCCCTTGTTCAGGCTAGTGGCCCAGTCAGGACCAAAGAAGTCCAGTTCAGGAAGCGCACCTCCCTCCTCCTCCCCCCCCCCCCCAACTCACTGCAGGGGGTGGGAGCAGGGCGAGCTAGCTCCTTGCGCACCGGCTGCTGGTGACGGCCCCGTGTCTCTCTGCCCGGTCCAGTGCTGCGCTATTTCCTGGAGTACCAGTGGTTCATGGACTTTGCTGTCTACTCCACCCTTGTCTACCTCTTCACCGAAGGCTACTACTACCTGGCAGAGCCCCGGAAGGAGCTGAATATTGGCATCTTGTGGTGCCTGCTCACGGTCTTCTTCTCCATGTATCCTTGCTTCCGCCATGGGGCTGGGGTCGGGTTCCAAAGGGGGGATGGGATTCTCTCCTTATGCCAGCGACTGGAGGGATAGGAACTGAGGCTGGGAGCCAGGAAAGCTGCCATGTTGCTGAGCGATGCAGTGTACAGGGAGCATGAGGGGGAGGAAGGTGATCTAGTGGATACAAGAGGCACCTGGTTCAATCCTGGCTTGGCCACAAGCTCTCTGTGTGACCTCCGCCAAGGCACAGAGTCTGCCCCAGATTCGGCTCCCCAGCTTCAAAGGGGGAAGATGCCCCCCTGCCTCACGTGAGGATTCATGTCCAGGAATGACTCCCATGTGCTCTGACCCCGCAGCGATGAGGGCTGTGGGAGTACCTGGTCAGAGACTAGGTGAGCTCCCAGAGCAAGGGGTAGATGCCCCATTATTCGTTACCTGCATTACTGTATCACCTAGGAGACCTGGGCATGGCCCAGCACCACATTGTGCTAGGTGCTGTACAAACACAGAACAGGAAGAGGGTCCCTGTATCGTCACACAGGGATTGGCCCAGGGAGATGTTCTCGTCTGGAGGCGTTGGATCAGCCTGAAGCTCTGACGTCCTGTCCTCCAGGGGCAGGTTATGCCTGAATCCAGCTGATTCACCCTCCTGCCCAGCCGCTCCAGTACGCAGCCGGGCCTGGGCTGCCAGAGACAGGCAGGATAGTGGGGGAAGAAACCCATAGCCCTTTTCAATTAAAAGCCTGGCTAAGGCTGAATGGCTTAATTTATGGACTTATAAACAGCTCCCTGACAAGTGATAAAGCTGGGTAATGAGAGCCTTCCCCACGGAGAGCGGGCCTGGGCCTAATGAAGTGCACGCTTTACGAGCCACTAATACCACAGTGGCTGTAATCTATGGGGATGGAAGGGCCCTGGGACACTTTCACAGGCTGTTGTAAACCAGGGACGCTGGCGCAGGCTATTTATCCCCATTGAAAGGGCAGCTGCCCCACTCCCCAGTGGTTTGTTTAGGGTTTATGTTAACATCTGCGTGGCCAGGGGTGAGCCTGCTGGTCCCTCCCCCGCTGATCGAGGCCAAGTGCCGCAGGACTGGCAGAACGGGCCATCTCCCAAGGGCTGAACCTTGTGGGCTGGCTGCTAATCAGGGCAGGGAGCAAAACCCCGACTGGGGGACCTTCAGGCAAGGGCTTTAATTGTTGCCGTTCGTTACCCGCAATCCCCCTCTTGCCAGCCAGCGACACCCAACGGAGGGCTGCTAAGCGATCTCCTCAGGCCTGCTCCTCCCCGGGGGTGGATCTCACCCGTCTCCCCCTCGCTGAGCTAGCCCCGGGCCAGGGCACCCCACAGCTCACCCAGCATCACCAGTTAGGCTCCCGCGGGCGCGGTTCTTTCCTTTGCAGGCTGGGGCCCTCACTGGAAGGACAAGCAGGCAGCCTCCCTAAGGCCAACGTATTCTTTAACCTCCACAGCAGGTGCAAAGCAGAACACGCCCCCGCCCTGCTCAGGCCCCACTGAGGCTGTTATTGGGGACCCTTCCCCATTAGATCGTGAGCCCATTGTGGCAGCAGCTCCCCTGGCCCATGTTGACAGGCAGCCCCTGCCCCACAGATCTTGAGCACGAGATAGACCCGAGGTGGGGGATTAGCCCCCCTGCCTTTCTCTGAGGGGCGCCGGGCCTTGCCCCAGGTCGCCCAGGGCGTCAGCGCCTGAGCAGGGAATTGAACCCCTGGTCTCCTCAGTCTCAGCCCAGCAGCATGACTACAAGACACCCCTTCCCCCCCTCTTACCCCCGCCCGCTGGCTGCAGCCGGCAGCTCTCCGAACCAGACGCTGACTGACCAGCGGCGCCTTTGATTTGATGCTGGTTTGTCTTCCCTGGTGAAAGATCCGGCTCCGTCCCGCCCCCCAAGCCTGAGCAATAGCCACAGCTTGCTGTCGGGTTCACCCGGCCACCTGACCAAGGCCCCAATAGCCGTAGCTACCTGTGAGGGGGAGGCATGTCGCCATAGGGAGCTGGGCTGAGGGGCCGGGAGGCAGGAGCTGTCCGAAGGGGGAGCTACCAAGGAGGGATCCCCCTGTTGTGAGACTGCCGCTCTCTGAGTGCTGGCGGAGTGGTGGGGGCATTGAGAGGCCAATCACCAAACCGGGCTGGTTTCTTTAACGCGCCTCCCCCCTCGGCGTCTGCAGCAAGATCTTCTTCATGGTGATGCGGCACTACTTCCGCTCCAAGGAGGGGGGCGAGCGCTCCGTCTGCCTCACCTTCGCCTTCTTCTTCCTCCTCCTCGCCATGGTGGTGCTCGTCATCCGGGAGGACTATCTGGAGTTCGGCCTCGACTCGGGTCAGGGGGTGGTGGGGATGAGACCAGGCTGGGAGGCGAGGGAGGACGCCTGGGGATGGGCGAATGAGGATTTGAGTGTCACGGCATCAGTTCCCAGGGTAGCGACGAGCCTGGCCTATCCCAGGACTTAACAGCTGTGATGGGAGCTCTCTACAAGGGTGGCCATGGAATGAGCCCTGGACCTCGCCCTGCTTGTGTGCACCCCTGTGCGTAACCCCACGCTCTGGGCTTCCAGCTTCAATTGCAGGATCGGGGCCCCTGTCGTCCCTCCACCACCCAGTGTTCAGACTGAGGCTGGGGGCTGTGCCTAGCATTGCTGGTCTGCGAGTGATTCCCACCTGAGGTAGATGCAAGTGGGCAGCAGCAAACCTGCCAGTTTGGCCTTCCTGGTGTAAACCTGCTCCCAGGCCTGTTAAACCATGAACCCCCGTCTGTCACGGTGGTGTCTAGGCTAAAAGCGGTTGAAGTTAGGTGAGGATCAGCCAGCCCATGCTGGCTAACCCCGATCTCTCCCCTAACATGGGTTCAGGGTGACCCCTTTTACCTCAGTTGGCAAACCCCAACCTAGATAAACCCCCAGAGCAGGCAGGTCCAAGTGGTTGTTGTGTTTTCCCTGAAGCGGGAGCTTTTGCTTGAATGACGGCTGCCTATCACTGTGTGAGCTACAGCCCAGGTAGCCGCTTTCAGGCGGATAGAAAGGAAGTGCTTCTCCACCCGATACAGAGTTCAGCTGTGGAACTTCTTGCCATAGGACAGCACGGAGGCCAAGAGCCCAGTAGGATTTTGTGCAAAAAGATGAATGTGGAGGACAAGACTATCTAAAGTTAGAGGAGTAAGGAAACCCCAAGGGTTTGTGAAGGGCTATAAATTCCCCAAGCTCCAGGGCATGAGCCAGCTCTAAGTAGCAGGGGTCAGGAAGGAACATTCCCTGGGGGCAGGTTATCCCGAAACTGCAGGATTTCCTGTGCCTGCTGCTGAAGCAGACACCAGCCGCTGTTGGAGACAGGACACTGGACTAGTGGATAGTGGTAATCCTGTATTCCTGGTGCCGAGCAGCTTGCAGCCTGCCCTGGCGTGGTTTTTGGACCCGACTGTGAGCAACCTGGTGCTATGTGCCAAAAGACACCCCCCACCCAGACTTTGCAGTGGGGCCGTGTGAAGCGCGCACACACACCGCCCATAAGTTCTGAATCTGGCTCTCCCCCGCCCCCCTTTTAGTTAAAGGCAACATGGTGGGTAATTACTTTTACTGCTGGCTTTTATCCCCCTCTGACCCCGTCACATTGTTGTGGGAAAGGAGCCTAGCAAGGGCTACCTGAATGTTGCATAGCCTCGGAGCCAGCGGCTGTCTGCAAGAGACGGCCTGATTCTGCACTCGCTTACACCCGGAGAAGTCTCCTGACTGCAGTAGGGTTATGCCTGATTTACACTAGTGGAAGTGAGGAGGGAGCAGCTCCCTCTGCCCAGTTAAACAGTGCTGTGCAGAAAACTGACCCCCACAGCCTCTCTCCCCATGAGCCTTTTGGGGGCTGCAGGCTGGGATGTGTCTGTTTTCAGGCCGTGGGTTTTGTTTTTCTGATTCCCCACTCGGTCCCTTAAAGGGAATTGCCCCGATTCGTTACAACCCCTTAAAGAGGCAAATCAGTACTGTTTATCCCACGCATTGAGCCTTCTAGGCGTCCACCTGGGCCCGAGCCTGTCGCTATTTACCCTGCATGTATTGACAGCCGGGCGGCTCCTCAGTGACCACAGCATCCTACTCGGTAACGAGCAGTCGCAGGGTTGGGGGGAGCTCCCTGAAATGTGTCAGCCTGGGGCTGGGGCTGGGGGGCAGGAGTTAGTACATAAGAACGGCCAGACGGGGGCCAGCCCAATGGGCCGTGTAGCCTGTCTCCAACAGTGGCTGGTGCCGGGTGCTTCAGTGGGTATGAACAAACCAGGGCAATTATCAAGTGACCCATCCCCTGTTGTCCACTCCCAGCTCCTGGCAGGCCCAGGTTTAGGACACCCCGAGCACGGGGAGGGGGCTCATCCCTGGCCATGTTAGCTAAGAGCCGTTGATGGACCTAGCCTGCAGGAACTTACCTCTTTAAACCCGGTTATACCAGCCCAGGAAACACAACGTCTGGTTGGCAAACGTCCCTTAGGGCAGCTTTGAAAGCATTTTTGATTCGCACCCTCCAAAGTATTTCCTGTGTCCCCATCATGCTGGGCTGATTACAGCACAAGACTGGGCCTCTGTTGCCTAGGTTCTAGGCCCAGCTCTGCCTCCAGCTGCCTGTGTGGCCTTCAGGTGTCATTTTGCTTCCCTGTGCCTCAGTTACCCCATCGCTAGCATGGCGATAATATCGGTGGAAGGGTTTTGTACAGCGCTCTCCGCCCCCAGATAATCGATGCTCTAAAAAGGGTAAATTATTGTGTATTAACTTGTCAAGGGCACAGCCTCCTGTCTGAGTGTTAACCCTTTGTTATGGTTTAGGCCTTGTCTGTCCTAGAAAGTTGCACTGCATAAACTGTCTCGCAGTTTGTGTAGTAGTGTATCGATAAAGCGCGACTCCCCGTCTGACGTGGGCGCGGGTGTGCTGGTCTAAAGGGACAGCTGTTCCCCCATGGGAAGTGGGAGAAGCTAGCCCAGCAGAAGAGATCGCATTGCGGGATAACCATGTCCCCGCCAGGCGTTGTACTGCTCTAACTAGTTTAGTTTTTTTTAAAGCTCACCTCCCTACCCAACTTAGCTACTGTGAGGGTCAACCAGGGGTAAGACACGTTAACAAAATAATTAGGCTCCTAAATCGCTTAGGGCTCATCTGTACTGGAAAAATATGCCCCATGATACTGGTATAATTATAGGAGGTAGCTAAACTGCCATAGTTATTTATAACCATGTGCTGCCCCAGTTGGACACTCTTATTCTGGGCTAACGAGTGCCGTTTTGGGGCAGAGTCCAGCTCTACACTAGGAGTGCTTTACAGACAGAAGCGTGTGGTGTACTGTACCGGCAAAGCCTGCCTAGGGTGGCTGCAGCTTACATCGGCAAAGCTGTGCTTGTAGCAGTATAGCCTGATGCGATCCTGTGGGGTGGTTTGACGACCGGGGTGATGCACAGCTTGGCCCGTAGAGCTGCGGCCAGACTAGGAGCGCCTTGCTGGTAAGTTCTGTAGTACACTGGCACACCTATACCAGGCAAGCAACCCAACATCGTTTAAACCACTTCCAAGGCAACATGCGCTAAACTGAAAAAAGACCCACTTATAGTGGACTAAGCATGTCCACACAGGGCCGTATCTCGGTCCAACTGGAGTGGTTTAAATTCACGCCATGGCTCATACTGGTATATCTCCTATGTTGACGAGCCCTTAGGCGCTTTTGAATGTTTCACCTTTAGGGATGTACTCTTAGAAACCTGCTGTCGCAATTGGAATACAGCTACACCATGGCTTGTCCCTCAGGTCCTGACTTTCTCTTCCAGCGCAGTCACTTCGGTGCTGCTCACCCATGTCTCTGTTCCCTGCAGGGCTTGCCAGTGTCACGGATAACCTGGAGGTTTTCTTAAAGCAGCAAAGATGGGAATGGACGTAAGTCTGGCCGAGCAGCTAATAGAAAGGCACGGGAAGGGAGAGGTGGAATTAGCTTGTTGAGTCTTTGCAGCCATTCCTTTCACCAGCCCGTTGTGTCACCAGTTCAGGAACCTCCTTTCAGGTGGTCAATGAAAAGGGGGGGGGGCATTATTTTTATTTTCATGGTGGTTTTTTTAACCTTAGAAATATCAGGCATGTTGTCGCTTTTGTTGGAGGATTCCTTGGAGGTCTCAGAGCTATGAACTGGGTGTTTTTCTCAACCTTTAATGGACAGGATGGGAGTGCTTGAATCTAACCAAGAATGTTTTTCTCCCTGCGTGTGTTTTGGGCATTGGCATTAAATGGATGTTGACCAACCAGACCAGAAACAAAGACTGAATAACAAAATCTTGCCTATCAGATTTCTCTTCTGGGCTGTCATAACACCGCCAACCCCCAGCTGCCCAGCCTCTTCTGGGGGAAAAACCAGCACAAACGGCCCTGAATTCCGATTAATAGCAGCTCTTATCTGGCATTACAGAGACTCTTTCCAGGCCTTTTTTTAATTCATCAGACACATGAAAAGGGCACAAGGCCAGTGTGTTTTCCCCTCTGCTGATCATCTGAGGAAGCGCCTTCCCTGTCCTGCAGGCTGAATTCTGTCTGTTCGCGTGTTGTGTCCTTATCTGACCCTTGGCCTCTGCTCCTTGTCTGCAGCATTCCCGTCACCAAACTGACTTTCAAGCTGGGGCTGGTGGCCCTCTGTTCGTTCATTGGCGCATGCCTGACGTTCCCGGGGCTGCGGCTGGCGCAGACACACCTGGACGCGCTGAAGATGGCCGCGGACAGGCCAATGACCCAGTTGAGTAACCGCCCACGTGTCTGTGACGTGGCCAGTGCTACGGGTGGGCTGCTAGGCACAAGCTGCCGCCCCTTGCTTCTGTCGCAGTGTGTGGGGAGCTTTGTTCCCATGCCACTGTCAGTCTTGGCACTGCCCTCCCCCAAGCTGGTGACAAGACTAGCCACGCGCGCCCTGTGGACAGAAGGTGCTTTGCAAATGTAAAAGCGGGGCTCTCGTTCAGACACCTGGCCGGGAGGGAGACAGAGGTGGGTGCTGCCGGGAAAAGCACCTCTCAGCTGCTTGGCAGGTCTGTGGAGTTGCTGCCTTCAGTTGAGGGCAGGGCAGGGGCCAGAACCTTCCCCGTCCACCTTCCTCACCCGAGATACCAGGAGGCCGTTGCCCTTTCCTGGTGAGCGTGGCAGGTCCTTGCTGGAGGGGAATGGACGAAGGCGGTTGTCTCCAAGCCGAGCGTCTGGCGTCAGGTGACCATCAGCAGGAGTCCATGAAAAGGGTCCTGGATTCAGGGTGCAGCTCTGGGTGGCGATGAGAGACAGCGGGTCTCAGAAAGGGTCTGACTTCAGTTCCGTGCCCCCGGCAGGATCCTGCTCCACACGAGTTTCCTGGCGCCCGTGGTCGTGGTGGTGATGTGGATCAAGCCAATTTCCCGAGACTTGCTGCTTCACGCACCCATGGGGAAGCAAACCGTCCAGATGTGAGTGCGCCTCTGTGGTCAGCAGGCGGGCAAGGGGCGGGGTCTAAGCCTCGTCCCCTCCCCATCCACATAGTGCAGACACATGTCCGTCCGTCCCCCCGTCTGCCCCCCCAGCTCACACAGTCTTCAGTAAATAACCGGTCTGTGCCTTGCACTAGCCCTGGCCATCCCAGCATCAGCCAATGCTTTATTAACTCAGACGCACCATCCCTGGGAGGTCAGTGTCATCAACCTCACTACTGAGGGCAAGTGACTGTCCACCAACGTCAATGGTAGAGCCAAGAAATAGAGCCCAGGAGGCTTGGCACCAGGTGCCTCCCGCCTCTAACCACTAGACCCCACTGCCCTCCCCGCGCTGGGCACAGAACCCAGGTGTCCTGGCTCTCAGGCTCTGGTCTCCCGCTAATAGCAGCCCCGCCTCTTCTGGACATGGTGGCTAAACTCAGCCCAGGCCCTGCTGTTTCTGATGTGCCCCTTGCTGCGTAGCCCAGGCAGGTCTGAGCTGTGCCCTTGGAAGGTGAATTCTGCCCCCTCAGGGGTCACCCCGGATAACGGCCGCCTGTCCTCTTGCCCCAGCATGTCGGATGCAGCCTACAACTCCACACGCCTCTGGACCATCATCGTCCTCTGCTTGCTGCGCCTGGCCATGACGCGCCACCACCTGCAGGCCTACCTCAGGCTGGCGGCGCGCTGGGTGGAACAGATGAAGAGGGAAGCGGGGCGCATCACTGCCCTGGAGATCCAGCGCAGGGTACGTGGCGGCGGGGCGGAGAGTCACTCAGGTAGCTGGGGCACAAAGCAGCTTCCCTGCTGTGGAAACAGCCCAGGAGGCTTGTGAACCAGCTCTGTTTGAGCCACCGCAGGAACCCACCCCACAGCCAAGTACCTCTCAGCTCTGGGGCCAACCCCCCCCCCGGCTGGAGTCAGAGCTGGCCCCCTGTAAGCACCAGGGCCGAGATGGGCGCACAGGTGACGGTGCTGCGCACTGGGGGTCTGGGCAGCACTGGCCTTGGGCAGAGAGGGGCTCTGGGCAAAGGCAGGCGTGTTTCCCAGACCTGGTTCTCTCTCGGTCTCTTTCCTTCCTGCTCTCCCCCGCACTCTGTGCTCCTCAGGGCTCCCTTGGGCCAGGCCTGGCACAGTGGCAGAACCCTGCCCTGAGGGCTCCAGGGCAGGGCTGGGGGGAGAGGCACTGAGAGGGGCAGCGACTCGCCCAGGCTTGCACGGCAGGTCAGTGCAGAGCCAGCCTTAAACCCAGGTGTCCCGAGTCCCAGTGCAGGGCCCCTGCCCATGGGCCACATGCTGCCCCGGGCCGCCTGCGTCCGTCCTTCTGAGTCCGTCTTGGTTTCTAGGTCACGAGGATTTACTGCTACGTCACCGTGGTCGGCCTGCAGTACCTGGGCCCTGTCGTCCTCACGCTGCACTGCACCCTGCTCCTCAAGTCGCTGGGTAGGGAGCCAGCGGGGGGGGGGCCTGCCGGGCTGCGGGGATGGGCCGCCCTTTTCTGCTTGCCCTCCCGGGAGCTGTGGGGAGACCTTTCCAGGCTTCACTGGAGGGTTTGGCAGCAGGTCACCGGAGCAGCGCCTGCCTCCATCCACTCTCCAGAGTACCTGTCCGCTGCAGCTGAGGGGCCTGGTGGGAAATGAGTTTGTTAGGTCTCAGGCCACTGCCTGATGGGCAGGTTTCCAGAGCCGTGACTGGGCTGTGGGGATCGAACGCCTTGGGGTCCCCGCAGCTGGAGCTTGCTGGCAGGAGTCATTGTACGGGGAAGGGCGCCCAGGCCCTGACGCCCCAGCTTGGAAGGAAGCTGTGATGTCCTGCCACGGAGGGGTGGGGGTTAGGCGGGCAGGTGGTCCCACATCGGCAGGGTTCGTGCACCTCCCCCGGCAGCAGCTGGTACTGAGCCGGGGACACTGAGCTGGCCATCCCTGCATCCCCCGCTTGACCGCTGATGTCCCTCCAGTGCCTGCCCCTCCCCCCCCGGGGGCCGTGGGAGGGGAGGGGAGCAGAGCTGCGAAATGCCCCAGCAGCTGGGTGCCCGGAGAGGCTCTGCAGGGGGCGGTGGAGGGAGCCAGCCATGCAGGGACTGGGGTGTGTGTGCTCTGTCCCTGCCAGGGGTGGGGGGGGGTCAACCAGCTCCCCCCACGCTCATCAGTCCCTCTCGTCCCCTCTGCCTTGCAGGAGACTACTCATGGGGCCTGTTCCCCGAGCCCCAGCCCATCCCCCCTGTGGCGGATCCAGCCCCTCCCGTTGCACCCGCAGCGGAGGAGGCAGGCAGAGACGACGTGCAGGCCACAGTGGCGCAGATGATGGCCGCCCTGGGCAGCCTCCTCACTCCGCATTTCTACCGCGGCCTTTTCGCCTTCCTCATCTGGTGGGCGGCCGCCTGCCAAGTCCTTACGAGCCTCTTCGGGCTGTACTTCCACCAGTACCTGGCGGCCTCCTAGCCACAGCTGCAGCAGGGCCGGGGGCTCTGGAAAGGACCCTGTGGGCTACAGGCTGGGACCGGGCTTAGCTCCCGACCGACGGCTCTCAGCCCCGCATCCGCCTTGGTGACCCTACAGCGCCGCCCTCGCCCCGGCTCCGCACCTGCCCGCGCTGAGTGTCTACCCTGGCCACAGGCACCCACCGCACATCGCCTGGCACACACGTGTGAGCACGTGCGCATGTGGCTGTGGTTGGCGTATAGCTGCTTCCCAGCCTGGAGCGGGTTGGGCGGGCAGCGTGGAGCAGCGGCAGAGGGCAGGGGCACGGCTGCCATTTCCCTCCTCCCCCCCAGGCCCCCTGGGGGCTGTTCCCCCCCCCCCCCCCCCAGCTCCTGATAGGGTAGGCCACATTGTGCTGCTGCCACATCCCAGCGAGCGCCCCGGTGGCCGGTCTGCCAGCAATTCCTGCTGCTGGGTAACATCTGGGAGCCAGAGACTGGTGGGCCTGGGGAGCTTGTGTGTGGTGTGGAGCTAAGGCTGGGAAAGGGGAGGACGCTGGCTCCTAGACAAGCCTAGTAGATGGCATGGAAATGCAGGGGGGGAACAGCGGAGCTCGGCTGTCCACAGGGCATGCAGGCAGCGCGATGGCAGTGCAGCCATCTACTCCCCCTCCCTAGCCTCCTCCCCTCGGCCTGTGTCAAGCGCAACCCCGCTCCCATCACTTGAGTGCCTGCGGCTCCAGGGGCCGTGCCCTTTCATTGCTCCGGCATTCGCCGCCAGGAGCCCAGTGAAAACCCAGGCCAGCAGCTTTCCTGTGTGCCAGACCCACTCTCGCTCGCCGGGCCTGTGCTGCTGGCTCCTGGCCAGCAGGGCTTTGGAGAGCTGGCACTGCGTAGGGGGCGGACGCGACATCGCTGAGTTAAACCTTAGAACAAACAGGTTTTTAGTCGCTTTGTTTTGCCACAGCTCGTGTTACAGCAGGGCAGCAGCATCTGCTCACTGCTGGGGGCAGGTGTTGGACGTTTGCCCTGGAGGGAGCTTTTTTGGGTGCCTAACTAGCAATTCTCCCTGAGACTAGCCTAATTATTTCTTTGCGTGGAGGTCTCTGTACCTGCACTGATTTAATGTCTCCTCAGGAAATCACCCCCCTCCTCTGTTGGTGTAAAAATCACCCAGCAGCCTTATTAATTATGACTCCTAGAATCAATGCGACCAGGTACAGGGATAGTTTATGAATAAATACATAGAACTGGTAACCCCCTTGCTAGATTCGTGCTGCAGTCATTGCACTCTACCCACACAGAATACTGCCTGCAGTTTTAGGTGGACAGAGGATTCCAGCTGCATGGTGCAATGTTGCGGTGTGCAATTAAAGCATCTGCTCTGTTCCACCCCAGAGGTGGCTGCATTTGACCAATGTGGGTGGAGAGCAGGTAGGGCACCTTATCTAATCAGAGCCTGGGACGCGCTTTGGCATCAAAGCTGCTGCAGCCGTATACACTGAGCGAACATGAACCAGCCAAACGGCAGCTAAGCCCCTGCATCCTTGGGTGCATCCCATCCCCCCATTGCCTGAGTCCACCGCCAGCCTTTGTGTAGCAGTGGGTGCAAGGGGAGGCAATGGGGAAAGGGAACATCAGGTCCTGGGAACCCACCGACGCCAGCCTCAGTCATGGTTTTTACTAGTAAGTTACACTCCTTCCTACGCTCCCTGCACCAGGCCCCTTGGAAGGGTGATGCCCATTTTACAGATTGGGAAAACCGAGGCGGCACTTAGCAATTTTTGCACAAGGCTGGTGGGAGAAGTCAGCAGCCCCGGCTCACAGCCTGCACCTTCTGTCTTGGTTGTGGCCCGCCAGGCCCTTGAAGAGCAGTTGGTAGCAAGCTACAGCCTGCCTGTGGTGCTGGAGTTGTTACTCGCCGTGTTCCTGGAGATCCCCCTCAGGGCTGGAAACAAGCCCCTCAGCCTGCGGCACAGAGCCGGGCAAGCCCTTGTGCTCAGACCCCTCCTGGCCATTGTCAAGGCGACAGCGATGCAGCCAGGGGGCCCAGAAGCCGCCCCCTCCAGCATGACCTGAGGGTAGCAAGGAAAGCGAAGCACAGCTCCCTGCCCACCACGGACTGCAACGTGGGCACCAGCCAGGCATAGCCACTCCAGCCAGAGCCAGGGGAGGCCGATGGGGGTGGGGGGGCATAGATACTAAGCTAGCAGGGAGAGGCTGCGAAACCCAACCCAAGCCACGCCTGACTGGCAGCATCCTTGGCCGCCATCATAGCCTGGCCCCCAGCAAGCCAGGCTGTGCGGGCAGGGCCCACGTCACCATCCCCTTACCAGCAGGCGAGGTCCTGTGCACACAGACCCCGGCTGCGGCTGTCCCAGGGAAGCAAGGCCACAGGCGAAGCTCATTGCCATCTCCTTGGCAGGGGGCTGGGCCCTACAGGCTCTCATGCCCTAGCATCACGCACAGAAAGGGCCCAAGCACCGCCCATCAGTGGCCCTAACCCACCCCTTCACTCCTGCCCCACGGCAGCCTTCTGCCTGGAGCTGGAGCAGAGCCAGTGAGGGTCTTGACCTCTGCTTTTACCACCCACAGACCTCGACCTCCCCGTTCAAGGCCCCCCAGCCCAGAGGCAAGTGTCTCCACAGCCCCCAGCAGGAAGAATGGAAGGTGGGAAGCACAGGCAGAGCCTGTGATACCCACAGCCGGGTGCTCCTTGGCCCTCAGCTAGGGAGGGAGGCAGCCACAGTTGTGACCCACTCGTGGGGAAGGGGAACCAGGGCCATGGTGTAAGCTCAGTTCAATTAAGCTAACCCCAACTCCAGGAAAGGTCTCATGGGCTGGGATCCTAGAGGCTGCTCTAAACCCAGGCGGTCACTGTGCAGGGCCTGGAAAGCAGCCCCGAGAGCGGATGTGTCTATTTTCCCCTAAACCTGTGCAGGGGGCGACCAGGGGCCGGGAGCCCAGGGAGGCATTTGCAGCAGGAGGGCAGTTGCTAGGGGCCTGGGTTGGGCTGCGCTGAGACACGCAGACAGTCTCTCCCCCGAGCCCTGCCCAGACATGACCCCGGACTGGGACAAAGACTGATAGACAGCCGGGGCGCGGGGGAGGGCAAATTCACAGGCGCGGTGATTGGGCTGTAGAAAAAAACCTAGCCAGCCCTCGCTGTGGAATTATTTTTAAAGAAGCGCAAGATGCTACCGTGGGAGCATGAGCCAGGCCCCTCCCTGCTCCATCCAGGGCCCAGTCAGAGCTCGGCCGCCAGGAGAAGCATTTCGGATCAGTTACTCGCTTTGCCTTGGGCCTGCAGCTCCAGTAACACTCCCCTGCCCCCTTATTGCCCCCTGTGCTCAGAAGTCCCCCAATTCTCCCCCGAAAGAAGAGTCACCATAATGATTAAAGGATCAGAAATGCTGCTTTATAGTGGCAGAGTGACACAGTCAGCCTAGGTAGCTTCTCTTGGGTAAGCGAGGAGGCGACTTGGTCACAGGCTGTAAGTTGCTGCCGGGGGAACAAATATTTAATCATGGGCTCTTCAGTCTAGCAGGGAAGGTCTAACCCAATCCCAGGGCTGGAAGCTGAAGGGAGACGAAGTCAGACTGGAACTCAGGCATAAGTTAACCACTGGAGCAATACGCCCAGGGGAGTGGTGGATTCTCCAGCAGACAGCTTTTATAGCCAGATTGGCCGTTTCTCCTAAAAGGATCTGGCCTAGGAATTCTTGTGAGCAAGTTAGACAGGACGACACAATGGGCCCATCTGGCCTTGGAATCTATTGTAACAGCTCCACGAGGCCTCCCCTGTATCCCAGCACAGGGACAGATGGGGCTAGAACTCCGCTCTGCGTCCCACAGTGGATGCACATCACTTACGCTAACAGACTCCTCACTAGGCCCCGTACTGCTAATACCTAGGACACACATTTGAGTAGTTCCCACACCATACAGCAGAGGGCAGCGTTGTGGGCATCCTGTGGGCCGATGCCAGCGGCAGCTCCATGGAGCAGAGCACGTTCCTGCCTTCTAGGTGACAGGCCAATCCCAACAAGAGCTCGCTCCCATTATCGGCACAGCAGGTTGAACTTTACCTAACAGTGCAGGGCAGAGCCTCCCGGGAGCTCAAATGCTGCACAAGGCAATGGGGCATTTGCCGCATAAATGCAGGCAGTCTCGGTCCAATGCCTCGGTCTAGAGCCACTGCTGTTTGGGCAAAGGCCACTGAGGCGGACTGTGCCCCATGCTCTGCGGTTAAACGCCAGCTGGCCAGAAAGTAAACAGGAAAGACGACAGGAGAAAAGAAACCAGACTAAGCTGTCCCTGATCCGTCTCCTACACACACCTGCTGCGCAGCAGCCCCTACCTGCAACTACCATTGAGGATGAGGATCAGCTTCCAAACCTGCCCCAAAGGTGAGGGGGCAGCAGCCCTGAAAGGAGGCGCAAATGCAGCTTGAGGAAGAACAGCAGCATCCAAACTTGGCCCTGCTCAGGAAGCACGTCGGGGTGGTTGGAAAGCAAGCTACAAAACCACGAGGCTGCAATCTAAACAGCCTGGCAAATGTACTCCCTACGGGGTAGCTGGCCCTGGGAGAGCAGAAGGGAAGGACAGTGCAGGGCTCAGGGTGCTAGCCTGAGACCTGGGTTCAATTCCCTAGCTCTCTCCTTTGCTGCAGACTGCCTGTGTGACCTTGGGTAAGTCACTTAGCCTCTCTGGGCCTCAGTGCCACACCTGCCAAATGGCAAGACCGGCATCGCCCTGCCTCACACCTGTATGAGGCTACAGCAAGGGAAGGCATGCAAGTCTCTCAAGAGTTGGCAATGGATCTTGCCCGGCAAGGAACTCATAAGACACAGCTATGGCAGTCTTCCTGGCTGCGTCTTGCAAATCCAGCTAAAGAACTGAGAGGGGGACTGGCCTGAACACAGCACGAGGCTTTTAGTGTCCTGCAGGCAGCTTGCAAACTTCAGCTCCGGGACTGCTACAGCCACCCCCCTACACCTTCACCAGCTACTGCTCCTAGCCCTGCACTTCTCTCAGCAGGCTGGCTACCAGAGCAATGAAAACTAGCCCAAGAGCACCCTCTTCTGCCAGAACGCTCAATGAGCAAAGCGGGAGTCAACACTCCTGCAGCAGCAGCGAGCGCTTAGGGCTTTTGCTCACCTGTGCCCTTCGCTCCAGACACAGACCTTGCTAGGGCCATTCCTGCCTTAGTCGCTGCAGGATGAGCCCATTGCAACAGGCCCAACATCGCAGGCTGAGTGCTGATGTGGGGTGCAGCAGCTTGCATGGGAAATGGTGGGTGTTGCTGGGAGCAAGATCCCGGGGCCTTGTGATCTGCACTGGCTGCCTGGCCAGATGGAGTCTAGGCTGCTGGCCTTGGCCTACAAAAGTCCAAGACCGTCCTAGGTGAGTTGCCACTCGTGCCAGGAGACTTGTCGCACCTGAGAAAAGCAGGGACAGAGGGAACGTCTAGTCGGGCATGCTCTGGCCTAGAGGGTCCCTCAACTTGGAAATTCTCTGAGCAGCACTGGGTTTGACCCAGTTAGGAATCTGGGAGACCAGATAGGAATTTGGGAAAGACATTTGTGGGGAGACCTGATGCTGATCTGGGAGAAGAGAAAGTAAGAGAGGCCTCCCTAAACCCACTGAGGGAAGCTCTCCAAGATTGGATGGCATGAACGAGACACTGATGTCTGTCCCTGCAGGTCTGAGAGCAGGAGCCTACTCCAGGTAAGATACAGCTGCTGAAGCACAGAGTGCTGGACAGTAGGTAACATGGGATAAGGAAGACCTCACTCCTCCTATAGGACCGAGTCAAGCAGGCCAGGCACACGCTATATTCAGCAGAGCTCAGTGCGCTGAGCGCTTCTTATGTGCTGGGCCCTGTTGAAAATCTGATGTTAAACGGGCCCAATGCTAGTGGCTGCAGCTTCCATTTCCTTACCCTCAATGCTGGCCCTCATTCTGCTAACTGGGACGAGAGCCCATTTTGTTCTGGAATGCGTATTGCAGCCCCAGGCCAGCGCCTCCTTGTGGCAGAGGTGCAACACAGCACACCCAAAGAGAATCCAGAAAGTCAGTTTTTTATTAAATATATTCTTGGCACAAATTTTAAAATATATATATATATATAAACATTACAGAACAGTGTCTTCACTGCATTAAAATAGAGCTCCAGACCCCAGGAAAGCAATCAAGTTTGACACATGCTAATAGGTGAGAACATCTTTACAAAAGGCATTTGTGCTCTATGCATAGACCATACAGACGGTCAACAGGAGTCCCTGCATAACTTGGCATGAGAGAGGGTACGGGCTGGGTAGGAGGAACCAGAGACCACAGTTTCTATAATCAAGCCTTTTCCATTTCTGGCTCCAAGTCATAGACCGGGCCCAGAACATACCACATTGGCCTTTGGATAAGAGTTAAAGTAACTACATTCAGGTATTTACTATTTTCAATGCAATTTTTGCTCGTCTCTGCTATTTCGCTTCCCCTTTGCCACCAATGTCAGATACCACAGATGTCTCAGATTGGTGCTACCATGTAAACATCCCATTTATTATGGGCTTCTTGTTAAAAACAAACAGTTTTTTCTGAAATGCACTGGCTGCTTCTGTGTTAAAGCAACCACAGTGCAAGACCTGTGATACGTAAGCCCTGCCAGGCCAATGGCCACCAGATGTTATCTATGTACCACCATTTTCTCAGACCATTGCTAGACTGGGCTTCTACAAATTACCACGGAAACATGAGTGGATATTCCCACTGTGCTGCCTGACCCGCAGGGATCGTGACCCCCCTAACTTTCACTGGTAGTTGACTCTTACAGACACCAAAGCTCCTCACTGTTCCCCCTTCTCCACGTAGAGATCTGCCTCCCACCTTGCTTGCTGCTGGCCTGACTTCCCTATACTGGCAGACCCAGGCCCTGCAGAACCAGAAGACTGCTTGGAGCACGTGTCCAGGGAACAGTGAGCAGCAGCCCGCAGCAAACGGTCTGCACCAAATAAGTGAGCTTGGCCTTGACCCACTGCTGGAAAGCCTCCACAGCTTCCCGTACTGCTTCCCCTTACCTGACCATCAAAACTCTTTCAGAGGCACCAGTTCCCCAGTGTTATCCACCCAGGGAGGGACCAGATCCACACAACAAGAGCCATGCACAGGCACTGGGAGATCACTGGACGGGGTGTCATTTCACATCCAGTGGAGAAGGGGAAGAAACCACACTGGCCAAAAGACACTCAAGGACTTTCCAAAGCAACTCACATCCCTGGGCTCTAATCCCCATTTTAAATTAAACCCCTCACCCCTATATTCCACAAGGAGGTTTCCAGTGCTGGACTGTTCTGAAAACCATCATCAAAACCGCACTCATGCCAGTTTAGATAGCCTCCATCAGGTCTGCCTTTCCCCAAACAGCCAGCATTGGACCAAGGGCGCTAAACTATGGGAAAGGGGAGCCGAAGAGAAGGAAATGCAAATTAATAGGGTTTGGCTGCTAATTATGGTAAAACACCTGGCAATTTTAAATGAAAGTCAAGCATTCTGGGGCCAGAGGGTCAACAATTCCAGAGAAATGGGAGGGGACAGATAGAAAAACTTCACATGGGACTTGGCTCCTTCCTGCAGGATACAGAACACAGCCATGGGAGATGCTTGGACCAAAATGAAAGTCATTTCCATTGCAAAGTGACACCATCCACTTCTACCCAGCATGCTAGACAGAAGCTTCAGGGTCCCTCATTTCAGGCAGCACATTTTGAACAACTTTTAATTCATGCAAGAAAACAAAAGAATTAAGCGCTTTGGTTTTCCCCCTTGTACATCCAAAATAGGGGGAAACACCTATTTAAAATGTACACAGAACACAATTATTTTAAGAACTCTGTTGTGCAAAAAACCAAAAAGAACTGAGAACATAATTAGATTTAAATCAGGTCTGCTTCAGGACTAAACAGTCCGAAAAGTTGGGAAAAATGGCTAAAGTATACGCTTTTTAATTAGTTGCAGCTACTAATTATGAAGAAAATGCCCATTTACCCCTCTAGGTTCAGGGCTTCCAAACCTGCACTTTCCAAGCGTCTCAACTCTTCACTTGGAGGTTTTGGTACAAATGCCCCAGGCTTCTAGACAGTCCCAGCTCGCCACCTTTGCACTGTTCTCACCCCTATCCAAGTGGGCTCCCCCAGCTGAAGGCTGTGTCCCATCAGGACATCTTGGGTCTAGTCTCTTCGAAGCAGTGCTTCCATTGAATGCTATTTCCGGGGGAGGAGAAGAGGAGGAGGGAGAGGAGAAGAAGAGAGATGATGGATGGCAGAGAAGAACTACTAACTCAAGGAAGATGTCTCAAGAACTCACTCTCCCGACTCAGTTGCATATCTGAGTCCAGGGCTTTCCCCGTAGATGCATCCCCTTTCCCCAGAGACAGCATCCTCCTGGGAACTGAGCACACTCCGTGGCTACTGACCAAAGGGTTGAGGGTGCTTAGCACATGGACTCTCTGATCCTATCTTCAAAAGGCAGGTGCATCTAATGCATCTCGCGATGGTCTCATTCGCTATCTGCTGAGGTGGGAGACACTCTCTAATGGTTACATCACTGCCCAGCAGGATGGTGTGCGATCCAGATGGCAGTCAAGAAAACGGAGACTGGTCTCCTTTGATGCACGTACAACTCCCATTCACTGCAGCAGGCATGGCATACCCCCGCACAGGAAGACTCCACACAGTGAGGTCTGAAAGGGATTAGATGTACCTTGGATAGCAACACGTGTTCAAGTCAGTCATTCAGAATCCCAGCCACTGGGTCTGGGATCTCCATTCAGGGAGTGATGCCTGCCCTCGACACTTCCGAGCCCCATTAAGCAGTGCAGACACAGGCAGAAGTAACCAGCTGCTCCACGTGGGAAAGGAAAGTTTCAGAGATCTTGCAAAGGTACGTGCCACCGCTATTCAAAACTTCACCTGCATGACGATGGATGACCAGATGGCTGGACACCTCCCTCCACCAACAGGAATGACTGTTCTTTTCGGGCTAGTTTGTATCATCTGTCATAATAGTTTCCATTTTCTTAAAATCTTTTTTAAATTGAATTATTTTGTACTTCGATGAAGTGACCAGAGACATTGATTTTACACTGGAGATTGTCTTAACCAGCAATTGTCAGACACCTCACAGAGGTTACGCCATATCTGTGCACCTGCTGTCAGCACAATATCAATATTATACTTTCTAGCAGAAGAATGTGCACACCAGTACTCCAGTATCTAGAGTCGCTGGCCAATCCCACAAGAGGAGAAAGGACCCAGCGCTAGAGCAGGTGCTTGTCATCAATCACTACAAAAACATTTGGCATTAGAAGCAGCTTCTGCTCCAAAGAGTGAGTGCAAAGACTAAAGAAGAGATGCTTATTTTTACTAACTGTGTGATCACCTTCATTCTGACTAATGACCTTCTGTTACAAGGTTTGAACATTAACCATCGCGATCATCAGTGTCAGGAAGGGACAGATTTTAACTACAACCTATTTACACCATCTGCTCCATCTCCATTCCACACAAACAGCAATACTGCCACACAGAAAGGTCTTGGAGCACAAGAGAGGTGGAAGAATTGTCCAGCCTTCTGTAATGACACCAATGGCCCCCCCATCCACAGGCCGCATACCCCTCACCAGCCAAGAGTCCAAGTTTAAAATAAAGCCATCCACCCTTCAAAGTCTCTCAAACCTATGACTCCCAAAACATTATCAGCCTTCAACTGTCACACTCAAAGGTGCCTTATGGTTCACGTCACACTTGCAACTCGGAAGGACTGGTACACCTGGCATTACTCCCAATTAAGTTACTCTTGGTAAACTGAGGAGTATATTTTCTAAGAGCCAAGTTGGTCCAGCACAATTCTAAGAAGCCAATGGAATCCAAGTTAATCAGCCTAGGTGACGTGACCGACACAGAATGTATGCGCACACAAATGTCCCAATGCAGGGCCAACAGCTTTAGGTAAAGATTAGTCTGAACCCATTCAGAACGGCCACCTTGAAAGGATATTCACAGGTGTGCTGCCCACACACAGTTTATTCTCACATTGCAATTTAAACAGCAACCACAATAATGAAGGGTGTAACTGGTTAAACTCTGAGCATGTAACACTTCCCCCTCTTAAATCTCCTGTCATAATACTGCAATCTGCTAAATCCTTCAGAAAATGCTGCCTTTAAAAATACAATTCAAGGACAGAGAGGTTGTCAAGTGGTCTGAAAGCAGCACTGTGTTTCCATGTAATGCAATTTATAATCCTAGGGACAACGATGATGGGGGGCATGGGAATTCAAGACTGAACGTTTCTCTCCTAACTCTCACTCTTTGGTAAGTTTATAGAGGAGCAGTGCTGATGTGGGATGTTTTGTTCAACACAAAGTAAAAACAGAACTTAGGGATATTTGAAAAGTACACTTCCAGCCAGTGTTCACATTCAAAATTTGAGTAAAAAATTATTTTAAATTAAAAATTTAAAAAAACCAACACACTTAAATCCTGGAAGTTCCATTTCAAAGAATATGAACACACTCAGATCACGTATGAAGTTCACTGCAGATTCAGACTGAAATCCTGCACTTGGCAGGTTGCTTACAGATGTGTAGTTACTAAGAACTGCCTAGCTGGAAGAGCTATCATCTTCAGGATTTCCAGCTCCATCCAGGCAGCACTGTGTGCCCTCTTCTATTATCCATACTCCCTCAACCCACTGAGCCCAGGAGAGAAGCCAGCAGTAAGCTTAGTGTGTTCAGTAGACCCCACTCCCGGCATCGAAGAGTTAAACACAAGGCGAAGGCAGCTCTGCCATCAGCCAGAACCACATGGAGAATTTTATCTTAGCGAGGGTTAGGTGCAGGTCTAGGTTTGGAGAGAACTTTTAAAAAAAGACAAACCAAAGTAAAATCTCAGCCGTGGGTGACAAAACCAACCAAGGGGGACAATGAATGTGTTGGCCCCCTCCCCACACACACACACACTGTACTTCTCCCCTGCAGCACTTCGGGAATTGAGCCACTACCTTTCAATGTGAGCACTGCGCTGTAATTTACGGAGAAGGATCTGGGTGATGTCAAAGGTCGTGAAGCTTATTCCCACTGCGATTGGACCTTTGACCCAGTTCATGCTGAGTCCTTTGTACAAGCCTCGGATTAGTCCTTCTTCTCTGATAATCTCTTGCATGGTGAGTCGGATGGAACTGTACATGTGTCCTGTGACCCCTGCCGTCTGCATTCGCCGACGCACCACGTCCAGCGGGTAGGAGGCTGACTGGCCGATCAAGCCGGCGCAGGCACCAAACACAAGACGTTCCAGGGGGTACGGCTGGGCTCTCCCACTGTGATCTGGGAAGCAGAGAGGAAGAGGCAGCGTATCAATAGCTTCCGGCAGTAACTGCATAATTACAAGGTTGTGTGGTCTAGTGGCAAGCACAGCACCGTAGGTCTCAGGAAACCCACTAACTGACTCACTGTTACCCTACACAGGCCCTGGAGGGTCCATTTATTCAGCTACAAAATGGGGATAACATCATTTGCTGCTGCTTCTAGCCTGACAGAGGTGGGGGGAGAGGAGACACCCTTTGGTGCAGAACGGGGAAGTCAGGAAGGACCTTTATGACCAAGTGCTAAAGGTCTGAGAGGCTACTTTGCTGCCCACCTGAGCTACCATCATCATTCTGATGCAGAGTGCGAGCGCTGGTTTTACCTGCGTGCAGTTTCTTCAGCGTTTCATAGGTGAAGAAGCTAAGCCCGGCGTACGGGATCACCCCAAGGATAGTGGGCGTAAAGCCCCTATACAAGGTCTTTAACCCTTCATCCCGGGAGATTCGGATGAAGACATGAAGGATGTTGCTGTACCTGTCGAAACACAGACCCCCCGGACATTACTGTCTGTGCAGGAAGCCCAACAGGAATGTGACCAACGTGACTCTCTGGGGGACCTTTAGGTAACCTACTTCCTCGGCTGGAGAAGTCTGCCAACATTCAGCTCTGAGCATATGACAGAGGAGCTCAGAAGGGACTTGCTTAACAGCCAAAGAAGCTTTCCTATTGCTTTATTGGTTTATTTTGTTTGTGACCTGTGACACCCTCTGCCAGGTCAACATTGGGCATCTCCTGAAGGAGTTGTGGCCAACGGGCCTCCTGGTACAAAACCAGCACACAACGTACCTCTCACTTGTGAGCGGGTCACTCTTTGAACACTGACGTTCTGGGCAAGTTTCTGGCCTATGTTATACAGGAGGTCGGACTAGGTGGCCTTGCAATCTAGTCATCTCCTTCTGGAGGAGACAGGCCGATGGACCAACTGCAGCACCCAGGTCCCTTGTGTACAACACAGATACTGCCAACGCCCGAGGCTGAGCCATGTAACCCAGAGCTGCACCGAAAGCTTAGAGCCAGACATGATCCACAAAGCTGGATTAAAAATCATCGGACCTTCAAAAAAATCCACCTCCATCCACGACATGTGTACATGTTCCCATTAGCCACTTACATCTCCTTCGGCGTGACGGCCATTCGAGCACGCACCAAGTCCAAGGGGTAGGTTAACATGGCTGCTGTTGTACCTGCCAGCGAGCCTGCCAGGAATCTGGGTAAAGGAGCCAATGTTCTAAAGACGAGAGGGGGAGACCAAACAGATCACATCTGCACACAACAGTGTAGGTGCTTTTTCTTAGGCTTCCTCCCACAGCTACACTGAGCTGGCTTCCAGCAGCTGCTTACACTGGGGAGGGAGCAAGAAGGGAGGTAGGTGCTATTGACAGGCTGCTGTGCCTATTAACATCAGGGGTTGTAGCAAGCCGGATTCGGGTCTTTCAGACACTGTCTGACCTAAAGCTTGGGGAAGGGAATAAGAGCCTAAGACAAGAAGCACTAACGCAGAGGGTGGTTGGATTTCAGCTCTCTGGGGAGGCTATGTCCCGGTGCTTCTCTTGGTAGCAGATTTGTACTGCCCACCATCTGGCAGCACAGGGAGGTGCTAACCCAAAATACTACCTGGGCCATTCCCTGCTTACCCCACCAGAAGGCAGGTTTTTATCAGAGGGAATCTGTCTGGGACACAATCCAGACTCTAGGTAGCAGGAACATCCTCCACTGCTTAGCTCCTGTCCCCCAGGGCTCTACGTGGCTGTCCCCTATCTAGAAGGGCTAATAGGGCCTTCCCCCAATACAGCTTTTGACAGAGCAGCGACATGCCCCTGCAGCCTAGAGGCACATGCTGCCCACAACACAACCCTAATTCCCGCTGGCCTGTAGATTTCTCAACCCTGTGCTCCCCACACTCCTCCCCACACCCCAACATTCAGACTCTGCTAGTACAATGCTCCAACCTGCAGCTTCTTACTTTCCATGAAAGCCACAGTAGCTCCCCAGCAGCTGCTTGTATTCTTCATGTGCACAGAACTGGATGGCAGCATAAGGGATCACCCGAACCATCGTGGCAGAGTTCCCTCGCCACAGGCTCCAGAAGCCTTCATTGAGGTAGGTGCGGTAGATCAGCCGATAGGCCTCCTGCATGCAACAGGAAAGGAAACGGGCATAAGGTGAGAGGAGGAGACAACGCTCTCACCGTGTCACCTATGATGAAGCCACAACATCTTCAACAGCAGAGAGCCAGTCCCGGCGAGATGGCTTCCCTTTGCCCACAACCACAGGGCGGTGGGAAGACATTAGCTATTTATGTCCATTCCCCTGGGCCATGCCCTGGATACACAGAACTAGGGCATCCATTTTTTTCTCAGATCTCAAAAGTATGTTTTTAGAAAGAAACAGACAAGCAAAACTGGGAGGATTCAAAGGGCTCACAAAGCTCTTTAAAGGCTATATGCTTTTTAGTTTCCTCTTCAAGAACAAGCCCCAGTGATGTCTGTACAGACCACTTTTCAACCCAAATCAATATACTCATTACAACGCTTAAGTTTTGGGGGATTATAAATATTAGCAATTGTTAAATGTAGCATCAACTTATCACACACAACATAAAGCACACTGCAAACTACCTGCAGGGTGCCCACCCAAACTCAAATTTGCAATAATCTTTTAAACAATTTCACTAGTGATTGGTTGATAACACTGTGTGGAGAATAAGCAATACCACATTGTACCCAGCAAAATGGAACCTAGGGTGTCACCAGACTAACAACAGATTATTTGTAGTGCAGACCGCCACTGTGCTAGGTGCTGTACACATGTAGGATAAAGAGAGTCCTTGCCTCCAGACGCACTATACATTGTAATGAGTCTTTTCCTCTGTGATGTTTCACTGTAAACCAAGGGTAGCCAAACTGTGGCTTGTAACTCTTACAGTTAAAGCATAGCTCATGGAGCCCCTAATGCCTCCCCCATTCTCTGCCTACCAGACTGGGGTGGGCAGCTCATAGCTTCTGCTCTGCTGCAGGAGCTAGAGGATTCTGCCTGGGGGGAGGGGGGCGGGGGAAGGAGAGGGATGGGTGTGTCTTGGGGAGTCCATAAGTTTGGCCAGTCCTGCTATAAACATTGCTAATAAACCTCAAGCAAGACAGTTAAATACAAGAGAGAACACTTTTATTGCTATTCCTGCAATTAATCAAACCCTTTAGGTTAACAGGAGACAGACATCGCCTCACCTTGGCAGAAAATCTTTTTGCAGACACTAAAAAGAAAGAGAAGAATGTTAGCATAAGGACTTGCTATACATGTAACTGGACAGAATCCAATGCGCATGCAATTTAGTAAATAAAAACTACAGCACCACAATAAATGGAACCCGGCACCACAACAAATGGAGATTTGTAGCAAACAGTTTCAAGTTTCCAGACAATCTTCAGCAGATAAAGGTTTCTTCCTCAGCAAGCATGCAGTGCCTGCTGGTTACTGTAGGGTTGTTCAAAGATCCTGTGGCACATAAACTGATCTGTCAGGGTAAGAGTCAAGCCTATTAACGGAGCCTTTCCATGCACAAATTACAAACGAAGGCCACCATCTAGCACAGGGCAGGACTTCAATGGGACTCCATGCAGGAAGGAGGCGTTACCTGCCTGGGGCTCACTGCAAGATGGGGGCGTAATTTCTTTTCTTGCACCTGTTCAAAGTTCTGACACCAGTCCATTAACTGCGTGGCATGCAAGGTGTTTGGAGATGAAATTACAGGGTGTTTAAATGGTCTGATCTAGAACACTCCTATTGCACGCATGAAACAGGATTACCAGACAGACAATGAAATCTTGTTTCCTTAGCAATCAGGCACCTTCTGTAGTTGCATTCCAATTCCTGATGGATTTGTAACCCTCTCAAGGCCACGCCACCATCCCATGCAAACAAGTTTTCACTATTTTGTTCCTTTAAGCAATTCATGACTTTTTAATAATAGAGAAAGGCTTGATAACAGCTTGCAGCCAGCAACTGTGTCTACAATGGGAAAGCTCTTCTGCCCTCCCCACAGCAGGCTGCCAGAGTTACTAATTCACAACTAATTCCTAACTTTTGTAGCCCACTGGCTGCTTCCAGCTGCCTCTACAGGAAAGCCACTCCCAGGGTAAAACTCCCTAGACAGCGAGAGAGAGAGAGAAGGAAACTCTGCTGGATACCAAGAGATCAGCCAGAAGCTGTCCTTTTCAATCAGATCATTAGCCTCCTCTGCACAATGTAACTGGACATAGTATTTGGCTTTTTATAAGCTACAGACCTGTACAAGTTAATGGTGATTTGTACAATAACTCTCCTGTTCCCTAGCTCCCCTTACACCCTTCAGCCTTAAATCTAGATATCTTATCAATCAATCAATAGGTGAACTGAGGTGCTCATTCCCATGAGGTGGACAGTGCAGGCAGGAGCTATGCTACCACACCTCTATCCCACCCTTGCTATCCAAGCTCTCAGATCTCTTCCCCACCCATCTACATCAGCTCTGCTGATGCACTTCTGTCCTGTACTGCAGCCACTTGCTATTCCAAATGGGCCTTTGCTGAGCAGATATTGATGATCAAGACAAATCAACTCCAAATGAAGCACATCTAAGGATTAGGATTCAATCTAACAAACACCTTTAATATGGGATGCAAACCAGATTTAAATCCTTGGCCTCTCAAAGTCTGCTACATTAGGCTACAGCACATGCCCGTTTGCAATATTTAATATTCCTGGGCAGTACTTGCACTGAAACAGGGATTTATCAGATTACAGCTGCAATCTGACAGATGAGAAACCTCCTCCCAGTTCCGATCAAATGCATGAGGATTTTCTAATCAAAACAGCTGACTTTGGGGTTTCAGTTATGCACTTTTAGCACATGGGACGTGAAAGGAATTTGTACTGTAAAAAGCAAGGTATTCTGGACTCTGCTTCACTGTCTCCCGAAGCCATCTGCACAACTGAATTAAATTGCCAACAGAATATTTTAGATCAAACTTGTTAATTTTTAACCAGAAAGAAGGTAAATTTGAGTAAACGTTCTGCTTACCCATCCTTTACTAGGAAACCCCAAGTGTCCATTTACTTCCTTCTAATTTGCCCCACGTTCCATCCTTCCCACATTCCGAGGTGAGAACCAAAACAGCACCTTTCTTTAACTTTTCAGTGTATGTCTCCAAACAGAACAGTCTCCCGAAGCCAAGACATGGAAACCTAAACCACTACGCCAAGCCTTCAAAATGGCATCACACATCCCTTCCATCTTACAGCACAAGGTTGCTATATGCTTCAAGAACCTGCCTCCCCCACCCACAGACAATGAGAGCGTGCCAGACCCACATTTACAAGCTGCCCTCACTCATCTTCCACCAAGAAACAGTGAGCTCTGCCCTACACCACAGAAGAGACAAAATTCCTAGGACAACAATGGGAGTAGGATCCAGACACAAGGGCCTAACCCCAACGGAGGTTTGTGGCTGATTGACATCTCTAGGGATCAAAACTTCTGTTCCAAGCAGCAAACAAAAGGTCACATCCTCCCTGCTGAACCCTGTGCGGCTTTGCCAGTTTAGCTGTGCTGCTCAAATGGGACGAGTAGGCCTCCATTCTTTTAGAGAAAATAACCAGCTTCAAGGGCTCACAGCATTTACCTTGAAATATGATTTTCGTCCTATCCAGTGGGGCTACTGCTGTTTTTGCAACAGCACCAGCCAATGCACCAGACATCAGGGAGTTGATCACTTTCTTTTTCTCCTGGCTCCCCTAAGAAAAACAAAACAAAACACATTAGTGGCTCAGTGATGGGACAGAGCTGTGTGACCGGGATGCAAACAAACATTCCTGCACATAGTGTCTAAGCATATGCCTTCACTGCAGAGTTTATCCAGGCCTGGGCACTGAGATATAGGAATCAGGGCTAGCCACAGTGCATAAAAGCGACCACACTGCTAAGCTACACAGTCAGACCTGAGCAGCTACAGCCATGCTGGTGCTGCACTACCCAGGTTAGCCCCAGAAAATCCTAGCTCCACACTCCCAAGATTCTTACTGTTGCACTAAGCTGCTCTATGAATCGTGCCTCATGGGTAAAACTTGTCTGTCCTTCATAACACCTGAGGATTATCCAAGTTCTGGAACTAAGGTTACAATCTGCATCCACCCTGCAAAGTAGACGAGTTAGAGCCTGCGTTGAAGTGAAGCCCTGTCTCTAATCTACATACCCAACCAGGTAAGGAAGCCTGGATTCAAAGCACATATGAACTGAGACACCGGCTGGACTAGGGGGACCATTTATGATACTATCTAAAATCAATCTTTCAAAATTGTGATAATTCATATAATAGGCTATGTCAAGTACTATTAGAAAGATTATAGTTTGCTAAGGATGATGATATCATTTATGTTCATGTGTCATTTGTATTAGAAGTTATGGATATGTTGGATGTATCTGTATTTCAATTTGAGCTGTGTTTCTGGGCAACTCCCCAGACAGGATGGCAGCAGCAATAATCTGCTTAATGGCCCATTAAGGAAACTCACAGGTACAATGGGCCAGGGAAAAGAAGCTGGGGCTACACGTGATGAGTCACCAGGACTTACTCATGTGACTCTGGACTCCATCTTATTTCTGTAAATTTCCACAAGCAGCATGGCAAAGGCCAAAGGACATAAAAGGCAGCTGTACCACATCCATTTTTTGTCTTCATTCAATCTTCAGCCTTCACCTACCTCTGGTGGATCAACTATTCATCTACAACTGAAGCTGTGAAACAAAGGACTGAGACCCATCCAGGTACTGGATGTACACCAGAGGGACTATAAAAGCCTACACACACCACAATTCTACTGAAAACCTGATATATATGGACTTTCAAACCATTTGTATGTATCTGATTGCTTTACTTCTTTAACGTTTCTCTTATAGTTTGTTTCTTTCCTTTTAAAATAAACCTTTAGTTTTAGTTACTAAAGGATTGGCGGCAGAGTGGTATTTTGGACACGATCCATACTTATACTGATCTGGTAATGTGGTTGGCCCTTTGTGGTCAGGAGAATTTTTCTGGTCAAGAGCATAGAGTTTTAAATAACTTACCTCTTTACTGGACCTAATGGCTGATTGGGAGCCAGAGACTGAAATGCTGTAAAGGGGGCTGTGCATACTTTTGTTTTAGCTTCTTGATAACTGGTGTGAGGAATCAGAAGCACTGTTTGTGGCTGGTTGGGAAGTCTGACTTCAGTGTCACCCACCAGTGCTGGGAGAATCTGCTCTTCTTTTGCAGTGTGCCCTGACCTTGGCATTTTCAGGTGGCTACCCTAGGCACAGACAGGTCACACAAACCCTAATAAAAGCTGTGCACGTGTGCACAGTAGGAGAGGGTTATAGCTAAAACCCAAACACAATTAGGAGCATTAGGGGCTGTTCCAGGGATCTTGGGGGTACATTTGCTTAAATATTATTTCAACATGGGGGAAACAGCAATTGGCAGTCCTCTGCTGCTCCGTTTCTTTAGTGAAAACCTTTTATCAACAGGGATTTAGGACAAATGGAAACCAACGTCAGGGCTTCAGAAACTCAAATACCATCCCCAAAATGCCAGATACTCAAAAGCAGAAATTCAACTCTGAGCTGGAGCCTGAAGAACAAAGATTAAACTAGCCAGGCAGGGTACAAAGTTCCAAAGTCAATGACCTCTTACCCATAAGGTGGTGGCCTACCCCTTTCCTGCTAAGATTACAGAGAGAAGCACTGCCCCCTCCTGATTTAAACCAAGTACAGAAAGCAAATTTCTCGTTTTATTTTAAACCTGCATTCCAGGGACACCACGGCCTTATTCCAAAATGGCCCCAACATCACAGAAGAGTAAGACAAGACAAGTTTCTCCTGTGAGATAACAGCAATGGAAATAGCTTGGTTTCTTATATGCCTGTCATGTTTCAGATTTAGGGTACACTTGCTTTTCATAATACTTGCACATGAAAGCAAGTGAAATCTGACACACTGAAGGCAACGAATTGTCAGGAAAGCAGATGTTAGTCATGCCCATGTTAGCTTCTGAAGACACGCCTTCTGTTTGCATAGCATGCATTGTATGTTAAATGCTCTCTTTTCCCAGACAGATTTGCCCAGCTTTCACCGTACCCCTCAGTAATGTTGACTCTCTTCCCCTCAGCCAAAGATCTTTAAAAAGCTACTGTTATCAAAGATCCTGCTGAAGTGTACTCAGCTCTTGACCTCTGCCTGCCCAATGATAAATGCAGGTGAAGGGAGGCCCCAGCATTGAAAATGTGCTACCTCAACCTGAGCCCAAGTTGTGGCCAAATAAATTAGGGGGAAAACAAGCCATAATTACTTCTTTATGCAACGCCTGTATCAGAGCCCTCCGTTCAGCCACACACAACCCTTCTGAACATCTGCCCCAAGACTCCTACAAGGGGTCAGCCGAGTACCAAAGGCAGCAGCACGTGCTGCCATAGTAGGATTCCCGGCCTGCCTGCCTCTGAAGTGGAATACCTCCCTCCCTCCCAAAGGGTGGGCAGGAAGCCTGAGGCATTTAATTGATGTGTATAAAGTGCTTTGAAATCTTCAATGAAAGCCACTTCTGTACAGCATGATGCTTGTAAGCACTGCAGCTACTAAGGGCTTCCCAGATCAGATGTCATTTGGAGTAGCGGCCAGCCAAACCAAATCCCCTCCTCCCCTGAATATTCATCTCCCCCTCACCTCCCCAGACCTCCTTGCTCTTACCTCAGATAGAACATGGGTGGGTACAATTGGCTCCACATCATTCTGTTTTAAACCCACTTGACCTTCCTTCACACCATTACCCATACCAGTCGTGCTTACTAGGCAGAAGAGTTATGGCTCCTAAATTTTAAAACAATAAAAAAAAGTGATTAAATGAGAGTAGAAATGAACACTTGCGCATTGCTAACAGCTTGTCCTGGTGCACACAGCCTGCAGTAGAGGCCATATCCAAAAGGCAAACCCATCTTAAACGACCACTTTAAAAGTACCCCAAAGGTTTCCAACAGTTTATCCTCCATAAGCCAGCCAGCATCTGCATAGCAGCTGATTTCTAATGTTCCTTTCTTTGTGTGGTTTCCCTGTAGTTCAACATGGGCGAGTCTCACTCTGGTCTCCCTGTAACACTAGAAAATATGAATTTCACTTTTGGAATCCAATTTATTATTTCCTGTGTCTTCACTGCTGTGTTTTGATCCTTCAGAGACATTTAATCTTTGGAGCCACTGACAGTGTAACAGATCCATGCTCCAGAAGCATCTTTTTTACTTCAGTGGAAACAGATAATTGTATCTTTATGCCTTAGTATTTTAATGTCAGGGGAAAAGTAATAGTCATTACGCTTGCTAATGTTATATATTAAGACTCCAACTGGAACTAAAGGTTCTAAAGGACAAATTCACAGGAAGAGGCACTACAGTATTTTAACTGTTTTAAGAACCAAGAGAGACACAAAAAGGGTTCAAAATGAGTGATTTATTTTTGTCTCTGTTGCCATCTGGCATTTGTGTCATTACATCCTCTTATTAATTTTTTCTGTTCTACTTCTTCCCACAAAGGATTTCAACAGTAAATTGTATTACTCTTGGTAGGAAGTCTTTAAAATAGCCTATTGCATCTCTTCTCTAGAATACATTTCTGCTGTGGCTACTTCTAACATCCCAGCTCTGGAGGACAAGTTCAAAACATGCATAATTTCCAGGAGCTAAGAATCAGAAACTAAACTGTTTTATTCAATCATTTACAGCAAAACATTCAAGTTGCCTATCAGTCTGAGCTTCTAGATCACATTGGAAATAGAAATTTAGGACCTCTGCATGGAAAATGGAAAAAACCAGTCACAGCAATTCCTTCAGGAAGTCTGAAATGAGTAGCCGGGTGTTATTTTAGGGAATAGATAGATCCAATGCATTATATCTGCCATAGAAACTATTTTGACAATACCAATGATCTGAGTGCATAAATATAACACTTAAATGTCTTCAGAATTTCATTTCTTTGTACTAGTTTAAAGCATGTGTGCATGAACATGAAGAGAGTCTCGCGATTATAGCAGGGAACTGGAGTTGGCATTCCCAGGAGCCCATTCCTGGCTCTGCCAGACTCACTGGGCACCCGTACACAAATCATTCTCCTTTGCCCTTTTCCATACATGGGGAAGCAGAGGCACAACGGCTTACCCATCCGAGAGAGGTTTTATGCAGTTCTTCTGATCATACCTACGGCGTTCTTATGGTCCTATTTTATCACATCATCGACATAAAATACTTCCAAAACCCCCTTCGTCACTGCAGCAACATGAACATAAACTGAGACACAGCAGAGCCTTGTTTGTAATCACGCATGACCAATGTGTTCATCAGGAAGCTATGCGTGACCCATGCATTCACTTCACAGGAAGACAAACAGCAGCGAGTATCTTCAACACCAGATGCTACCTGTTTGACAGGTTCTAAACAAAGACGACTAGGCGCGACATAAGCCAGAGGGTTTGTAAGTACGGTTACAACACATCAACAAACAGGATTCCATTAGCCTGGACATGGACATGTGTAATTAGGGCATTAGAGCTCTGCAACCTGACCTGACCCTATTGGGACCCAACTACAAGTGTCAGGTCCGGGTCTGGTCAACTGGGAAAATAACCCAACCCTCTGAGGCTCAGGGCAAGTCTCCTGCTGCTGCTGCTCCTCCTCCTCATGGAGTTGACACAGGGCATCTGCATGCCCTGCTACTGCCAGCCCCTGCCACCTCACTGAATGGTGTGTGCGGTGGAGCAAACGTGCCAAATAGTCACAGCGTCTCTCACCCCACAGTCCACGGTGTGCAGCAGCTGCCATACCAACCCCATGGCAAGAGGAGGCAGTGCTGACTCAGGTTCAAGTCAGAAAAATGATTCGACCCTCTTGGGCTCAGGTCAGGCGGGCCTGTGTCCAGGTCAGGCCTAAAAGTGAGGCCTAAGTAGACCTCTAGGTGGCATCAACTCATTCAACTGATGTTCTTAAAGACACATCCTTGTTCACTGGATAAGGCCCCAATCCCACGAAACCTTACACACATGCTTCACTTTATACATTGACAGCCCCAATGGACTTCAAAGAAACTACTTGTTTGCATAAGTGACGCACATGTTTAAGTCTCTGCAGGTTCAGGACTTAGGAGTGTTTACTATTTTAAGTCCTATTTGCTATACAAATGTAGAGCTACTCTGTGCCATATTTACAAAATCACTTTGTGTCTTGTACAGCACTGTGCACAGCTGGTGCTTAAAACAGATTAGGCCAAGGTTCCCTGGAACAGAAAAAACAGGAAAAGTGAGCAAATGCAAACTGGCTGTACTTTTTGAAGCATGTTTGTGTGTTATTTATATTGTAGGAGCACATAGAGGCCTCAAACAAGTATCAGGGCCCCCATTGTGCTAGTGGTGTACAGACTCGGAATAAGAAGACATTCCCTGGTCAGGAGAACATAGCATCTGAAAGCAGAACTTTTGGCCAAGATGGGCTTCAAAGATTGAATACATTTAGCAAGTAACATACATTGTGCTTTCATAACAAGATTTTAGCCAGCTTGCTAGAAAGTGTAAAAAAAAAAGGCTCATGACATCTACTAATTTAAAATCCTGTGAAACCCACTCTAATTTTTAAAGGAGCAGAAGAAGAGAAATTTCTCTATGTTTTTTAGCCAGATGCAAAGTGTAATTTACCTTTTTAGGATTCTGCAGTCAGCCAGCAATAAAATACACAATATATTTCCACTGAGCACCCCCAAAAGAAGCTGGCTCTTAGTCACCTTTATCCATATTCATGTGAGATAGACAAGCGGGTTTGTTGTCTGGCTAGCTGACAAGCCACATATCTAGAGGTCTTCTCACAAGGGATTCCTTCTAGGCACTCTAAACATATTTTAGCAAAAGCAGAAATATTGATGTGAGCTAAAATGAGCTGTCTGTGCCCTGTCTATTTCTGGCTGCAGGCTATATTATATGCATGTTAAAACATTAAGCAGCACCCTGTGACTCATCTCTTTAGCTGTGCTCCCTGAGTTGAGCAAGCTGCAGCCTCCAGATTCAATTAACCCTTTGATAGCTCAGGTGTTCTGCTTTCTTAAGCTAGTTGTGGTAGCTCTCCCTGATTAAAAAGAAGGGCAAAACAGAGTCAGGTTCTCCAAATAATGCAGACAAGGAAGAAATTAATTCATTGCTCAAAGAAGCTGAACCTTAAGGGAACAGGATCGCAAACTTCCCGAATTGCCATGTTTTCCTGGGCTGTGGCATGCAACCCTAATGCATTTACAGCTATTTCATTAAACTTTAAAACCCAACCCAACCCCCCCCACACACACCCCCAACTCATTACATAAAGCTGGATTAACCAAGACACCATGCAAGTTGTAATAATTGGCAACAGGAAGAGTTAAGCATGAATTCTCTGGAAGCTGAACCAAAGTAACAGAGCTATATTGCCGGTTACTATGAGTCGCCAGTTTAAACTGACTTCTCAATTAAACCTACTTACAAATCATTTGACTTGATATAACTGGATGTACAGTACACATACAATCCATAGCTTGTCATCCAGCCTTTCCCGGCCTGCACAATTGCTACAGCAGAAAGAACAGCAACTAGAACAGGTTCTCTCTTGGCCACCTGGCAAAAACTAACCCTGAAATGATCAGAGACACTCACATTGCATGATGATTATTCACTGCTTCACTAATGCAGCTGTTCTGATGCAATTCACAGACTTTGCAATGCCCAGTTGCTCTTAAGCACTCTGACACCCTGGCAACCATAAAAGCACTCCAGTTTATACATTTACTACTGTGGTCAGAATATAGCAGAAGACCAGGCATCCGGAGCACACAAACTGGCTTGCAGCCTATTATTGCAGAAACACATTTGCCCTAAAAATCCCCACTGGAATTTAGACCCATCACAGGACACTAACATTTCTAATGGAATGTCAATTACTGCAGTGAATGGCAGAGATATTACAAAGCAAACTTTCAGCAGTGTCGGGTAGTGGCACGTCAGTGGTGGTTATTTCCTACCAAACATTTGCCTTCAGCTTGAAGAAGGCTAGTGGTGACTATGAAAATGGTTTAGAACACAGGACACAGTGGAGTTCTGACTGACAGGTAGTGGCACAGCCATGCTGCTCTGGCCACTAGAAGCACGTGCCCCATCTCCACATGCATACATTCCATCTCACAATAGCAGGAAGACAAGCGATGTATTTCAAGTTAGTTACATTTTTCCAGCAGTTAAGCATTATTGTGGCTTTGTGCCACAAGAAATATGCTCTAAGCACCCGGAAATACAGTTGTGATTTATCCTTAGTAAGTGCAGGGATTAAAGAGAAGCAGGACTGAAGGCGGTGAACAGCTATTAAGTGTAACAGGCATACAGCATTCAGGGGCCTGGAAGGCATTTCAGTCTATAATTAAAGCTCAGAAGTAGATGGCCAGTGACAAAGGAAGATTGAAAGGAAGCTGCTGCTAGTTCAAAACAAACTCAGCATAAAATGGAGTCTAATAATTCACACCTATAACATTCCATTCATCCACAAGGATTGCAAAATTTATATATATAGACAGATTAATTTTACCCACTACTGAGATGCAGGAACCAACAGCACAAACCAACGCATACGGGCTTTATAGTTATTTCTTGATATAAGCTAATATAACGTTCAAACTGAAGCTTCAGAAGACTTTAGGAGGCAGGATGTAATTGCCTATGTTAAAATGCAACCAATACACTGGGCCTAACACCTGCTTTTATTAGAAGCACCATGTTTGTATTTCCTCTTATCCCATCCCTTTGCACTAGTTTCTCAGACTGTAAGCTTTTTAAGGAGGGAACCACACCCCTTATATGATTGTACAGAACCTAACATAACAAGCTCCTATCCTTATTATGGCCTCTAGGCACTACCGGAACAAACACGGTCTCAAGTAGGAAATCACACCTGGGTGGAATTCCTGTTTGATGCAAGGAAATTTATGTACCTAGTTCTCCACAGGTACAGGGCAGTGCAAGCTCCATTTGGAACTGTCTCCCCCTAACTGACCAACAGCTACTTAGTTGTGCTGTTCAGTTTGTTTGTAATCTCACTAATGACCATCTCTCCCTGTTTTAGTTTATGGGAGCTCACTCTGCAAAACAAGAGTTTTCACACATTTCCCAGGCAAAGTGAACACTTAACTGATGTTATTCAACAGCCAGGGAAGTCAGCTGATGAGGATCCCCTCCCTTGTTAAGCTCAGTAATTGAGCTTGACAGAAAGAGAGGTTAAAATTCTTCCTCCAGGTGAAAGCCCCATTGCTTTCCACATCAGTCAAGTCAGCTCTGAAGAAGCTCACTCCATAGATGTGGACTGCAGAATTCGTTCAAACACAGATTTATGTACAAACTGGATCCTGTTGCATTAGGCTTGAAGAGTTCATGGCATTTTATCCTTTTAGCAGTTTGCATGGATATTTTTTAGCATAATATGAATGCACTTTTCAGTGATTCATTAAGGTATCACTTAATGGGCCTTTGGCTACCAGAAACCTATCTTCAAGTTTAACATGTTTTCCCTGTTCCAAAGTACAGGCAATTGCTGCTCGTCTTCCCCTACATCCAAAGAGACACACTATTCCAACCAGCACAATAATTTATGAGAAGGGACACAAAAATTCCTTGCATGGTTTTAGGTTATCTAGTTTGAACTGAGGGGAAAAAAAAATCACTGAATGCTGCAGAACTGTTATTTAAAAAGCCTAGTAATTAAGACAACTGTGGTATTCAGTGCTGTCCAGGTGGCCCACAGTTTAAACTGAGCTCAGAATGCCTGTTCCACAGAATGGAAAAGCTTGGCAACTTCAGAGACCATCATTGATTCTCTGAAGTGCAGCTGGGAACTCCTCTACAATACTTTCTACAGCCAAAGACTGGAGATCAGTTCTTAACGGCAAGACAAATAGCAACCCTGTTGAACAGGGGAAAATTAAATGATGAGGGAAATATGAGGAGCCAGACTATCAAGGTGAGGAATTCACTGTCTCTACTGGAGTGCCCTCCCAGAAAAATGAGAAAAAGGCATTCTCCCAGAAGTCTGCAAGACTCTTGGAGGGCCAGGCAAATGCAGTCTTCCCACATGTTGATTTTCCAGCCAAACAACCTTCATCCCCACTTACAACACCCCTGTCATTCTAGTGCAGGGTGTCTCCTGTGCAGAAGGCACTGGATGTTCAAAAATGTATGGAGAAAAGAATAGAGTTGAGGAAATTTATCACAGGTGATATGAGGCAGATATGCCACAAAGCTGCCAACAGATGTAATGTCAGGGTCACTCACTCATTCAGTGTATCTTGCATCATTACCACACACAAAATGGTTTTACACCTCCAGAAGCATGCCTGGTGCTTTGCAGCAGACAAGCCCTTTGCCCAGCAGAGCTCACACACAACTACATGCAATAGATAAAAGACATTGGTGGAGAAGGGGCTAAATGAAAGGGGAAAAAGTCACATGATCAGTTTGTTTCACATTTATCTTGTCCACATCAAATCTCTATCACTGAGTTATGCTTCAAGAGCATGAAGTTGGGTACAAGCAGAGGTTGGGAGTGGATGGGAGGGTGGCAGCAGAAAGCTAGCCTGGAGAGAGGAGTTTTGGGGAGGAGATGGAGGCTGTTAGCCCATAGGATGCAGTTACAGAGACAATAAGGGAAAGAGGTACCAAGTGGCTGGCAAGATGTTGCAAAAGTGACACATGGTTGATAGGTCTGGTCTCATCCTAACAGCTCTCTGTGTGTGCACGCACACGTGCGCGGACAAAAATCCACACTTGATTTTTACCTGGTCCATGACTAGGGAGGGCTCCTACGGTTATATAAAAATACTTGGTGTTCTAGGATTAGATAAATTCCAATTAAAATGGCTTAGAACATGGTTAGGGAACCTTGAGAGACAGCACAAAGGTGACTGTTTAAAAATGTAACGGGGATGATGCTGGCTACCATTACTGACTAGCAGTCAACATTTTGATAGTGAATGAGAGATGACAGATAGCCTGGGAATAGGCTACAAAGGGCTTTGAAAGCAAAGACAAGCATCTTATGGTTTGACCCACTGGAGAAAGAGAAGCAAAGCAACCTGCTAGGAGAATAAACTTGGCAGCAACAAGACTTCATTTGTCAAGACCAGACAGGAATGTAGCCATAATCGAGATGTAAGAATCAATGATAGTTTTCCAATTCATCCACCCAGGTAAAGGCTGTATCTTAAAAATACTATGCAGAATGTCTAAATCTTGCAGATTCTGAGTCTGGATATGAGGACCTAGAGGGATCTGAATTGAAGAGGATATCCAGGTTATAGGCTTGAGCGACAGGCAGATCCCAGCATAATTACAAGCAAAATGTTTGCCTTTTTCTTACTGGAAGAAGACTGGAAGACAAGCATTGCTAGTCTGAGTATCTGCAATCTTAATCAGGAGCTATTTCAGTGCAACAGCCTTATAGCCTCTGCCTTAAAACCCACATTTCTTTTAGTGTGTCAGAGCTCAAGATGATAAAACATTAACTCAGTCTTACTTCATTATACCAGACCTGAAGTGGAGCTGTCTTAACAAAACATTGTTTTTTCTTATCTCTCAATAGTGATGATGCTGTTTCACGTTGCATACATGGTTTGAAGTTTAGCTGGAAGTATCCAATTATTTCTGTTTGTTTTAATCATGCTATTTCACATCTCATATGAAGTTGCTACCATGACCTTAAGCGTACATCCTGCCTAATAAGAGCACTGTGTACAATGCTGTTAAGATACCAGGCTTGGTAGGCCCAAAGTTTGACATAATGGCACATCATATGTTGACTGCCATGCATGACAGTAGGGTCCAGTGGATCAAGTGCAGGCCTGGGAGAAAGAAACTCCAGAATTCTACCCCAACACCTATGCTGATTTACTTTAAACAACTTACTGAACGTTGCACAAACTGTGTTTTTGCTCACCCCCTCTTCAAAGCAGGGAAAATATCTTCCCTTCCCGATAGAATTGCAACAATTAATATTTCTACAGCAATTTGAAGAAGAAAAGCACTACATCAGCATTAAGGTATTAGCGCCAGTTTTACATGAGAAAGAGATATACATTTAAAGGGTTTCTTTGGTATATTTAGCAGCAGAATTACCAAGGAAAAGGTGACTGGTTCCTGGACCTTTTCTGACACTAAATTTGCTTGTCCTGGTATGCTTTAAACCCACAGTAATCTGCTTCAAGAGGTAACAATACACTCATCTCAAATCAGCATTGGTCATGGCATTCTATTTTCTTAGCCTCTTCAGGATAAATTCAGCATGCCAGGTACATATGCGAAATACTTGCCTCAGACTGCCCTGGCCCTGCCTAAGTCAGTGTACAGCTGTTGTGAATTGCTGCTGGAGTGTACAGATGTTACTGTGGCAAAGGCTGTGAAATTGGCCTGAGGCCAGCAGCCAGCCAGCCCTCATAGCTGGTACACTCTCTGCCCCAAAGACCCAATCCTTCTATGCACACAGTTCCCGCTGAAGTGAAGGGGAATAGCGATGAAGGTTATGAAGGTTTGACTGACAGACTGCAAGAAAATAAGGCCAAAATGTGAAGGGTGGGCAGGGGGTTCAATGTGAGTGGCTGATTACCAGAAAAATGCCAAGCATCCACAATTCCTGCTGAAGTTAGTGGGATGTACAGATGCTCTGTCCCTCCAACAATCCAGCTCTGGCATTTCAAACCAGGCACCTAAATTTAGTGGCCACTTTGTTAAACATGCAATTAGGCCAAAATTTTCCAACCAGGTTATTTTTAACTGCCTTCGCTTTTAGATTGTGGGTCAGTCATACCAGCCCTCTAGAAACCTTACAGTACAAAAAACCAGAGGAGAGTCTAACATCCACTGAGTCTACAGGTATCTCCTGTTCCTCTCACCCCTTGAGCCATTGAAAAAACATGTTTCCAAAACATTCCAAATTTGCCAACCACAAACTCCAAGGGCAAACAATCTCTAGAAAAAGCTTTGCATGTTAAGAGAGTGAAGCATAAGGATGCGACCTTATCTTCCAAGTGAGGATGAACTTCAACCCACATTTTACAGCTAGTGGACTAGCATTTTTCTGATGGCAACAAAGTTAATGAATGCAGATACATCTTTAAACCCTCAGCACTACACAACCGCGCAATCTTCTATGGTAGAAGCATATTTTATAACATAATAGCAGTAATTACCACACCTTTCATGTAGTACCTGGTGTAATCAGGAGAAGCACAGAACTGTTGAATGGCACTGATCAACCTACACGATCCTTTCCTGCATTTGCTTTTTTTTTTTTTTTGGTTCCACCTTTAAGAGCAGTTGGAGCTTGTTTTTTATGTTTGGAGGCAGTCAGAGGCCCAGTCTACATTTACCTTCGTGATTCAGCGGCAGTCGACAGGAGATATGCAAGTGGCATAAATCACCTGCGTATCTCCCGCCGACTTTGCAGCGTCTCCTCCGCGCGGCGTCCATACTGCGCTGTGTCGAAGGGAACAGCGCTATGCCGCTTAACGGGGTGGTTTTCCTGCGTCGCTTCCTGAATCGACTGAGCGCGTCTATACAGACCGCTCGGTTGACCCAGAGCAATCGATGTGAGGGCAGCCAATTTGCCACCCAGCCAGAGAAGTGGCCTTTGCTCAATAACACTCTGCCTAAACTGGAGTGCGTGTGTTACTTTCTAGCTCTCCAGTATCTATCCCTGAGCAACAATATCAAACCCCCTAGTCTTCCTATATTTGTGTCAGCTTACAAAAATGCACTTATCTAAGGGCCTGGAAACACATATCTGAAGGAATATGTGACTTGAACAGGCCTTGATGTGACCATGTTTCAGGAACAGAGAGTCCTGATAGAGAAACCAGTACCTCATGCATTATATTTTCAGATCTGGTTTTAAAGTGATAAAAAGAACTGACATTCAGTGGGGAAACGAGTCCCTTGAACAGATCCCGTCTGTGCAAAGAACTCGCCAGTGGCCAGCCCAGGGAACAGCGAGAAGCAGGCCCTTCGCTATCCCGGGGAAGGGAGGCGAAGAAGGGAATGACACCAACGCGAACAGACGATCAGTGCCTCCTGGCCAGGCAGGGCGCGGAGAAGCGGCGCTCAGGAATCTTTGCGGGGGGCTGGCCACCGACCAGCGCGGCCCCCAGCGCCAGCGCCTGCTGCCGCATTTGAGGGGCGGAGGGAAACACCGCGCCGCGTAACCCCCCAGGTCAAAAGGGAGGGGGCGGGGGGGCGGGAGCGAAGCTCTGCCCGGCGCCCCCCAAACGCGCGTCCCCACGGCAGCGGCCCCCAGCCCCCCGGCGGGGTGTCCCCACAGGGCGGGACAGTCACACCCTGCCACGGAGCCACCCCGGGGCCTTGCCCCATCGCGAGGGAGGGAAACGGACGCGTCGGGGGCCCCCCCCGTCGGGGTCCCCTGGGCGTGGGCGCAGCGGCCCCACGCACGGGGAAGGGGCGCCCCCCGGCGGAGCCCCGCGGGGTGGGGGCTGCCCCCCCCCGCTCACGGGTGAGCCCCACAGGGCGGGGGGGCCGTTGCCCCGCACCGGGGGCTCCAGCCGCGGGGGGAGCCCCACGCGCGGGGGGGAGGGGGAAGGTCCCACCCACAGAGGGCCGCACTCACCCGCTCGCCGCCCGCTGCTGCCGCGGCCTCCGCGGTCCGCCCCTCACGCCCGCCCGAGGCGCGGGGCGGGGCTCCGCTCGCAACCCGCCAATGAGCGCGAGGGGCGGGGGCGCCTTTCCGCCCGGCCAGGGGCTGCGGAGCCAGAGACCGGCAGCTGCGCCGGCCAATCGGCGAGCGGGAAGGGGGGGCGGGGCGAAGGGAGGTGGCGAGGGGCGGGGGCTGGCAGCGGCGGTGGCCTCGCCTCGCGCCCTGTCCGCGTGCTGGCGCCGTTCGCTCTCCCCTCCCTGCACTGCACAGGCTCCGCCCCTCCCCCATTGCCCTTGCACTCGGCCCTGCCCCCTGTGCGCCCCTCCCCCACTCCGCACTGCACCCGGCCCTGCCCCCCACCCGCAGTACGCGTGGCTCACTGCACCAGGCCACTGCACCCTTGGCACTGAGGGAGCCAGTCCAGGATCTCGCTGCCTGCAGGGACCGCACTGCACGGCGCTCACAGTGCACTCGTGCCCCCCGCACCGGATCCCCGTGCCCATGCATCGCAATCTGCTCGCCACCCCCAGAGCCTCACCACACTGCACGCCCTCCCCGCTCCCTAGGCTCTGCTCTCTACTCCACCAGCCATCCAGTGTTCGCAGAGCACTGCAACGGGATGTACAGTGCACGAATCACACTGTTTTGCCACTCAGACTAAAACACCAACGCACAACTCCAGGCTTGGTCGCAGGAGGAGAGGCATTCCAGTACTGCTAGGGGTTGTTTGTTTTGCAATAGTGCTTAGAGTCGCCAGGCAGGGCCTCGCTGTGCTAGGTGCTGTACCAATACATAATAAAAAAACCAGTTCCTGCCCCACGTGACAGGATCCAGGAACTCTATTTCAGTGGGTATTTATCATGTGAGTTTCTGTCAGGTGGTGTTTTTTGTTTTCTGCCATTCCCAAAGGAAAAGGTAAAGCAGAATACAGGACGCAGTGGTCTTGTTTTCTCATTTATGGCCATCAGGGCTCACCCGTCCATGACATGCAAGTTCTCTCACCTCAGGTGAAAACAGTATCTCCAAATGACAGCTGCGGTGCTGAATGCAAGTGTGGAATCACAAATTCCACTCAGGATTAGCCAAGAGCTAGAGTCATTTTAACATAAGATCTTCAAACAGCATTAGGACAGGGCTTGGAGGTCAGTTCAATTCAATGAGACTTTAACAACATGACAAGATGTACAAGTGCTGCCAAATTGTAAAAAAGTGCCAGGTATCTCAGGGTTCTGTCCGAGGCGGACACAAATCACCCAGGACACGCTTAAACACTGTCTTTAGGGGGAGAGGGGATTCGCGTCCAGCTAGACACAATGTCTTTGAGCCAGGGACCCTCTCACACTGTATCTGCACAGGGCCTAGCATAATGTGACCCTGATCTCAACCACTGTAATAGAACATAAAAGTCTGGACCTTCCAAATCTACCTATCAGTAAATGTCAATTTCATGGTACACACACAAACCAATTAAAAAAATATTTCCATAAAGGACAATAAAAATTTAAGGACAGGCAACCTTGGAAAAATGCTGTGCGAGTTTGATTTAAGGATATTTTCTTGTCTATTTTGATATGTGATGTTGACAATTTGTGTTTCAACAGTTATAAAGCTTTACATTTTTTAATCTGTCTACCCATTAAATAATTGATTGACCCCTTCCTATTGTCTGACGTCCCCCCATAATTTCCCACAATTGTGAAAATATAAATCAATAAAAATTGGAAAAAAGTTTAAAAATAAACATCTATATTAGCCATCAAAATTATAAAAAATAAAAATTGAATTCTGTCACACCTGAATATAAATAATAATAGTTTAGAACTAAATAGGGTTTGGCTCTGCTTGCTCTGTTGACTTTAAAAATCCCACTGCATTTTCCATAACAATTTGCTAATGTCAGTGGGCAAAATTACCTCTCTCTTCACTAGTGCAAGATGCTGTGCACCAGCCCCGAGCTGCATTTCAGAGGTGCTGTGTGAGCCCTGGGTGTGAAGGTGCTGGTAATCTAACCTTGTGGGCAAGGCACTGGAGTGGGACCCCAGGAGCTCTCTGGTACATTACACACACACAGAGATGCAACGTCACTGAAGGAAGCACAGACTCCAGAGCTGTCTGAGGGTGGAAGCATTGTCCAGGGGATGGAGCATGAGGCTTGGAGTTTGGACTTTTGGTTTCCATTGCTGACTCACTGCATGACATTGGGCAAATCACTTTCCTGCTCTGTGCCTCAGTGTCCCCATGAGGATAATGACGCTAACTCACTTTTGTAAAGTGCTTAGAGCGCTCTGGATAAAAGGTTCCTATAAAATTGATTAATATGATTTTATTTGTTAATAAAAAGGGTGATGATAATTCCTATCTCCGGAGGCTGTTACAACGCTTTATCAGCTGATCTTTGCCGAGTGTGCGAATAGCCCAAGATGAAAGGTTCAGTATAAATAAGGAGCTGCTGGTCTCTGAAGAACAAAACAGAAAGTGCCCTCAGTGTTTGGCAAACAATGCCAAAGCATGTGGACATCCCACATGCTCTGGAGCACTGGGGTGATCCTGTTCAATTTAATATTGCAATTCTGAAAGACTAAGATAAATGTTGAGCCTGAGAGAAAATTAAAGCGGATAACAAAGGGCTTAATGTGGAAAGCAAATGCTTTCAGAGCTGATGTCTATGGACTGGCTGCAAAGCTGGCACTGAGTTCTGAATCAGCAAATTACTGCACAATGCCCGGAATTCAGGGCTTCTTTTGGGAAATGTATAGAACCAGTATCTCAGATTTCTATGGTGACTTTCAATCCGAAGGATCGCAAAGCACTTTTCACAAACTATAGCAGAATCACTTCACCTGCTCCCAGAACGCAGTCACCTCTGGGGTGGAGCACCAGTTCAGGACAGGGGAGAGGAATACTACTTCAAACAGCATCTGAAGGATGTTCTTGGTTTAGAACTCAGTTCAAAAGAGGCTAGATTTCTCACCCGATAGCCATGCTGCAAAGCCATGGATTTCCTCAGCCTTTGGCTAAGGGGGTGGGGGAGTGTATGGACTGCGAAACTTGGGGTGGATGTGCATCAAGTGTTCTATCGTGCTGGACATTAGTGCAGTCTGGTCTGGTTTCTTTGCCAGTTCACTGGGCAGCATCTGGATTTTTTACTCCTGTTTTTTGTGTGCATGTGACGGGCCATGCAAGCAGCCAGACCTGCTCTGTGGAGCCTGAAATCAATGAAACTGAGCTCCAAGGACAGCACGATAATAAATAATACCTAGCTCTTACAGAGCACTGTGCAGCTGCCGATCACAACACGCTTTACAAAGGTGGTCAGGCTTCCTGTGTCCCTTTTAAAGAGGCACCCTTAGGGGAAGTGACTTGCCCAAGGTCACCCAGCGCACCAGCGCAGATCCACGTTGCCTGTGTTCTACTCCAGCATTCTGTCCACTAGGCATCACATCCACTGCAGACAGCTGGTGGCTCAGGGTGCTTGTTTGTTTGCATTCTAGGAGGTGCTTTCCAATGAACCCAGTTGTTTGTGAACTCTGAGCTGAGGGGAATGTTCTTTAGTCCGTTTGTCAAGGAATCTGCTCTCTAGCCAATCTAGAGAGGGAGGAAGAACGGTGCAGCCAGGAACCAGCAATCCCCATTTGCTGTAGGAGTTTGTATAATAGCTTTCCTCCTTTCTGAGCACAACTGGCTGCATTTTGGCTGTCAGGGCTCCAGTCATGCCAACCCCAAATCATGAGTTCCACACCCCTCCTCGGAATCACGAGATTGGTTTAAAATGCCTAAGATTTTAAAATAATATGTGTAGTGTTGGATTCTGTGGTGCCAGGACCTTGAGAAGGCACCATTTCTCTGCAACCAAGAGGACTAGGAACGTGAACAAAATGAAAGATGAGATTCTCTTATAATCCGGTGACTCTGGGAGCTGGAGCTTTAAGAACAAGTGCAAATAGCACAAAACTTGCAATAAAATCACAGGAGATGGCACACACGAAGTTAGTAGCAGAGGTAGGAATTGAACCCAGGTGTCCTAGCTCCCAGCCCCCATATCTAGAACACGTAAGTTCCATTTGATTTGTTCCACTTTATAGCTTTATAAAGTGTGTCTAGTTCCCTTTAGCCAATAACCTGCCAGACTGATCATGCCTTGGCCCTGGAGATCTTTTCGTTAGCTGGTGTAAAGTTGGAGCTAGTCTCAGACACAGCCCCCTTTCCCTGCCTTGGCAGTTTTTGTCTGTAGCTCTATTCTAGTTGATTTCGCAGGTGATAAATTTAACTTCCCACATTCCCATGGTCTGAAAGCGGCTTCTATTTCCTTCCTCCCAGCTGGGGAATATGAGATTGTAGCTCCTTCCTTATTGTGAGAAGTGCTTCCAAGCAAAATATACTCCCCATCGTCTAGCAAGGCTTTTAGAATGGAAGGGGTGAAAGCCCTGAGGTAGAATAAGGCTTCCTTGTGTGTTCTCTGGCACCCATGGTCAGAGATGGGAAGGGATGGAATTCCTGCAGAAGCACCCCGGAAACGCAGGGATGTGGCCAGCTGGACTAAAGGTCGTGTGGCTGCAATACCATATCTAGTTCCATCCCTCCATTGGTCCCATTCTTCTTCATTGGACCATGGCCAGGACTCACTTTAAAATTCATTTAGTGGCTGGTGCAGGGGAGGTTGGTTTGGATTTGGAACCTGATGTCCTCTGTTTATCCACAGAGCAAAGACAACAGCAGGGCAGGCTCTTCCCAAATTTCTCCCCACCAGTGCTTAGGCAAGTGGTTAGTAATAACAGCTGAACACTTTCCACCTCTGCTACCAAGGGGGGAGGGAGATCAAGGGAACTTACCTGTCTGGAACTGGCTAGGGTAAATGCAACCATGAGGGAAACAGGAGTTCACTCTCCATGGTTCATTCAATCAGTGGCCTCTCTGCAGAGCCTGCCAGGGAGGGGATTTTAGTGGGTGATGTCGATTTCAGTCCCCTAGGAAATGGGCTGAGATCCACTAGCTCAGTTCATACAGGAGCCACTGAGCAGCCATGGGAGGGCAATAACCAGAGGGCTCTCGCAGTCCAGGCTGGAAATGAAATGATGGCAACCAGGAAAGATAAAGCTCCGGATTCCATTCTTGATCCCTTTGACACGTAGGTGGAGAGAGCTATGGTGGGGCTCGGCCCCGGTTCTTGGCCCAGTGCTATTTAACATTTTATCAATGACCTGGAAGAAAATATAAAATTATCTCTGGTAAGGTTTGCAAAAGACACAAAAATTGAGGGGCTGATAACTAATGAAGGGGGCAGGTCATTGATAGAGTTACTGGATCACTCAGTAAACTGGGCACATGCAAACAAGATGCATTTTAATACAGCTCAATGTAAGTGTGGACATCTAGGAACAAAGACTGCCAGCCACATTTACACGATGGGGAGCTCTCTCTGGGGAAGTAGGGAGTGGGCAAAAGGTTTGGGAGTTGGGAGTGGACAGACGTCTGAACATGAGCTCTCAGTGTGACACTGTGGCCAAGCCAGCTCATGCAATCCTGGAATGTATAAACAGGGGAATCTCAGAATAGAGAGGGGTTTTTTACTTCTGTATCTGGAACGGGTGCAACTGCTGCTGGAATACTTTGTCCAGGTGTACTGCCCAGTCAAGAAGGACGTTGATAGATCAGAGAAGAGACACAAGACTAAACGGTTAGAAAATCTGCCTTATAGTGATTGAGCTTTGAGTCTATCTAATTAGTTTAACAAAGAGAAGGTAAAGGGGCAACTAGATTAGTCTGCAAGCATCTATGTGTGGGGGAAATATTTAATAGTGGGCTATCCAACGCAGCAGAGAAAGGTCTCCTCTAACATGATCCAATACTGGAAGCTGAAGTAAGACAAATTCAGACTGAAAATAAGGGATACATCTGGTAATTAGTCACTGGAACAACTCACCAAGGGTCAGGGTAGATTCTTCATCACTGGCAATTTGTAAATCAAGACTGGATGTTTCGCAGAAAGACCTGCCCTAGGAATAAGTGTGGGAAAGTTTATGGCCTGTGTTATATGGCTGGTCAGACTAGATGATGACAATGATCCCTTCTGGCTTGGAGGATAGGTCTCATCAATGGCTATTAGCCAGGACGGGCAGATGCAACACCATACTATGAGTGTCCCTAGCTTCTGACTGCCAGAAGTGGACAACGTGGGACGGATCACTTGATGATTGTCTGTTCTATTCATTCCCTCTGAAGCACCTGATATAGACCACTGTCAGAAGACCGGATATTGGGCTAGATGGACCATTGGTCTGACCCAGTATGTCTATTCTTATGTTCTTAATCTATTACTATTTCCCTACTAATGGATTTCCAGAAACTCTTTGACAAATACATTGGGTTATGATTCTTAGCTGTTGTTTGTATTATACTGTTGCATAACGATATCCATGCTCCACTCCAGAGGTGGTTGCACATTTCAGCCCTGGCATGAGGGTTCAACCAACAGAGTTTCTAGGCACCTACAGGGATGCTGCGATTCCTAGGTGAAAAGGGCCAGACAGTGTGGCTGTTCTCTGAAGGTGCACCTCGGAAAACACATTGATGCAATCCTTGATCCTCTTTGAATCCATAAATCTAAGATTGTGACAGGGCCATTCATGGGTTGGAATAAACTGGGTTAACTCATAATTTGATTTCTAGAGGTGGCCACAAACCAAAGGCCCACATCCAAACACTCCTGCGCTTTGATCCAAACCTGGATACAGATCTGAATTTTGCAAGTGCCCCTTTACCTTAAATATAGGCTCAACCAAAACCCCAGATCTGGAGCATTGCTGAACTTCAGGCTTTTTGAAATTTGTATCAATACTTATATTTGTGAGCCTGCCTTTGCTGGTTTCCATAGCTATATCTTACCTGATGTCTGCTTATTGTGTCATCCCCCAGGTTCAGACCCTTTATGATGTCATGTCAGAATGTTTGCTTAGTCCTCCCCTCTGTGGGCTGGACAGAGCCTGGAGGGGAAGTCAGCCGGGGGGACAAAGAGATGTTGACTTCTGTTTTGTAGATGAAATTCAAGGGTGGAAACAAGCCTCACAAGAACATTCCTTACAGTTGGACCATTTTAAGACCAAGCTCCTCAGTCCCTTTAGAAGCATGGCAGGAAAGATGGTAAGTACATTGTCTAACCTAAAACAGATACATAGAATAGTAACCAAAAACCAGCAACCTTTATGAACTTTAGGCTGGAAAATTCTGCATTTTAAACATTGTGGGTCAAATTCCTCCCTGAAGTCAGTGGCTTTACACCAGACATGATAGCCAGAGTAGTTATTCTGCATAGGGTGCAGGGGATCAAGCAGAGGACAGTCCTATCATCCCTTATTCATCCATCTTTCTAATGTAATATTCAGAGCGAGTTTCATTTTTACAAACAATTGGAAATGGTCACCTGGGGGACTGGGATGCACGCTGTCCACTCAGTCCCTAACAGGACTTTACAGGGAGATAAAGATGGGAGAGTCTCAAAAAATGGGAGGGTTCTGTATGGAGAAGTAGCCAACCCAAATTTACCACAAGCTCTTTCCTCTAGAAACAATGCTCAGGGCTCCTGAGAACATGACTGTCTCCTCAGGCTTCCAGTTCTGTCATGGGACTACCTGCCGAATAGCCTCTCTGGCAGTAATTCCATTCTGCTGTTTCTGGTCTCGGCTCAGCCGAGGAGAGGTAGCCAGAGGTGAAAATGAAAAGTTAACCAAACTGTCTTGGAACTGGGGAATGCTAGGCTTGAGTTTTGGGTGAAAGTTCAGGTCAGTTCTTTATTCTACAGTAACCCTGCCAAAGTCAATGGAAATTGAAGCCTTACATTGGATCTGAATTTGACCCACTCAGATGTTTTGTGTAACCCAACAACTTCTAGTTTGGGATGAAATCCAGCTGTTTCTTCTTTCATTCTGTCTCACATCTGGGAAGCACATGGGAAAAGTCCTCCCGACCCACTTTGCTGATGTTCCTAATTCCTCTCCCTACAGTTCCCTGAAATATTCATAGGTGATTCTGAGGACACTTACAAGAAACCACCAACTGGAAAAAACACCTATGGTACCAGAAGAGATGTGAGGTTGACAAGTCCGTTAAGTGCAGATGAAGAATCCCATCAGAGTAACAGTCTAGCAGACTCTGCTGAAAGAAGAGAGGTACCAGTCTTTTCAGAGGAGACCAGAAATGTGCCTCCTGTTTTTCGAAGTAGGAGAAAAAATTCCTAGATAACACCATTTAGTCCAGGATCTCTGTGCCCTAATTACTCTACACTGGTGGCCAAAATTCCTTCACCCATATTCAGCTGCCAGGTCCCGCTGCTCATATCTCACTGGACCTTGCTGCTCCTTTGCTGAATAGCTTATCTGGCAAAGACATCCTGCAGAATGACACCACTGGAGCTGCTGGGCCATTCTAGGTTCTCTCTGTGGGAAAGTGAGGAAGGGAAAACCCTGGATGATAGGAAGGGAGGAGGCAGCTTCAGATTAAAATCAGGGCAACTCATACACTGTGTCCGTCCTTTGTACGTCAGGAGTTTGCTGCTGATTACAAATGGCAAAAGGATGGAGATGGTTCTGGCTGTAAAGAGGAGCCTGGGTTAGAGAACAAATGCAAGCTCCCTGCGGAAACTGGAGCATGCAAGGAGGGTGAAGGAAACAAGCAGCAGCAGAAGCCAGTGTATATGTCTTTGCTTGATTTTGGATGGGTATGTGGAGACGTACCTCTTTATAATGCAGTGCTGGGGAGAGAGGGCAAAGCAGGTGCACACAGACTAGGGAAAAGAGAACAAACAATCCATGCCCCGGGAAAGGATTCTCTGGGGAGAATCACAGAAATGAAGCAAACAGTGGAGGATCAACACAGATTCATTGAGATTCTGTTCCCCAGCTCCACACCCTCTCCTCATGACAGTAGGAGGGAGAGGAGGAAGGAACATTTCAGAGACACGTTTGCTCTTTCTTCATGTAGTGCCAGTGCAGGAATCCTCTCTATTTCATGGGGTTTGTGTAACTCATGCAGAGAAAGCCCAATCATCCCACAGAAGGGAAGAGGTCTGTCTTGGCAGAGAAGAGGGGTTAGCTGGTGCATTTCTCTGGGCATTGCTCATGTAGTACTTCGGATAATAAACTTACATACACATTAATTACAAGTGAAGGGCTAAGCATCCACATGGGCTTGGAATTTTCCCTGCTATGACAAGACCCCACCTTGCCAAGTTGAAGAGCACAGCAAAGCTTCTATTACCAAATTTAAATTAGGGTGGGGAAAGAGAAAGGGTGTGCTTAAATCTGATTTCAGGAGTTGGCCAAGTGAAATTGGTGACATAGACTCTGCTTTGCTTTGAGTTTTTTGGTTCCAAAATTCATGGTGAAATTCAAGGTTGGAAACCACTGAAAGCAAAAGGAAAGAATGCTGGGTCAATGCTTAGCAAACAGAGGCCTCTTACTTTTGCACAGCTGGCAGAAGCTGTTTTGCTGCTGTTGGTCAGAATCACACACCCAGAGAGTGATCCCAGTGAGAAGCCCTGACATTGTGTTACAATGTTTGCGTCAGGATATGGTGTGGTTGTGACAGAACATGTCTGCAGATCGCTGGGATGTCAGGGTGCAAATATTGCAGTGCAACATCAAAGTGGGGGATCCCTCTGGCTCTGTCTGATATGTTATCTACCACATGACTACTGGGCAGGGGACTGTTGAAGTCCCTTTCCTTATCTCCATCAGGAAAGATCCCAAGTTGTTTCCACAGTGCTGGTTATTTTGCTCAGTACTTCATATGTGGTTTCACCTTTGCACCCCCACGATCCTCTGATCAGACCAGCAGGAGCTGCATATCAGGCCCTGGGATTGAGAGGCTAGGAATCATTGCTCTACACATTTTCCTTTCCTTGGATGGCCATGGTGGTGGTTGTCAAATGTGCTGGAAGGTGGCTGGATTGCATAATGAGCAGAACGATTGTTCTGCGATTCTCATCCTTCTGATTGTTTCTGTTCTACAGTTACATGAGATGGGAGAGGAGGAGGAGGAAGGGAAACTACCCCAAGATGTCCCAGGCAACATCACTGAAGACAGACCTTCAGGGTTGGCAACGAAGGAGATTTCTGGTGATGGTACACAGCAGGAGCTTTGGACAACATTCACTAGCCACACAGAGGACCAGCTGGAGTCCAGAATGAGTGAGGTACCATGCTTCTTTTGGGGAGGTACTCAGATACTACAGTGAGGAAAGGCATATAAACTAGGTGGGTAGGTAGATATTGGCTGAAGGCTTCAATACAATCATGTTTGGCAAGGAAATCTATCTGAAAAAACAGACAAGATAAAATAGTGTCTATAGGGTTATGCCCTTCACTATGGAGTATATATGACTAAAATAAAGAGACAGCAACGGTGACCAGATGATTAAAGACCTACCCCCATAAGAACAGCACTTCCTTAACTCACAGGGGAGTTGCACAGATAAAATGCATCAATGATCACAAGGCTCTGCATCCCCACTGTGAAGGAGTCTACGGTTATAATAATAAACCCCTGACATTTAAATAGTACCTTTCATCTCAAATGACCCAAAACAGCACTGCAAGCTCATATACACGTTACAAATAATTCCACTCAAAATGCAGTCATCTCTGGGCTGAACCAGCTTCACCATCACCTTACCCATTAGTTTAGGACAGAAAACAGACTGTAATTAACAATTGCTCACAACAACAGTGAATATGGCCCACTGGTTTCCATGTGATTGTGTGCAAAATTTGCAGGATTGGGCCTGATGAAAATAAGCAGTAAGGGTGGTACTTAGACAAAGGCAGGTGAGGTTGAGAAGAATGATTATATTTTGTCTGAGCTGGCTTTTTCTGCCTTCCAGCTGGGCGCATTCTCACATAATTTCGAGATAGAGGGTAAAATTACCCCTCCATTCTCCAGGCCAGAACACCCTGAGAACAGCCCTGAGGACTATGAGAGCTACTGCTTCTTAGATGAGGATTCCATCCTGAGCGACTCTGCTGTCTCCACCGGCTACTTCCCCTGTTACAGAACATACGTTGAGCTCCCACGCTACCAGCCACCCCGCAGTACCAGTTCTCCACCAGGCGATGCAGAGGGGAGGACAGGAAGCAGCTGTGATGCCAGCATCCAATGCAGAGGATGCTCAGAGGAGGAGCTGAATGTCTCAGATACAAGAGACAGTGACATCATTCAGGGCTCCAAAGATCAAGGTGAAGGATTGACTGGTGAGACAATCCACAGCAATCCCAACACACCAAACAAAGGACCACTGTCTGAAGGCAACAGACACAGAACATCTGGAAATGAATTAGAAGGTCGAAATGTCGGAAATTCTAATGAGCAGCATCCATCGCTGGAGAAAAGGGGATTTCATCCAGAGGTGAATGAAAGCCCGAAGGAGTCCGAAGAGACCATCACAAAGGAGGCTGCCTCTGAATTACTCATGCAGGGGAACACGTCCTCAGGGTCTGTTCAGGCAGTTGTGAGGAAAGACTCGGGACAACTGCTGGGGGCCGAGTCTCAGAGCAGCCTGCTGCCCAGCAAAGGCAAAGCTCCCAGATCATTACACTCTGCGGCCACCACCAAAAAATCCCCCCTGAAGAAACAACAAAAGCAATGCGGAAGGGAGGATGAAGACGTCCACCTTCTAGAGCTCGCCCCGCAGCTGGGCCCAGGGGACGGCGTGCCAGGGCGGAACAGAGGCTCTCGATTTCCATGTGGGCGCAGCCCAGAGATGGGGCACTGTGAGGTATGTGTGAGGTTGAGAAGCAATGCCAGCTGGCCCTGGACACGTTTTGCTTCCAGCTTATGGTACTTCACTCTTGGTTTCGTTTTCGAACAAGCACCTTCACGCTTTCTCCCCTGCTGCCACTCACACATGGGAGCTGCTCCCTGTAAGCATCCGCAAAGCCACCTCATTGCCCTCTTTCAAACTCCTCTGGGCTGTGACGCCTAAGCAAAGCTTGGTAATGGCCAGGCAGCTGGGGTGCTGCAAATGCGGCTCATGTGCTGACCAGCACCTTGCTTATACTCCCCCTTTCTGTGTCTGTCGGTAGCTACTGGTTGCCTCAGCAGACACTCCAGGGTGAAGTTTCTGGTGTAGGCGCCATCTGTTACATTTGTATAGTAAGTATCAAGCACGACGGGGTCCCAATCCATGACTTGTGCCTGTAAGCGCTGCCCTAATAGAAATAATAACGAATGCTCCCTAGCCCCAGACACCTTTTTTGCTTCCAACTTATGGTACTTAAGTATGTGAGTACTGAAACACCTCTGCTATCAGGACCAGCCTGCTCTCAAACTGGCCTTAATCTGAACACTTAAGGATACACTTTACTTGGCACACAAATGCCACATTGCTGGACATTCTCCATCCCCATCAGAGAGCACTGAAAGAGAACAGTCATAGTGGGAGCAGATGAACAGGGGACAGAATTCCTGGGTTCCATTCCCAGCTCTAACACTCTCACTGTGTGATCTTAAGGAAAGTACAATCTCTCCGTGAAAATAATACCTCCTGACTGGTGCTGCAAGGAGGCACTTGTTAATATAGACATGATTAAAGATCCTTGGCTGGAGGAGACAATGGAAACATAAGGGATTATAAATAAATACTAAGCACATCAACGAATAACACCACTTTGCATTTCTATAGCACCTTTCATGCATAGAGCTTGAGTGCTTTAAAACCACTGAATGAGCCTTCCAGACCACCCTGCAATGTACATAAAAGATAGAGGGATACTGCTGCACTCCACTGCCATGTCCGTGTGGAACATGGCAGCTGTAGAGCAGTGCTGAACCATTTTTTTAGGGAAGAAAAATAGCACTTCAAATTGAAAACCTGCAAGAAGAATTGAGGGAGAGCCAGTTTAGTGACTTGAAATGAAATGTGGACAGCATAGTAGGGGTTAAAACTCTGACACTTGTTTGAAATGCCAGGAGATCATTCATAACCAGACAGGGTCAAGAGTATAGCTGTAAGGAAAATGGTTTTCCCATCCCAAAATAATTTTTGTGTTTTCAAAAAACATCTTCCCTGATTGAATAGGGATGAAAAAAATCAATCTACAAATTTTTCACAAAATCATCATCCAAAAAACATTTCTCACAGGTCAATTCAAAAGTTTCTTTTCAATATGACCTTTTAAAAGCATAAATTAAGTAAAATTCCAAAACAGAGTCATTTTGAGAATGCCAAAATGGGACATTTTGATCATTTCAAAACTTTTTTTGTTGGATTAGATTTGTCAAAACCAGCCCTTTCCCATGAACAGTTTTGGGCCTTCTAATCCAATGTTGGGGTTCTGCTCAGTGGGAAGAAGCACTGTTTTTGCAGGAGATGGTTGATCTTTAGAGGGTTCTTCTCCAAGTACTGATACAGTCCAAGGCCCCTCAGCTGGTGACATGTGACTACCTAAAAAAGGTGCAAAACCCCTGCCATGTAGTAGGGGTAATTAACGTTTTGTAGCCCTAACCCATGGCAGGTGACATGGACCAAGAAATAAAGATTAGTCCCTGCACTGCACTGCACTTTTGGGCTTTCACACTGTTATTACAGAGGATCAAAAGAAAACGGATTCTTTGGCAAAATAATTAAAGCACCCTGTGCCCCTCATTCTGGGATCATCCCAGTGAAACAGGGTACTACAGTGCTTCTCAGCTTCCCTGGAAGCAAGAACCTTTTGCAGAGAAGTGCAGGAGAACAGAAACTCCCACGCTGGTGCCTGTGGCCAGCCCAAAGCCATGGGATGCTCTGTTCCTTTCCAACAGGTACTATGAGAGCATGGAGTAATAAGGAAGAGTGTCATGGGCCCAAGAGCTAACTAAAAGCCTGCAGCCAGATGACAGCTGACAGTCCAGCCCACATGCAGGAGGGTGGGCTAAAGAAGGCTTCCCCTTCCAACTCCTCCCTGTCATTGGTATTTGTAGATTGAAGCATCAGGAAGTGGAAAGGAAGGTGGGCAAGGGAAGACATCACCGCGCTCTTGTCCCACAACCTCTGGCAACCCTGCTGGTGAAGAGCCACGATCTACCCCCTCCCGGCTCAGCCTGCGCTCCTTGGTAAGCTGGGTGCGAAAGATCTTCAGGAGGTCATCAACGGTGCAACCACAGGCTGGCAGCAGCCGGGGCACAGAGGAGGCCAGGGGACGAGTGGGCAGTAGGCTGAGATGGTGGATCTACCGTAGGCGGAACCGCATTCACCCCCATTATAGCACCTCCCATCCACCTTCCAACCAGTAACTGGTGTCTGTGAACTTCAGGAAAATGAATACGTACTGCCACACAAAAAGGGCTGGTTATTTTTAAAAATATATTATTTCTGTAACAGCTTCCTGTTTTGCTTTTCTTTGGGAGGGGCCTGGGTATTCTCTCTGAAAAGCCACCATGGATCCATGCCCTTGTTCTCCATGGAAGTGCAATGCCTCATGTCTTGGAATCCCCCTGTAGCTAACACAGGGCAGCACAGATCCTGTCCAGTCCTCCGCAGCCGGATAGGACCCTGGGATAGACACCATGTGCTACATTTGTATAGAACCGAGCACAACGGGAGAGTGAAGGGGGAAAGATTGGGGCTACTCTGCAGAAGAGAGCCATCCTATCAACATTTGTGTAAGACAGGAGGAGAATTCACATCCATCCCCATCCTTCTGGGCTACAATTTGTCCCACTTTTCAGTCCCTAATGAGCTGCTGGCTCTTCCGGCCCATCCCAGACCCATTGCTGAAGCAGTGTCAAAAGGGCAGACCAGCATCAGAGAAATCCCCCCTCAAGAATGCTCCCAGGCCCCCTTTCAAATGCAGAATGTCCAGATCACAGCTGAATTCTGGCCTGTTTGTTAAGCCCAATCCCGGCCCGCACCACAGAGAGATGATCAAGTATAGCCTGGCAGGGTTTAGTGAACTGGGATTGCAGAGAGACAGACAGGTAGATGCACCGGAAAAACAACTGAGAAAGGGATGCAGGCAGCTTATAACAAACACACACTGCACATAGAATTAGTGCTTTCACAGCTGGTCAGGTCTTTTGATGCCTGAGAGGTAGACAACACACCTGGCAGAATTTGTTTAAAATGCCTAAAGGCATTAGTCACCTTTTCCACCTTCTCTGCTGGCTTGTATGGGGCCAAGCACCTTTTATGTTTTTTGCAATATGAATTTCTCTGCAAAGTCGTTCAAGAATGAAGCAAGTGGCAATGGAACAGAGCATAGAGGCTAACAGCTGGAGCAGAACTGGATACCACTAGGACAGCAAGAGAAGGGATGAAATTCACAAAAATGCTTCCTTTTGGCTGGGCAGGGAGGGGCTATTTAGCATATGAGTGAGGGAGAAGCCAAGAGATTTCAGACTGCCATATCCTACCCTGTCTCTTTTTGCTCCAGTTCTACTGTCTTCCCTCCCCCAGGAAAGGCATGGCCTGATCAGAGCAGACAACTAGGATATAAGACTCTTGGCTTTGGGAGAGGGCATTTCTAATGATCACAGCAAAACATGGCTTTATCACTGGGGTGCACCAAGCTATTTTTTCCTCTGCCCCCAAAGCTCTTTCTCTCTCATGTCATTTGATTGCTCACATTTGAAATAATCCTGTCACATTACATTTATTTCTGGAAGCTCAGCGATTATAAAAATGACACACTGGGCCATGACATTTCCAGTCAATATTTTGCATTTTTTTAAAACACTATTGGATGGAAATGGCTACAGCCAACACACTGAAACAACACACAGCACGCTAGTAACATAGCACGGGGACAGGATGGTGCACATTCGCTACGTTGGGGTCATCGCCCCCAAATGGTATTTGGGGTGTCTAGCCAGCAGTGTGACAGAGCAGGGATCAGGTAGCTAGAACCAAGGCTAGTTATCATGGCAGATGCCAAACTGTTGCAGGAAGAGATCTACTTTGGATCACAGCACGGACAGACACACATGGGAATAGCCCCATGCTAGAAATGAGTAACACACAGCAATGGGCGGTGGGGAATGGAGAGTACAGGGGAGGAGGGCAGGTCTTCTCCAGGCATCAAGCTGTAGAGAGTAGATCATCATACCAAGTTTACCTGTAGCTTACACATGCAGACAAAGCCATTCTGCAGCAGCTTAGATGCACCTGTGTAATAGTGCCCGCACCACCACAGCGCGCAGGCTAGGAATTCTCTTCAGCTGCTCTGGGCCAGTTTGAAGTGCAGATTATTCGAAGCCACATCTTTTCCTGTAGATGCTGAATATCGAGATGTCTCAACGTTCCAGGGCTCTCTGGGGCAGTGGTTTAGGGAGCCAGGCTTCCCTTTTGGCCTGTCCACAGCTCCCGGAGCTCCACTTTACAGCCAAGGTCTCTCAAGGCAGCTTTGGCTATGTCGTCGCAGTCCTTGTGCACCGCACGAGCATCCACAATCAACTTCTCAGCTCCCATCTCCAGGATGGGCTGAGAGAAGTCCCGGTTCCGGGAGACCAAGTTGCGGATCAGCATGCAGGCCTGTTTCTGAGGAGAGAGGCAAAGAAGAACAGTTAATGCCTCACGGACGGTGCATGCAAGAGAATCAGATGGTACACGCACCACAGCACGGCTGGGCTTTGTCTAGTGCCTCCTTCCCACGCAAGAGATTCCAATGTGCTTTGCACGAGTTCCATCCTGGCAGAGCAGCAGCCACAGACACAGACAGGCCAGCCACTTGGCACTAAGGTCACAGATTAAAATCTGCTTCAGTGGAAAAACAGGCCAACTCCCCAGTGTTATCCCTAACTGCTGCCTTAACAACCAGAGGACCTTCTCTGCCTCTTTGGCCGACTCAATAGGCACATGGTTAAATCCTGTTTAAACAAATCCTTCTCTTAACACACAGAACCCAAGCATCCCAAAGTGATTTCCTACCACCTCAAACAAAGGGCCCAAGGCACTGTCTGGGGAGCTGGGCACACCAGTCCTGGGCCTGTGGCAGAGAGGTGCTCCCGCAGCTGAGAGGTTAGGAAGTTAGCCCATTACATTGTCACATGGGCAAGGACAGCAGATCAACCTTCCACTCTGGTCCCTGAATTCACTGAGGGCTGGGGATACTTTTGGCATGTGATAACTCAGTTCCATGGGATGTTGTGATGGCCAAAAGTATAACTGGGTTCAAACAAGAACTAAATCAGTTCCTGGAGGACAGGCCCTTAAATGGCTATTAGCCAAGATAGGCAAGGATGCAACCCCATGCTCTGGGTGTCCCCAAACCTCTGACTGCCGGAAGCTGGCAGGGGAAGGCAGGTGGATCTCTCCAAATTGCCTTGTTCTGTACACTGCCCCCTTAGGCTCTGGTACTGGCTACTGTCAGAGAAAGGATACTGGCCTCGATGGACCTTGGGGTAACCCAGTCTGGCCATTCTTATGGGGGTTAACATGGTCTAGCACAAAAAGGTTTCATTTAAAACATTTTAAAATTATATAAAATATTTAGACAAGCTGCAGAGCAGGTACAGGATCCTACAGGGCTCAAGGAACGAGACAGGGGGCTGATTTTTCGCTGTGCAAGGGTCTCACTGCCTTGGGGTCAGGCAGCATGCTTTTCCTGTGATCATCTCAAGCAGTGCTGGATGGCTCTGGAATGAACATAACCCCATCCTCCTCCCTCCACCTGGCCATTTTTTCCTTAAAGGCCACAAAGACTTAAAGCAGGATACAAAGCTGGAAGTGCCAGAGGTGCCCTGAGGGGCACAGGAGCACCATGCTGAGGGGCTGGGCTCAGAACTACATTTACCGAGGCCAAAAAAATCCTGGAAGAGGCGTCAATGATACAGGCACAGCTTGAAGAATGTGAATTGCACAGCAAGGTCTTTGGGACAGAACACAAAGGACAAAGCAGCTCAGACAGACCGATGCCTCTGAAAGAACTATGGAACCCTGCTCCACCCTCAGCTCTTTCATTATCTTCACCACACAGCTGCAGACCCCAGGCAGCTGCTAGATGAAAGACAAAGAATCCCAGGGAGGCAGTGAGCCCTCTGGTGCTGAATTAGTAATAAAGGGCTCCAAGCCAGGTACCTGCACAGCCACTTCTCTTGGGTGTATCTTCATGGCCTGAAGAGCTGCCAGGGCCCCTCCGCCTTCCATGATGACTTTACAGTTCTCTGGCTTGCGCAAGGCCAGCATGCACAAGGCTGCACAGCCCTGCTCACAGATCTGAGAGACCAAGGGGAAGAAGGGAATCATTGGCTGAATCAACTACAGCAGGAAAAAAGAGTCAGCATCCCCCGAAGCCTCCGCCACCCCTCATGCCCCAGAGAGCAAGGAGGTTCGTTTCCCAGTGAGTCAGCACGCCAACCCCCAGGGGATTTACACAGAGAGGCTGGTGCTGGTGTGAGACATCCGAATGACAGGCCTACAGAACAACAGCCTCAGTTTTTCCATAGAACAGGCATAGCATGGCCAGCAGCCAGGCAAACAGCCCCTTCTCACGCCACCTCATGCGAACAGGCGAGAAAGTGGGGGACCACCTCTGCTGTCCACTGAGACCTCGGCTTTGCCAATAAGAGGGACAACTTAAGTAAGGCATGGGGGGTTTTGATAGTAACATTTGCCTGCCAGTAACCAGTCTGAGTCCCACGTATCCCTTTTACACAGAGGCCACCACACAGACATCAGAGAAGAAGGATTTCCACTGATGGCTGGATTTGAACACTTGACCTAGATGTGTAAAGCTCAGTATCCAGTTTCCAATCCCCCTGGGCCATCTGGCCCAGTGATGACAAACATGCTAGTGCGGTAGAAAGTGGTTAACTGTTTGGATGTCATACAAACCTTGCCAAAGCATACATTTAACCTGTCTAGAAAATGTGAGCATTCAAGAGGTCAATGCATGCCTTACTACACTGTCCATGCTGGGAGCAGAATTCTACTAGCTACAACCATGAAAACACACAACCGCAGCTAACACAGTTCTGCTCCCAGCATAAGCAGGCCATTATTCTAAGTCACAAGTAGTTGTGTGGGTTGCGAGTAACGCTACCTGGGAGGAAATGCAGGTGAGGGCACTGTTATGGTGTTATCAGTACTGAAATAATGGGCAAAACTCTGACCTCCAAACCCAGACGGACACCGGTATCCAAAACAGTGACCCCAGCACACATCCTGTTGTATACCTGAGGGTTGGCAAGATGACGGCTCATAGCCAGGACAATGAGGTCCGTTCCTCCAGTGTTGACTATGGCGTCTTTCACCTCATCGTTGCCTGCGATAGCCCAGATGGCACTCAGCACCTGCTTCACCAGCTCCTGCAATCAGTAAGAAAGATAAGAGAGAGGAACAAAATTCACCAGATCCTCTGTAAGTCAGGCAAAATGGGCCACAGCAACTCTGCCCGAAAGGCAGCACCTTCCACCTCACACCCAACTCTGAGACTCAAATTCACAACTCCAGTCAGGACCACTGGGGGTCAAAGACTCCAGCTGAATAGCGACATTTTCCTCAGGACTCTCATTTTCCACTGGCCCCAGACAGAAGATCCAAGTTGTCCTGTTCAGAATAGCTGGGATTTTCAAAGAAGCCCAAGGGAATTAAATATCCAAATCCCAGGAAAAATTAAATGGGATTTGGGCACATAACTCCCTAGAAAAATCGCAGACAATAGGTAGAGGATAGCCAATGGTCCAGCTTTTCTAAGAACTAGGAAGGATCTATTCAAGGTTCTGGATCTGGAAAAGTTTGTGGAACAGAGGCTAAGTGGGGATACGTCTGAAGCTGGGATTTTTGGGTTCTGTTCTTGGCCCTACCTCCAACTCAGCACATGCAATCTCGGGTTGTGTGTCAGAATGTAGAAGGTCGTAAGTGGGTATCAGCGGTGCCATTTGTGTGGCAAGAGCCCAAGGATGGAGGTTACCAAAGCATAATGCTCATTCATGTTTGGGAAGTGCATTGAAGATGAAAAGAACCATGTTAAGTGCTAGGAAACAATATTTTCGACGCCCATCCACGAATACCTTCTCTTCCAGGAAGGCAGCCCACTCACTGTACCTGATGGTCAATGCAGTCAGCCATTAGGGCCACCATGAAATTCAAGCCTCCAAGGTCCACAATCTCTTGACAGAATTCATTACGGACAGACAGCCGAGCCAGGGTGGCACAAAGCTCACTGAGAACAGTGGAGTCATCTGTGAATGCTGCAGGAGGAAAACAAGGGAGGGAAATAAACAAGAGCTGGGGAGAAGGAGGGAGCAGAACCAGGGAGTTTTACACCACCACAGTTGACACTGACTGCCACCCTTGTGTGGAGACTCAGAAGACATAGGCTATGAACTGAATGAGCCATGGAGCCTGACTTGCCTTTGGACTCACAGGTCTTCTGAGGCCAGGAGTGAGGCAAACTGGCAAGGTGCCATGTGTGGGATAAATGTGCACAGCTGTTGCCTAGGTTGTTAACTGCTCTCTAGCCAAGTGACTGTTAGCTTTGAAAACTGAAATCCCAACCCTCTCAGCAGCCATTGGAGCAATTCTTCAGTACTTTTCAGAGGATCTGAAAGCATTTTAGCTGCAGCAAACTTTAAAACCCTTCCTGGGAGGCTAGCAAGTTATAACCACCATTTTATAAAGGGGTAAACTGAGGCCCAAACAGGTTAAGCAATTTGCTTAAGGTCACATACAGCGAGTTGGTGGCAGGTTCGGAAGAGAATCCAGAGTCCTGACTCCCAGTCCTCTGCTCTGACCACTAAACAACAACATAAAGAACTACAAATCACACCGGCAGTTGAGCGGTGTGATCTTGGGGTAGGAGCACACAGAGGGCATGCGATAAGTACCAGCAGCCAAAGGGTAAATGCTACCTTTTGCAGCCTCTATAAGGATCTTTAAACCGTTGTTTTCGGATACAATCATCTTGGCATGATCATGGGCATTCCCGAAGGGTACACGAATGTCATCATCAAACGTCATGACCCTGAGCGCTGCGCAGGCCTCCTGGACCACTCCAGCACAGTCGCCATGCCGGACAATGGAGCCTGTCAGCACTGGCAGGATGCCACCTTTCACAAGGTCCTGGCGGTTCTGCTCGTGTTTCAGACAGGCATGCCGGACGCACCGGATGCCAGCTAGAGTCATTTCAGCATCATCTGCATTTTCCTTCAGAGTTTGAAGCAACAGCTCTTGGCCAGCAGAGTCAAGCAGGTCCGGCTGTCCATCCATGATGGCAGACAGAGCATGCAGAGCCTTCATCATGGCACTTCTGTTTCCTGAGGCCATCTTGCAGGCAGATAGCACCACAGAATAGGCACCTTTCTGCCCAGCCAAGTAGCGGGAAGCCAGCTGTCCTCTGCATTGCTCACTGAAGCGCACTAGGTGCTCACCAACCTCATCGAGCGCAGAGTTCGCAATGGATTTCCTGAGTGAGTCTAATGTCTAAGGAAGGAAAATGGAAGTTAATGTTCTCCCCATCAACTGAACTCCTGAAAAAAAAAATCCACTACATCATCACATCAGCATATTTGTAACCATTTCCCCCCTTAAATTTAAGCAAACTTGGCACAGATGAGAAACGCTAGACAGCCCTAGAGATGGGTGTTAGTCTAGGCACACAATGGGGTCAGAGGCAGCCTAACACTGCACTTCTCTCATAGTGTGCCTCACTCCTCACACCTCTAGGGATGAGAGAGGAATTCAGTCCCCATGGCCCATTCAGCCCTTGGCCTCTCTGCAGAGTCTGCCTGGAAAGTGCCTCTTCTAACGGTGATTTTTGTAAAGTGGGTGAACTTACCCATTAGCAATTGGACTGGGTCCCACTAACTCATTTCACACAGGCCAACAAACAGGCATCAGTAAATAAGAACATAAGAGCTGCTATACTGAGTCAGAATATGGTCCATCTTGCCTAGCATCCTGTCTCTGACAGTGGCCAGTACCAGAGATTCAGGAGAAGTGTTCAGGGCAAAGCAATAATTGAGTGATCCGCCCATTACCCACTCCTGACTTCTGGTAGTCAGAGGCTTACAGCCATCCAGTGCACTGGGTTGCATCCCTGACCACTTTGGCTAATAGCCATTAAGGACCTATCCTCCATGAACTCACCCAATTCTTTTCTGAACCCCAGTTATACTTTTGGCCATCCATGGCAATATGTTTCACTCACACTGATCTGCGTGTTGCACAAAAGTATTTCCTCTTGTCTATATTGAACCTGCTGCCTAGTAATTTCATTGCACAGCCTCTGGTTTTTGTATTGTGAGAACAGGCAAATAATACTTCTCTAGTCACTTTATTTCCCACCCCATTCGTGATTTTATAGACCTAGCATATCCCCTCCTTAGTCATCTCTTTTCTAAACTGAAAAATCCTAATCTTTTTAGTCTCTCCTTATATGGAAACCATTCCATGCCCTTGATCATCTTTGTTGCCCTTCTCTGAATCTTTTCCAGTTCCACTGTATCATGTTTGAGATGGGGTGATGAGAACTAGACTCAATATTTGAGGGGTTGGTGCACCATGGATATATATAGGGGCATTATGACACTTCATCTTATTTTCTACTCTTTCCTAAGAGTTACTAAGGGCAGGTCTACACTAGAAGCGTTACATCAGCACAGCTGCACCAGTGTGTGTTTCTGGTGAAGACACTGTATGCTAACAGGACAGCTCTCTCCCATTGGTATCATTACTCCACCTCCACACAGGTGAAAGCTATGCTGGCGGGAGAGCATTTTCCGCCAGCATAGCACCAGTGTAGACAGTGCTTAGGTCAGTGTAACTTGCGTCGTGGGGGAGGGTGGATAGATCTTTTTCACACCCCTGAGTGATGTAAGTTAGATTGATTTAAGCGGTAGTATAGCCCATTAGCCTTTTTGATCGCTGCTGCGCATTGAAAGTTTTCAGAGAACTATTCACAGTGACTCCAAGATCCCTTTCTTGGGTAGCAAGAGCTAGTTTAGAACCCATCATTGTATATGTGGAGTCGGGATTATTTTTCCAATGTACATTATTTTGAATTTATCAAAGGTGAATTTCATCTGCCATTTTGCTGCCCAGTCACCCAGTTTTGTGAGATTCCCTCTGTAACTCTTCACAGTCTGCTCTGGATTTAACTATCTTGAATAGTCTGCAAACTTCACCATTTCACTGTTCATGCCTTTTCCCAGATCATTTACAAACATGTTGAACGACACAGATCCTCAATGAATGCCACTGTTCACCTCTCTCCAACATTATACTCACTGCTGACCTACGGCTAGACTGGAACCGAAGACGAGAGGTGAAAGGCTCCACATTGCGTTATCAATCCACAGAACAGCCAGTGATCCCATTTATGTTATTCATGTCCTTTTCAGAACATCAGCAAGGTCTCACGTCAGGCTGACCCTTCCTTCTGGCCAAGAGGGGGCTGGCTGAAAGCTACTCAAGGCACTCCTTGCTCCTGCTGGCCAGGAAATATTATTTTGCACTTACATAGCAGCTTCCACTTGAGGTGCTTCAAGAGCTAGGGCAACACAAGCATATCCCCATTTTACAAATGAGGAAGGGTTAAGGCCCTGTGAGGTTAGCCATTCCTGAGGGCTCACAGGGAATCAGTGGCAGAGTTAGAAGTGGAAGCCAGGGCTCATGATTCTTAGCCCCTTATTCGAACCACTAGACCAGACAGCTTGTTGAAAAGCTACAGTTAACATTTCCTACCTGCAAAATGTCATGTTTTTGCTCTTGGCCATTTTCAGAGGTGGGTTTCTGTGCAGCTTTTACAATAGTACTCAGATCAACACCTAAAAGGCAACAGAGAAGTAAGGAGGCCATAGATACAGGAGCACTGGTGAAAAATGTGAAGCTAACACTCAGTAAGTAGACATAAGCCTACTCACAAGCATGCATTATTAGAATGTTCATTACAACCTTTGGAAGAGATACAAAGCCAAAGCCTTGGCCATTTGTGATCAGAAAGCACTTTAAAAAAAAAAAGGCAAGGGGCAATCTAGGCTAAATTCCAGCTTGGAAAAGTACATTCTGCCTCTGTAAATTTCCCCCATGCTGTTTCAGCTAGAGCAGTTTTTCTATCATGACCACACCTGAAAAATGGGGCGCTGTAAACAACTTCGCATTCCACCCCAAAAAAGGTTACATTTTAAAGGCAGGCAACTGATCCTCACAGGCAGATTCTCTGAAGAGCTTTGGGATCTTTCAGACTGAAGTGCCATAGGAAAAAGAACGAAATGATTTAGAGAAATACTGCTCTTTATTAGGGGTCAGTTTCCAGAAAGAACTACTGAACATATATTTTGGGATTCTTTAACACCTCTACCTGGTTTACATGAGAACTAAGTGGGCATTTCTAACACATACTCAAAAGCTCAGCAGACACCTGATTTTTAATACATTAAAAGCAATTTAATTACACCTATGTTATATCCTATTGCTTCAGAGGGAGATGAATTTGCAATACCTTGAGATTCAAATTGCTGGACAGCTTCTTTAATAGCCTCATCTGGATCCATTTCAAATTCTGTGATGTTTTCTTGCACCACATCATCAAACGTTTCCTGTGTGATCCGTTTTAATGCCATTTTATTTGGTTACGAAAGAGCGATTGAATGGCTTCTTGACCTGCCATCAGGAAAACACATAATTAGACTTGTTACAAAACATTATGACAGTGAGAAACAAAAATGTTACCACCCTACTATCTGTCAAAATGAAAGCAAAGAACACAGAATCATAGAAATGAAGGACTGGAAAGGACCACAAGAGGTCATCTTGTCCAGTCCCCTGCATTCAAGGCAGGCCTACATAATAGCTACACCATTTCTGACAGGTATTTGTCTAATCTGCTCTTAAAAACTTCCAATAACTGAGATTCCACAGCCTCTCTAGGTAATTTGTTCCATTGTTCAACTACTCTGACAGTGAGGAAGTCTTTCCTAATGTCCAGCCTAAACCTCCCTTGCTGCAATGAAGATGCCTAAGGGGACTGGGAATAGGAGGTAGAGCCTATCACCCATATAGGTTTCAGTTCAAACCTGTCCCAAGTTGGTAATGACCAGAAGGTATCACCATCTGACACCAGTTCAGTGGCCCTGGCTGAAGAGAGTTTGAGGCTTTCTTTCTTGTTCCCAATGAAGTCATCACAAAGCAAACCATTTGGTGCTAATTGAGATCCCTTTATTGGCAGTCTCAGCAGAGGCCAAGTTTATTAATTGACCGTGGAGATTGAGTTCCCATCTCTCTGTTAGAGGGAGCTTTTCATGCTCAAAATCAAGGCATACTGCCAGAGAGGATCAAGGAGAAGCTTAATTTGCTGCTACCTTCTCTGCATCTCTATGCTAACAGAAACTGCTGAGTTATGGCAATGGCAATTTTGGCAGGGTGTGCTGGTGAGGCAGCCACAGGAGAAAGACATGACTGCATGAAGATCTGACACAGCACTCAGAGTCCTTGCCTGGGCAGACCTTTCTATTATTTATAGCAAAAAGCCCTGGGGCAGGTACACCCACCAAGAGGCAAAGGATGGTCAAGAAGCACTGGGATAAGCCAGTCCGTGTCAGCCAATGGGGTGTGTCCCAGGATGGGTATTTTAGGCACTGACTAGGATGCTCAGCTTTTATCTTGACATTAATATAATCCTCTGTGCTAGGCTCCGGCTTTCCTCCCTGGGTGCCCTCCCTCTCCCTGGAGCTTGGGAAGGGGGGGGAGGCGTTGGTGAAAATGTCACTCCGCTGGGGCGGCAAAGAAGGGCCCCGCCAGCCCCAGCCTTGCTCGGGGTGCAGCTCGCAGGGAGGCTGGAGGAGCAGGTGGAGGGGAGGCAGGCCCAGGAGAGCGCTGGGGGAAGGGAGGGACTGGCCAGGGCTGGGTGCAAGCAGGGTATTGCTGAGGGGCAACGCAAAAGGCAGCGGGTGGGGGGGCACGTGTGACACCCCGGGGGGGAGGGGAAGAGAGGTGCCTGGGGGGGTTCGATCACCTCGGGGGGGGCGCGTGTGACATCCCCGGGGGGGGGAAGGCAGCTCCCTCGGGGGTTCGATCACCTCACGGGGGGCAGGGGCTGGACCGGGGCCACTGGTGACGCCCGTCCGTTCTCAGCCCCTTCCCCACTCACCCGTGGGCCTCGCTGCTCGCCGTAGCAGCCCCTCCCCCCTCTGCTGGTTCCGGTCCAGCCAACGGAGAGCGAGAGAGGCTCTGAGACCGCGACGACCGCACTGACCCAGCCCGGCCGCCATACGCCCGCCGCAGCGCGAAGACTCCGTCAGCGCCACCCCGCTCGTACGCAAGCGCACTACGGGGCGGCAACCGGCCCGCGCAGCCCTCCCCGGGCACAAAGAGCGCGGAGGCCGCGGAGCGCGCATGCGTCCGTCAGGGAGCTCGCTGCGCGTGCGCAAAAAACCCCACGCGCCTCCATCGCCGTAACGGCCTCGGGATGGGGATTGCGCAGGCGCAGAACCACCCTGCGCGAGCGCCTCTGCGGCTCTCTTCCGCTCTCCGCTCCGCCGGAGCCAGCGGGCGCCCCTCCCCCTCCTCCAGCGCATGCGCGGTTGGCGATCGTGCTGCTCCGGACCAGGCGCGCTGCCTGCGTGAAGACGGAGTCGCTTGCGCGGCCTGGACGAGTTTACCGGCGCTGGTGGATAAATCGCCACGAGCGGGCAGGGCTTGGACGAGCCGCTGTCTGCGCCGCCCCGGGGGTGAGAGGCTGCGCTGCGCGCGCTCCTAGCCAGTCCCGCCTCCTCTGCGGCCCGCGCCGGGGGGCGAGTCCCTGGGGCCCGACAGTTCCGATTTTTAAATAAACAATAAAATCGCCCCCGATCTCCGCGAGGCGCGTCGGGGGGGGGGAGGGGAATGGAAGTGACTGCGCATGCGCAGGAAGAGGCTGGAGGTGGGGGTCTCGCCTCGCGCGTCAGAGGTGAGCCGCGGGGGCTGCTGGGAGTTTCCTGCACCGCCCCGAGCGAGAGCCGCGAGTGGGAAGCTGGGTGCGTCCGTCCTGCCGGTGGGGGCGGGGCGAGGGCTCACGGTGGAGAAACGGGGGGGGAGGGGCAGGCTGAGGGGGGGCCTTCGGAAATCTCGCTCTAGGGAAACGGGACCCGCCTGAGTGCGACGCTGGGGGAGGGGCGGGGGGGCACACCCACCCCCACCCCCACGGTGTCGTGGAAAGATCGGTGGGAAGCCCCCCCCCCTCCCCAGGGAGGCTTTGGAGGCCCTTACCGCTTTCCTCCAGGGGAGCGGTTCCCGCTGGGCCTCGTTCCCTTCCTGCCCTGAGGCCCTGCCTTTTCAACGGCCAGTTGGTGTATTTCTGTGGCCAAGGGGGACAGAAAAAAAGCCACGCTGTGTCCTTAGGAGAATGCTGCGCAGGCCGTCTCCCGCAGCCACTCTTCTGTGGCTCCGTAAAGGCACCTGGCTTAGCCCTGCCTTTACAAGAAGTCGCTCGCCCGCCCTTGGACGAGACAAACACATTTGCAAATAGTGATAAAGGCATTTAAATCGGAGACTGAGCCTCTTTCTTGTTACAGGGTAAAAATGGCCTCCAGACGGATTACGCGGGAGACTTTTGATGCTGTGGTGCAAGATAAAGTTAAAAGGTATCGGATGGACCGAAGTGATGCTATAGAAGAGACAATCCATCATTTTAAAGGTAAGGCCCCGAACCAATCCTCAGTGTAAGTCACCTGTGGATTATGTTAGTTGCAGTAGGAATCATAATTTGTTGGTATTTTTAAATTGACTACTATAAAGTTGCATTAAGATAGCTTTTCCAGGTTTTCTCTGTTTTCTGTGTTTTCCCTTAAGGGCAAAGAGATGTGACCATCATCAGCAAAGGTTAATTTATTTCAGTTTATAATAAGTCCCAAATGTTTTCAGATATCTTATAGTGCATTTAGATAAACATTTGGGACCAAATTCTACTCAAATCAAAACCATGCAACTGTTCTGATTTCATTGGGGCTTCAGAATCATAAGATAGCATAGAATTTTATCCAATATGTCTAATCATTGAAATAAGTGCAGGAGTGAGAGGGGAGCCCCTAATAATTTCATATGGGTATATGTCAGTATTTGGCCATCTGCACTTCATGTTTTTAAAAGGAGGAAAAATTTACAGGATGTTGGAGTAATGTCCTGGGTGTATGCAGTATGTGATCTTCAGATGCTTTTAACATCATTATTTCTAAATATGATGTCTTTAACTACTTCCATAGGGCTGGAAATTTTAAAATAAGCTAGTTTTCATTAAAACGTGAATTGTCCAAGCAAGAAAGGTAATAGTGTTGATGTAATATACATAAGGCTCTGTAAGGCATTTGACTTTGTACTATGACATTTTGATTAAAAAAAACTAGAACGATATAAAATTAACATGGCACACATTAAATGGTTTTAAAACGGGCTAATTAATGGATCTCAAAATATAACTTTTAATGGGTAATCACCAAGTGGATGTATTTCCAATGGGGTCCCCCAGGGATTAGTTCTTGTTCCTATACTATTTAACATCTTAATCAATGACTTGGAAGAAAATATAAAATCCTTATAGATAAAGTTTGCAGATGATACAAAAATAGGGGGAGCGGTAAATGAAGAAGACAACAGGTCACTCATTCAGAACTTAGTAAATTGGGTGCATGCAAGCACTACGTGCTTTAATATGGCTAAATGTAAATGTCCTCATCTAGGACCAAAGACTATAGACTATACTTACAGGATGCGGGACTCGATCCTGTGAAGTAGTGACTGTAAAAGATTTGGGGGTTGTGGTGGATAATCAGCTGAACATGAGCTCCCAATGTCACTCTGTGGCAAAAAGAGGTAATACCATCCTCAGCTGTATAAACGGGAATCTTGGGTAAGAGTATCGAGATTATTTTATCTCTATTTTGGCATTAGTGCAACCTTTGCTGGAATACTATGTCCAGTTCTGGTGTCCACCATTCAAAAAGAATGTTGATAAATAGTAGAGGGTTCAGAAAAGAGCCATGAGAATGAGTTAAAAGATTAAAAAACACACTTTATAACGATAGACCCAAGGAGCTCAATCTATTGAGTTTTTAACAAAAGAAGATGAGTGACTTCATTACAGTTTGAGTACCTACACAAGAAACAAATATTTAATAATGGGGTCTTCAATCTAACAGAGAGATCTAACATGATCTAATGACTGGAAGTTGAAGCAAGACCAGTTCAGACTGGAAATAAGGCATACATTTTTAATAGTGAGAGTAATTAACCCTTGGAACAACTTACTGAGGGTCACGGTGATTCTCCATCATTGACAATTTTTAAATCAAGATTGGATGCTTTTCTAAAAGATAAGGTCTAGGAATTATTTTGAGGAACATTCTAGGATCTGTGTTTATATAGGAGGTCAGATTAGATGATGACAATTGTGTCTTCTGTCCTTGGAAATTTGAGTCTATAAAACAAATATTTTAAGTAATTATTTCTCATTCAAAAACTCAAACATTTTTTAACATTTACTGCTTTTCTATTATAAGATGGAAAGTACAAGGAGAGAGAGAGAGAGAAATATTTCATAGAATTGGACTTGGATTCTAATTCTAAGGGATGTTTCGGAGTACTGTTTGCTCAGATATCTAAATGTGCTTGACCTCTTAGTACATTGACACATTTTATGTTGTACTCATTTCTTCTTTTAAACTGTTCCTTGCAGCTCATTCAAGATCGGTTCCAAGACCCAGGTATGAAGATAGTTTTCATGATGATGGAAGATATTCACACGATGGTTCCCAGCACCATCCTCATGATGACTGGAGAGAAGACCCTAGAGAAGACTATCCAGGGCCTTCTTACAGATCTAGTAGCCCTCTCACAAGGAAAGATAACTACTACCATGACCACTATGGCCGCCCTGCCTCTCGGGACCGGGACTATGGCCGCCCTGCCTCTCGGGACCGGGACTATGGCCGCCCTGCCTCTCGGGACCGGGACTATGGCCGCCCTGCCTCTCGGGACCGGGACTATG
>ML675700.1:12333279-12426528 GCA_007922155.1 Mesoclemmys tuberculata
TCGGGACCGGGACTATGGCCGCCCTGCCTCTCGGGACCGGGACTATGACCGCCCCGCCTCTCGGGACCGGGACTATGACCGCCCACATCCTCGGGAATCCTCCAGATTGCATGACACAGACTTTGGCTCTTCTGAGCTCTTGGGTGATTTTAGGTCACCAGGACTGTTGGAAGAGGATTATGGGAACATAGAAAGTCAGGATTATGACCTGGAATATGGAATTCAATCTGAGAATGAGTTCAGACCCCCAGTACGCAGAGGCAACATTGGAAGAGGAAGGATTCTGCGAGGAAAACGTATTACAAGAGGCATTATTAAAAATAAAGTATTTAAAGGAGATATCAAAACTCCCATAAAAAAATGGAACACCAAGAAAACACTACCAGTAACTAATCAGAAGCCATCTTTGCAACCTAATCAGAGGCCAGCAACTACAGGACGACCTAACCAGAGGTCTGCAATTGTCCAGCGCCCTACTCAGAAGCTCATCTTACGACCTAATCAGAGGCCAACTGTGGCAACCCAAAGGCCTGTCCTCCGACTTCCTAAGTCTGCGCATGTTTTCAGAGATCTTAATTTTGATTTTGTGGACAAGTCTGACATATTTTCAACCTTTGGAATAGAAATAATAAAATGGGCTGGATTTCACACAATAAAAAATGATGCAGAATTTCAACAGCTCTTTGGGGCTCTCTTTGAGCTGGAGACAGAAACGTGTGCAAAAATGCTTGCTTCATTCAAGTGCTCACTAAAGCCAGAACACCGAGATTATTGCTTCTTTACCATAAAAAATTTACAGCATGCTGCTTTGAAGACTCCCAAAGTAGACAATGAGTTCTTAAATATGTTGTTGGACAAGGGTGCCATGAAGACAAAGAACTGCTTCTTTGAAATAATAAAGCCTTTTGATAAGTACATAATGAGACTCCAAGACCGTCTTCTGAAGAGTGTTACACCTCTGCTTATGGCCTGTAATGCCTATGAATTAAGCATCAAGACAAATTGTTTCAGTAATTCTGGAGATATGGCAGGTGCTTTTGAGACCACCATTTCTCTGTGTCGTAAATCTTTGGCACTTCTGGGCCAAACGTTTGCATTAGCTTCTGCTTTCAGGCAAGAGAAAATACTTGAAGCTGTTGGTCTCCAGGAAATGGCTCCAGCACCAACATCATTCCCAAATTTTGATGATTCAACGTTATTTGGAAGAGAGTACATAGAGAACTTGAAAGCTTGGCTTGAGAAAAGTGGCTATCCAATTCAGATGAAGAAAATAGAACCTGAGTCCACAACACAGCTTAAAAAAACTGCTCCTGACACAAGACCTAAAACTAAGAGTAAGTAAAGTGCCATAAAATAGCCTTCTGATACATAATTACTAGATTTTTTTCATAGACATTAGCAATGGAAAAAGTCCTATTAGACCATCTAATTAATCCTTCTCCAGTGTAAGACTATTCTCTATAATACACATTGGTGTTTTGTCTAGTCTAGATTTAAATGTTCCGAATGGTGGGACTTTCAACACTTGCCTTGTGTGACAAATAACTTGCACTTTACATTGTCATCGTAATATTCAAATATAACTAGTCCTCATAATACTCCTTCGATGCATATAAGTAATTCTCATTTTGTAGATGGGTTAGTCTGTCCAGACTAAGTAGGTGGCCAGTGACAGATCCAGGATTAGAATTTACAGGGTCCTGGCTCCAGCCCCCTGCTCAGTCCTTTAATCCACACGGCTTCTCATAATGACACTTCCAGACCTAAGAAATCCTCAAAGTTTTTCCTGTTTTATTTTTTCAGCCTAAATTTTCCCTTTCTTAATTTATTCTCTATAATTCTGCTTGCATCTTTCTGCCAATGTTTTAAAAGATAGGAAAATGTCACTGTAAAATCACAAATATTGACAGGCAGACTCAGAGGTAAATGTAGTACCTGAAGCTCTTCTGACTTTTTTTATTTTGACTTAAGTTTCATATTGGACTAGATTCCTCTAAATAAGATGAAACCTCACACCAATCCCTTCCAGTGTCTCAGTAGACACTTCTCACAAATTTATTACATTGCTATTTATCACGAGCCTTTGTTTATGATTATTCAGTGATGGATGGATCACTTGATGATTGCCTGTTCTGTTCATTCCCTCTGAAGCACCTGGCATTGGCCACTGTCAGAAGACCAGATACTGGGCTAGATGGACCATTGGTCTGATCCAGTATGGTCATTCTTATGTTCAGTTCATGTAACACTTCCTATCCAAGCCAACTTGAACTAATTTTGAGTGAGATTCTGAGATGTTCTGCAAAATGATGTGCTAAAATTTGAATTTACTGCAAACAATAACTTTTCTCTTAAGATACAGAGTTATCTTATTAATTCAGAAAGATTTGTTCTTTACAATGCCCACTGCTACTTATTGTTGATTCCGTCATCCTGGATGTGTTGACTCTTTCCTCAATATATGTTCTGTTATTGACTGGGAATTGAAACTAGACTTACCGGCTAGTAATTGTCATGCTGTATAACTAGTACAATTAATATGATCCTAGCATGTATCTCCCAGCCCAACATTCTAATTATTACATGGTCACTTTCCCCTTTTATTATGCTGATTACACCTAAAATGTCAGTCTATTGAGAATGGGTCCATAGTGTGTTAAAGTGGCTTACTCCTGGAATATTGCTCGAAACCTGGTTGGACATCTTGACATCCCGGTCACAAGAATAGTACAATGACCATGCTTTTTGTCTTTACAGTTCCACAGCGAGCTGATCAGAGAGTTGTAGAGACGATTGAAAAGCTAGTGAACAGTATCGTTACAGGCACTTTGTCAGCAAAAGAAAAAACTGCTCAGAAGAGCTGCCCTGAATATTGGTAGGTATCTTGGCGAAGTTAGTTCTAAGTACTTCTGCTATTTAGTGTCTGCTCCTGCTCCTTTGAAATCAGTGGCAGGTTTGCCGTTTATTACAATGGAATTAAAATCAAGCCCATAGTGAATTTGTCATTGGATTAGCTGAAAAAACCTTACAAATGCTAATTAAATTTCTTAACATACCTGGAAAGTAAATATCTGCCCAGAAGTCCTAATTCTTAGTCACCTGCTCTGTTTAGTAGACTAGATTCTTTTTGATCTGTCAGGCCAATGCAGGAAGGCAAAAACAATTAGAGTAGAAAGCCATAAGACATTTGGGGATAATGAATGTATGTTTGTGTGAATTATGCATTCAGACCCCTACTCATAATTTTGGAAACCAGAACTTGAAAAACTTAATTTCATACATGTGGTATAGTCTTCATTTTTTTCAAGTAAATTTCATTTTGTTCTAACAGCAATTTGGGTGTGAAATTTAAGTTGTAACTCATATTAAACATAAAATTAAAAGTTTTGTAGTGCTTTATGAAAGCTTGTTGGTCCAGGTTAATATGCTTTTATATGAAGTTCATTTTAATTTCAGTAATTTAACATGAATATTCTTTTTGAAGATGAAGAAGAGGGCTGAGGCCCTGATCCAGCATTGACCTCCATGTGGGCAGATCCTTGTGCCCCCATTTGTGTCCCTTTGATTCCAGACAGGCACAGGGAACTGCTTGCAAGGAGCTCGTTGTAAGGTTGGGGGTCTAAATTATAGAAGGTCAGTAAAGACTTGAATTTAAATCTCGGTTTAGGGTTCATGTGAGCAAAACCAACACTGAATCCTTTCAAACCAGTCAGTTTGTCCAGTTCTTTAACAATATCCTTTTATTTTAAAGTGAAACTGTCTATTTGAAGGTTATGTTTGTCTGAGAATTGGCCCCTGTAGTTACGAGTTATAACTAGAAAAATAATTTTTTTCTATTTTTCCAGTTTGTTCACTTTGTAGTTCAGACAGTACTTTGGCACTGATTCTAGAAGGCACTTAAACTATGTGGTTAACTTTAAGCTTGTGAGTAGTCTCATTGTCAATGGAACTACTCATGCTTAAGTACTTCCCTAAATCCAGGAAATATAGTTTATGTATAGTTAATTAACAGTTGCTTCTATACAGGCACTCAGTTTCTTTTCTTGCTGAAAAGACATTTATAAACATCAAGAGTGAAGAAGAAGAAAAACTTTTTTAAAAAAATCTGGGACATACTCTTTAAAGGGCACTCTTTTCCAAAATGGAATTATTTTAAATGAGTCAACTTAGAAAAAATTAATAATCAAGCAGACAGTGTCACTTTTAATAAGAGCCACAGAATAGCTGTTTCATTACTGGCAACTTGAGCTATCTTAAAGCAATCTGTGATTTGGCAGCTTGGAACAACTTATCTTTTCTTACAGCTTAGGAAATAGAACAACTGCTTATCTGAGGAAAACCCATACCTGAGGCTGTTTTTAGTAAGATGTAGGGTATGTGTTCTGCCCTCAAGTAGAGCATCAGCTACCATGAAGGTTTTGAGATATTGAGGGTTGTTTTCGGTATATGTTTTCATTATTCATGCAGCATGAATTTTCTTTTCTAATGTAGGTTCTTGTCTGAGGAGGATAGTCTAGAATACAAATATTATAAACTGAAGTTATCAGAGATGCAGAAATTGACATCATCTACAAAGGAGGGAGGTGGAGCAGGGAAAACACCAGAAGAATCTGCAGCAGAATCCGTGAGGGCAATGCTGTATGCGAGGAAAGTAGCAAGTATCAAGAAAAGGCTCTTTAAAAGAAAAAGACTTGGAATTTTTACACAACGTGGAGCAAGAGGCAGGAAAGTGAGAAAATCAACCATAGGGACACAGACTGTGCTTTCAGCTGGCACGATGCTGAAACGTCAAGACAAGCTTACCCAAGGCTCAGTCCAGTCCAAACCTTCCACGTCAGAAACCAGCAGGTCTGAGAAGAACTCTTCATTGGACACAACTGGATCCTCACAGCATGGCGCCAGTCCAGAAATTTCTCTGTCACTGGGAGAAGTGGCAGACACTGAGGATTTATCAGCATCCACTGGACAGTCCCAGTCACTGTTGTCTCAATTTCCTGATGGTAGGTGAAGATCTGAGATTAGATCATAAGTGCTCTAGTAGTTATGAGTAAGGCATTAGTTCGGATATCAGTAAAATGTTCTTCTTGGCATTATTTATCGTGTCATAATGTCTTGAGATCTCAGTTGCTCTACACCCCATTGTTGTTGGCAATGTACAAACTTACTCTTTCCTCACTTGCAGTTGATGCTAAAACAATGGAAACTGCTGAGAAGCTGGCTAAGTTTGTTGCTCAGGTGGGACCAGAAATTGAGCAGTTCAGCATAGATAACAGTGCAGATAATCCAGATCTTTGGTGAGTAACCTACAAATCCATTTGTGTAAATAGTCTAATAAGAGAAATTACAATACCAAGCTTTTAATATAGAATTACTGTTTGACGAATAGATCTGGTTTTTGGCTATTGGTAGCATTAAATTACATAGGTGTTTGTTTAATATCACCGTGTTGCGGTCCTTAAAGAAGATATAAACTGTAACGTTTAAATATTTTTAGGAATGTAGGATATGAATTTGTTTTACCAAGTCAAATCATTCATCCTTCTTGTTTAATTTATTGTTTCGGTTATTTTTTCAATATCTGAAGCTTGAGAGGAGGCCACAATCTTTCCAGAATGCACAGTCATGAAAGATGGGAGATGTAATTTTTTTACATGCACCACAAAGCAATTCTTTGAGGGTGTCAACAAACATTTGGACATGAGTGTTCTAGAGGATATGGTGTACTTAAATTTTATGAAAGTCTTTGACAAGGTCCCTTATGCAAAGTAGGCATAAGATAGGAGAGAAGTTCCTGGTCAGCAGCTGGTTAAAAGGTAGGAAGCAAAGGGTAGGAATAAATGGTCAGCTTTCACAGTGGAAAGAGGGAGACTCTGCTTTTTATAAAGGATCTGTAGTGGCCTGGGGTTTGTGTAGTTCAACATATTTATAAATGATCTGGAAAAGAGGTGAACAATCAGGTGGCAAATTTTGGAGAACTATGAGTAATTTCATATGTTAAGTCCAAAGCTGACTGTGAAGAATTACAAAGGTGTTTTTCAGAACTGGGTGACTTTGGGCAACAAAATGGCAGATGAAATTCAATGTTGATAAATGCAAAGTAATGCACATTGGAAAACATCCCATTAAACATGCAAAATGATGGGGTCTAAATTAGCTATTAGTAGTCAAGAAAGAAATTGTGGAGTCTTTCTGGATAGTTGTCTGAAAACACCTGCTCAATATGCAATGGCAGTCCAAAAAGCTGACAAAATGTCAGGAACCATTAGGAAAGGGATTGATGATAAGACAGTAAATATCATAATGCCACAATACAAATCCATGGTATGTCCAGATCTAGAATACTACATGTAGTTCTGGTTACTCCATCTCAAAAAAGGTATATTAGAATTGAAAAAGATACAGAAAAGGATAAAAAAAATTTATTAGGGATACGGAACAGCTTCCATATGAGGAGAGATTTTAAAAAGACTGGGATTGTTCAGTTTATAAAAGAAGTAACGGGGAATATGGGAGAGGTCTATTAAATCATGAATAAGGTGGAGAAAGTGAATAAGGAAGTGTTATTTACCATTTCATGTAACGTAAGAACCAGCGGTCTCCCAATGAAATTAATAGACACTAGGCTTAAAACAAACATAAGAAAGTACTTCACACAAACACACAATCAACCTGTGGAACTCAGTGCCGTGGGATGTTGTGATGGCCAAAAGTATAACAGAGTTAAAAAAAATTAAGTAAATTCATGGAGGAGATGTCCATCAATGGCTATTAGCTCAAATGGTCAGGAATGCAGCTCCAGGTTCTGGGTGTCCTTAAATGTCTGACTGTCAGAAGCTGGGACTAGACAACAGGGAATGGATTGCTTGACAACTTGCCCTGTTCTGTTCATTTTCTCTGAAGCATCTGGCACTGGCTACTTTGGGAAGACAGGATGCTGGCTAGATGAACCATCTGACCCAGTATGCCCATTTTTATGTTCTTAATATTTTTTAGAACTTTAAATCTTCTGATGTTGTAAATTAGCGCACCTCTACTACTTTCAGTGGAGCTCTGCCAGTTTACTCCAACAAAAGATTTGACCCTATGTTATTTGTGTTTTTCAATTTAACCAAGAGACATTTTTTACATGCGGTTTGGAGTTCCTATGGTATTTCATAATAATACTAAAGTGCCACTGTAATAACTACTTCTAATCTTTTTTTTTTTTTTTGCTAAATCCATTTTTTAAAACCTAATTTGATGGTAGTTCATAAGATAGCTTTTAATTGTTGAACTTAAATGCTTTTCAATGCAATTTGTTGTCCAGGTTTCTACAAGACCAAAACAGTTCTGCTTTCAAATTTTATCGAATGAAAGTCTATGAATTGTGCCCATCCATCAATTTTAGTGCTGTGTCAGAAACAGTTGAACCTGATGATAGTGCTAAGCCTAGTGAGAAAAATTTGGATAATTTAGAAGAGGATGAGGAGGAAGAGGAGGAGGACAATGGGGAAGAAGAGGAAGAAGCTGAGCTTGAAGAGGATGTTTCCCAAACCTTAGAAGAAGTGGAAATGGAGCATGCAGAGGAGGGGGAAGAGGTCCCAGTAGGTGCAGCTGAGATTGCATCCAAAGAGATGCTCTCCAAAACAGGAGAAGAAACTTCAACAGGTGAAATGCAGCCAAGCTCAGCTTCTGATAGTACTACACCAAATCTGTCAACACAGGTACCAGCTTCTGCTCCTGGTACCCCTTTCCCACGCAAAAGAATCAGCAGCAAATCTCTGAAAGTTGGCATGATTCCTGCATCTAAGAGGGTATGCCTCATAGAGGAGCCAAAAGGTAACCATTTCAGGGATGTCTTCTGCTCCTCAGCAAGAAGTCCCTGAATTCCAGTCTATTTGTGGTGGTTGATTTAATAAAGGGAATAAAAAAATAGGCATTTCCGATGTCCATTCAGTAGCTGTTGGCATATCTCAGTGAACAGGTGCATCATCACTGCATTTTGATGCAATAGTAAAACTTGCTTCTCGCCTGTGAGTGGGGCAAGGTTGTCTCAACATCCTTATATTCAGTGCGTGTGTGTGGATATTGCATACCCACGCTCCTCCACTGTTGGTTAAACAAAGCCAGAGAAATGTGGGTTGGCGAGGGATTTCCATCGCTTGTTCCTAGTTTTGAGTAATGTCTCAAATCTGGCAAGGAACGCATTTAGAAAGTCAGACTAACTTCTGACTATTTTACAACATGAAAGTATTAATCAGGAAGTATTTTGATTTAATATTTGAATCTCAAAAGCTAAGAGGAATTTGTCAAGTAGTTTGACAGTATTGTCATGTTATCTTTTTTGTGTTCTAAAAGAATGAATTCTAACAGTTGAGTGAGACTTATGTTGAAAACTGACTACTACACATGTTCACTAACTACTTTCTTGAGTGGCTTTACCACATATAGAAAAAATGATCTATGAATAGATGACTCCGTATGTGCTGTGGGAACAAGACCCAATGAATTGATTTAAGTGTCACTCTTGACTTGGCTTTCCACCAAAACATTTTCAAAGTCAGTGAATCTGAAAGAGATATGAAGCCATTGCAGAATTTGATCCTTAGACTCTATCACTTTTTGGGGAGATTGTCAAAGGTACAAAGGGCAGTTAGTGCCAATTCCCATTGAAAGTGAATGGGAATTAAGTACCTAGCTCTGATTTGTGCCTTTGAAAATCTCCTTTGTTTTTTGTGCCGCTAAGCTTATTGTCCTTTGTAGTGGTGTTAGATTAAGGCACTAAATGGGAGTCATGTATATAAGTATGTATTTTGCTAGTTCTGTATTAAAATTGATCATCTTCATGGTTGACTTTTGTCTTTGCTTGATTCCCAGTTCATGAACCTGTCAGAATTGCTTATGACAGACCCCGAGGCCGCCCTGTTACAAAGAAGAAGAAGGTGAGGAACCTGTGTGTAATTGCACTCTGTTGTGAAAATAGTGCTTTTGCGATTTCTATAAATGTCTGCCAGTGATTTCATGGCAATCTGAACCTTAAGCCCTGATCCTGCAAGGAGCTAGGCACCCTTTAAGAGTAGCCAGCTGCCCTCCACTCCCAGTGAAGATAGTGGAAGGTGACAAAGCTCACCACCACACAGGTTTGGGTCTTTAATGAAGAATTAAACCGTTTGTTAATCTGGTTGCTTTCTCTTACCTTTTTCATAATAATTTTGCAAGACTGATGTAAATGTGTTCAAATGGAAATTTTGTAATAATGACTGGGTTAACAGTTCAAACCTTTCATCTGCTTTTATTATCAGAAAACACAATTATTAAAACAGAAAATAGTGTGCTCTAACACTTCCCTATTTTTGATAGTGTGACTAAACAAACCAATGACACAAAATAAAGGTAGCTTGACCCAAACTACTCTTCAGCAGACATTTTTCATCCAGATGAAGAAACATATCACTTAGGCATTTACTTTTAAATCTATTTCTGTACATCCAGGACCTTAAACACATTCAATTTGCAAGAGATTTCTAGTGAAGAGCTCAAACGTGGTTGCTTTCTGTATCAAAACCTCTCCCCCTGTTCTTTGTCTCTCTGCAGAAACCAAAAGACTTAGACTTTTTACACAAGAAATTGACAGTTAAGAATGTGGGTTTCCAGATGCTTCAGAAGATGGGCTGGCAGGAAGGACGTGGTCTTGGTTCACATGGAAAAGGAATCAAAGAGCCTGTGAAAGTGTATGTAATGGGAACAAACTGCAGAAGTATTAGACATATTTGGAAAATACTGTGCTTCTAGTAGCAACTGTGGGTCCCTTGCCTACCCTGAGAGGATCAGTCCAGTGTCTCATTCCCACTCTTGGTCTGCTCCTTGGGCTGGTCAGAGTTGAGACTGGAGGCCTCATGCCTCTGCTAATCAGATTGGGTGGAACTTGGTGTTTTAAGGGGAGGTTGTTTCCTGCCATCTGATTGGACGTTGCTGAAGGCTGGGAGGAAATGTTTCCTGATGCTCTTTATTTACCCACCTAAACCCTGGATGGCACCCTGCTGTGTGTGGAAGCCTTGTAATAAGATAGGGGTGACCTGCTCTGATATAAGGGGGAAAAAAAGGTTTTACTTGCAAGCTATCTGCGTGCAGAATTGGTGCCTGGATATTACAGTAATGGGTGCATTGTAATATATAAATAGACTTCATGGGAGTTCCACACACCGTACTTAAGGGTTAAGGTTAATACACCATCTCACTGTAAACATAAGATTCTTTCCAGTGCATCCTGCAAAGAGGTAAGTGCATCTTCCAGAAGGTAAGAATGCTTTTTTTTCTTGAAATACATACGTTATTATTTTCCTATTTTTTCTAAGTTTTAAGGATGTCTTCTCCAGTGTCCTATTCCAGCCCAGATAGTAGGTAATAGCTCTTTCAACCTACATGCAGAAACAAAGAGCACAAAACACATTTGTGATCTTATTCCCCTACCTATATAGGAAACTCTGGCTGACTGAAGTACTTTGTTAGTTTGTTTTCTCAGGGAAGGTTTTCCACTGTCCTCCTCAAACAGAATTAGTTAATTTAGTTTGGGTGTGCAAGTTTCTTTGCATTTCTTGGACCCCCTGTGGTTAGGTGGCCCACTTCCTTAGTCTCCCAGCTCCTTCCTTCAGAAGGGAACACACCCTCTGGGAAATCAGCCCATCTGGTCCATAGCTTTCTCCTCTGCCGGGATACTGGATCCTTAGCTTCCAGATCTTCTCATCCTAACGCACTTGGAGAAGCCAAGAGCATATGCAGCCCCTTGGTTCCCTTGACATGCAATTAATAGTTGAGTGTTTTTTGGTTAGTCCAGCTGTTAACCTACCAGCTTCTGAAGAAAGTTTAGAGCCTCTCTAAGGGGAGGGAAGCATTTTAGGTATGAAAATAGGCTATTTTTTCCCAACTGAAGCTGTGTCCTTTATGGAAAGGCACTTGTCCATAGCTTACAGAAGTGAGAACTGCATGTGCTTATACTTCTTGTACACAACTCTCAGGAAAATTGTGCTGCCCTTTTCTGTTTAATGTACAGAGGGAGTTGCAGTTATGTCTTTAGGTAACAGCAAAGCACTAGATTCTTTAATGGTCTCCATTGTTCTTTCCGTTGTCTCCAGAAGGAGATCTGAGATTATCTCAATGAGAGTGAAGCCATTCTGTGCAATTTACCTTTTTGTGTCACTGTAGTGACCTTAATTGCTATACAGTGCAGCTTTTCATCTATTCAAGGTGATCCATGGCTCTTACTTTGGAAATGCTTTATGCTTTGGAAACCAGCCACCCATCTGTGGACAAGTATCAATTTGAGATATGGTCAGAAGGCCCACAAGTTGGCTAATTCTCTCTCGCCAAAGAGAAATGGACAGAATTAATATGTGAGGGGGTTTGGAGACAGTCCAATGTAATGTTAAGAGTAGCCTTTGATTGCTGTGTTACAGCAACAAGAGCACTTGCCTCCAGGATTGATGCACACAGACATGTCAGTCTTCATGTATGTCAAGACAGAGCAGAAAATTGAGGCCAGCCTGTGTTAGGGAAAAGATCATCGCTAATCTTGGAAAGGTTGAGAATAACAACCTGTTTCTCCTCTTGCGTTTTCCTTCTTCCATCATGGAGATAGGAGATGGGGAACACCATGCCTCCTGCTGGAGCCAGTAGTTAACAGAAATTTCAGTTATGGGAATCTACTGGTCTTGTGTTCCTCTCTCCCTTTCAGAGGAGTGATTTGTTACAGCTGTGGATCTGGCCAATCCTGAGGTTGAACTGAGGGAGGGGAAAATTTTAAAGCAGAAGGTCGTTAGAAATTAGACTGGCTTTAAGAGTGATCATCTAACTTCTCTGATTAATCACTTGTACTCTAGCCCTGAAATTTCTCCCAGAAGGGGGACTCTATTGTAGATATGATAAGAAGAACTATGAAGTCTTCTTGGTTCACAAATCCATTATTACTTAAGCACCAATGGATGATGCTGTACAAGACAGAAAATGAAGACAGTCCCTGTCCGAAATGGTTGGGAATGGCATGTTTCCGTGGGACAAAAGGCAGGTTTTGGACAGTGGCCTATCCCTGCCAGGAAGCCATAGGATTGTTAGGTGGCTTTATGCTGTCCCTATAGGGTTTTTAAGTTGATCTTGCAGCTCCCAAGGCAGATTCTAATAATGCAGGGATTGCAAAGGAAACCCATCTTCCTGGCACTTGGTTGCAGCCACAAAAGTCCCTGTGGACTGCAAAACTGAATCTGATAGAGTGCACAAATGTTCCAGGGCCATATAGCCATGGAACTGTGGTTACAGAAATTGAATAATGAGGATGGTTTCTTTCTTGATGCCACTTATGCCATATGAGTTTCTGTTTGTGGCACAACAAGCCCAATTACAACTCACCAGGCCCTGTGGTTATGTTCAGGTCTGGTAACTTGCCCTCTAATTATTTTTTCTCCAATATAAAGGCAGGGGGCCTTAATTCATGTTAGGAAATCCTTTAAAGATCATTCACATGTAGCTGATATGAAGGATAAAACTACTACAGAAGATCATTCCTTTTGGGGAGAGGTTTTAGTAAGCCTAGATTTTTGGGAAGTACATGTCCTGCCAGCATGGCCTGAAAAGAGATGGGCTTTATCCAGCTCAAAGTTCTCCTGGTTCACCCAATCCAGTTTCTTCCATTGTAAGAAGTTTATCAGATATTCCCAGAGGCCCCCTCAGCTTCTGTTGGCCTTCTGTGTGCAGAGGCTTGGATTAATGACATGCTTTCCTCCTAGACGAATGGCACCACATTTTTTTCCAGGAGTGGACCACACTCAGCCTCAGCTTGCTGAGTATTAGAACCTATCAGGCACCAACAGTTTCTTTCAAGGAAGACTGGGTCTGTGGTACAGGCTTGGGAGTCATTTCCTGTTCCACACAGTTCCCAAGAGATCTGGTGCCTTTTGTGCCATTTTGGATTTTAAGAAACAATGGAATTTTTGGGTGCCATCATTTTGAATCTGTGTCATGAATCAGGTGATCAACCCAGAGGAGTTTGTGTGAAAATGATCTGCTAGATGATTACCTATATCTCCATTTACCCAGCAATATCACAAAAGCTTGGCTTTTGTTTTGTTTCTATCTATGGGAAGGAAAAGCTACTACATAGTTGGCCTAGCATATTAAGGGACATTGAGAAACTGAATTAGATTCTTATTCTGTAACTCTCTCTCTCTCTGAAACTGTTGTTTTACATCTTTTCTGCACTTTGTCAAATGATGTATTTGAATCAAATTGTGCTAACTATCCATTTTACTCCCTAGGGGTACTACCTCTGCAGGGGAGGGCTTGGGTGCTGCAGGGGAAGAAAATAAAGAAGATACATTTGATGTTTTCCGTCAAAGAATGATACAAATGTACAGGCAGAAAAGAGCAAGTAAATAGGTATGTGCAATGGACAAGTCTGGTTTATGAATTCCTGCAAACATTAAAATACCGCAGTTAAAAAAGCCTTCCTTTTACCAGAAGTGAAAGTGTTACGTGTTTCCGCAAATGCATATGGGTTTTTATTTTTTCATGAAAACCCAGAACTACTTTGGACTGCTGAATTACCCAACATCTTACTTTCTAGGTTTGACACAAGAGACTCATTTGCTAGAAAACGTGGATGTGCAAAAGCTGCTGAGTGAAAGGTTTTCGGCATACTGCCAGTCTGAAGAACATTGTGTATTGTAGCGGTGAACTTGAATACTAATGTACCAAAAACATTTTCCAAGATTAAAGTTAACCTTGTACTTAGACGTGCAAGCTGACAATTTGAATGTCATCTTCTGAGGAAGAAACAACTGATTTGCTCTCAGACGTGCTTTACCTGTTTACCTCTCTCTTTGGCCAAGAATGCCTACTATGTAACACGAAGATTTGCTTCAAACAATGTAAGCAACCTGGAAAATATGAGCTGGAAAAGCGTCTTTCCCTTTCTCAGGCTGAGAAGCTTCTCAAATTCAGATCTCTTTGAGAGAGAATTTTCCTCAGTACCAGATGTTTTATTTAACTAAGCGTTTTTGAATGGCTGCATCTTTTGAACTACTGCTGTGATCTGAACAAAAAGAGTTCTTGATATTTTTTTCATTCATAGAACAATATGAGAACAAAACCCTTAAAATAAGCATGCAGGCATCTAGGAATCCATGCCTACCTATGTAGGACTAATATAATGAATCCATATGAGAACATCCAACTCTACTGCTTAACAAAAATCTCAGCTGCTGAGATTTTCACTGTAACAAGCAAGCTGTACCAATTTTAAGTGTACTACTTGTTTTTACGTGAATTTGCAGATCTTGCTCAAAATCTTATATAGTTTCTTTCCCTCAAAGAAATAAAGCTGTGAACAAGATGTAACTTGGGTTCTGCAGAAGATTGGTACTGTGTTTTAAAATAGTATTGGAGGTCAAATATTGAAGATCCTCTGGAAGCCAAACATCTGTTTTGCAAGTCAAAGCATCCCTTTAGGGAGTCAGCGTATTTCTAATCCTATGAGTATTGCTCTTCAGAAGTTCTTTTACTGCAAGACCTCAGGAAAATAAAACCAAATCTGAAATTTTTAAATAACTTCATTTTCCATTATGCTATCTTTATTTAAATCAAAGAGGAGACTCAAGTAGTATACTCCATGCTTCAGTAACAAAACTTGGTGAAGCAGTTCTGAAGAAATGATGGAAGACTTTGCAGTAGTATTAGAGACAAATGTTCAAGGTTTAGTTGATCATTCATCTTTCACCAGATTTGCGTGTCAGTAAAGACTGGATTGCTGAAAGTGACAATTTCATAGTATGAGTGACACTTTTTAGCCTACTCCTTTTTTTCCATCATTACACTTCTAAAAATAGTTGAAAGCCTTCACTTTTTTATGTGATGGTGGCAAAGATTACTTCATTGCAGTCCTCTTGAAAGAGACTTTGTCTTGAGTTGATGCATGTTTGGCTTGCTAGGAGAGTGCAGGCGTATTAATGATTTCATCTGGCACTATGCTGCTTATAATGCAAATAGCTTACAGTATAGTCAATACAAGACTTTACAGTAAAGCAGCAGTGTCTGAAATTCCTAAATCATGAATATGCAAGAAAACTTGATCTCCATTTATCAACTCACCTGTGCCTATTGGGCAAAGGGCAGTCTTCTCCTTGCTATAAAAATAAATAAACCTGCCAACTGTAAGGGAGTATCTTAATTTTCATTCTTTAGCAACAAACCTTTCCACTCCTGTAAAACCAGTTTACTTAATTTATGAAAGCAAGATTTATCTTTGCTTTGTGTGTGTGAAAGCAATAAGCCATGATATCATGCTACAGTATAATTTTCTGGTCACTCACTTTTAATAGCTTGAAAGCACATGACCACTGAACAGTAAATAGCAGATATAGAAACGATTGTCATGTTGGTACAGTTAAATTTGTCCATGAACATCACATGTTTTTCCACCTTTACATTACAAGAAGTTAAAGCATCAGGACCGTAAATACAAACGTCTGTTCTCATAACTTACCTGATTCTTCCTACTTTATTCAAGATATTTGGTGATGCCACAGTGATTTATCCCATAGGCCTTGCTTGGAAATGTTTAGAATCATAAACACCACAATCATGCTGGAGAGAGGTTGCCTTTAAGTTCAGCTGGTACAATATTTGGCAATATTACACTGACCCGATAGGTCCCTGTTTGGAGGTGTTTTCCACTGCACTTTGTCCCTTTCTCGTGATTAGACATTGTGTTGAATGCAAAAACGGAGTCTTTTTTTAAAGAGGAGTTCCACCATTCATGGTCTGTTTTAGAATGACACTCTGGAACCAGTACTGTTGGTCCCAGAGTTATTTCTCATACCCACTAATATGGGTTTAACTTTCCTTTTAGTTTCATTGATGAAGCTGCCATTGTTGCTGTTTACAATTTTTTTTGTTTTCCACATGCTTCCCGTTCACCTCTTCTTTCACATTTACATTTTGGAAGCACACTCTCTTGACTACGTGCTGTGCTATTTGCAGGAAAAGACACTAATCAGTGTGTGGCTTCACACTATGTTGGGATCTGTTTTCTCAGCCCCCTCGACCTTGGATCAGCATTCTGGGCTGTTCTGGTTTAAACAGATTGGGCACAGTACCATTTGGGGTACATTTGCTGAACTTATCCAGTCTGGAAAAATTCAGTATCCAGAGTGGAAAATGGTACATTCCCTGTTGATTTCAACTCAATTTAGAACAATTTCCTTGAGTATTATGCACTCTTGAAAATAAATGTGAACAATAGTTCTTAGGGGAATCTTAATCTGCTACCCTGGATAACTGTAGTATGGTCAATCTTTCTTGTGCCAAGCTTTACTTTTGGACAAGATATCGGCAGAGCAGCACTGGTGCTAAGATTCCAGTGTTGCTCTCAAGTGGGTTTCTGTGTACCACTTTTATCTTGTTTTACCAAGAGATGACCTTACTCTACTTTTGCAAAAGGAATTCCCCCTCCTTTATTTTGACCTGCTTTTGCAGGCAGCTCTGATTTTGAAAATTTAAATACAGGTGCATATGTGAAACTTTGTGCAGATACATTGCCTTGTTTACTAGTTTCTTTTCTGTTATTTTAGTTTCCAGGCTCTCTTCCATGAAGACTACAAGCATCAGTGAACATTTTAACTAACTTCAGTGGTGTGTCTGCTGTCTTTTGGTTGTTTTTACTGTTGATGATCTTGTATAGCAATTTTGCTAGTTTTTGTTCTGTGCAAATTGGCAGTAGTGCAAGCTAGTAATAAATAGATGCTTATTATTGGATAACTGAAGTTTCTTTTTAGTTTAAATAAAGATGTTAACGTTGTTAATCTTTTAAAATCTGCAATAAATGTAGAGGTAAACAGTTTTCTTCTGGTTTCGATGATGTTTTGCTTGTGAACGTGGAAAATATGCACCACTTTTTTGGTACTGACACATGAAATTGGGATTAGTAGTGTGTTGTTTTGTACAAAATCATCTGTTGACAGGATTACTTTTTGGATTATTTCAGAGCTACTTGATTTTCCTATGGTTCTAGTGCATTAAACATTACTCTGACCTGAATGCCAATACCAGTTTGTACCAGCCAGAATGTGAGAATTAGGGTCAGTGCTCCCACATCCCAGGAGCCAAACCTTCTCTATGAGTTATGGCTTGTACGTTAAGCTGTTTCAAATAAGCAAAAATAGCTTTATATATATCAAAATAAATAAAATCTGACCATTGGGGGGGCAGGGAGGAGCCACAGCAAACAAACATTTTATCAGTAGTAGTTGCTACACAAGTGACATCTGAGAAGTAAAGTCTATTCAGTATGTGTTTGAGAAAGAGATACAAACCAGGGTATGAGACCTGTCCCTTGCTACTGTACTGGCTGTTCCTGATAGCTGTGTGGAGGTGGGGAGTGGGATGCAGGGGTCCTCCATTGTTTGCTTGGGAAGGTGCCCTAATGGAATAGAAGGGCAAATAATGCACTTATTTGAAACATGTCCTGGACTAATCCATACAACTGTTCTTCTTCTGTTCCTTTCATATCTTAAATTAGATGTAGTACCACTAATATATTTTCCTCCTATTATAAAATTTATAAAAATCTATAGCATCTTTAATAAATATTTAAATAATGCAGAAATACTAAGCTGCTCAAATATAGCATGCTGGTTTTATTTGTATTAATGTTCTATTGTGCTATGGCTAAAGTTAGTTGTGGTTCATTTTGCCCAAACTAAGTCTGGACCCATTCTAAATACAAACTTTGATTTGTAAAAATACGTTCTTGGATATAAGATGGAAAATAATTTAAAAATGCATGGAGATTCTGTACCATCTTTATCATTCACTCTATCTCGTGGCTGGTGAGTCATAGCTAGAGTGCAGGGTTGAGCAATCATAGAATCACAGAAGACTAGGTTTGGAAGAGACCTCAGGAAGTCATTTATTCCAATCCCCTGCTCAAAGCAGGATCAACCCCAACTAAATCATCCTAGCCAGGTCTTTGTCAAGCCACACCTTAAAAATATCTAAGGATAGAGATTCCATCACCTTCCTAGGTAACCTATTCCAGTGCTTCACCACCCTCCTAATGAAAAATATTTTCCTAATATCCAACAAGACCTCTCCCATTGCAACTTGAGACCATTGCTCCTAGTTCTCATCTACTACCACTGAGAACAGCCTAACTCCATCCTCCCTGGAACCCCCTTTCAGATAGTTAAAGGCTGCTATCAAATCCCCCCTCATTCTTTCTTCTGCAGACTAAACAAGCCTAGTTCCCTCAGTCTCTCCTCATAAGTCTTGTGCTCCAGCCCCCTAATCATTTTCATTGCCCTCTGCTGGACTCTTTCCCATTTGTCCACATCCCTTCTGTAGGGCCAGGCCCAAAATTGGGCACAGTACTCCAAATGAGGTCTACCAGTGCCGAATAGAGGGGAATAATCACTTCCCTCGATCGGCTGGCAGTGCTCCTACTAATGCAGCCCAATATGCTATTAGCCTTCTTGGCAATAAGGGCACAATGTTGATTCATATCCACTGTAACCCCCAGGTCCTTTTCTGTGGAAGCCTGGTCAGTCAGTCCCAAGTCTGTAGTAGAGCCTGGGATTCTTCCATCTTAAGTGAAGGACTCTGCATTTGTCCTTGTTGAACCTCATCCGATTTTTTTGGCCCAATCCTACAATTTGTTTGTCACTCTGTATCCTATTCCTGCGTTCCAGGGTATCTGCCACTTCCCCCAGCTTAGTGTTGTCAGCAAACTTACTGAGGGTGCAATCCACCCCATCCTCCAAATCATGAATGAAGATGTTGAACAAAACCAGCCCTAGCACTGACCCTTGGGGCACTCCGCTTGTTAACAGCTGCTCACCGAGACTACATTTAAAGACAAGAAAGTGATTGCTTTTGAAGTAATAGCTGTTGTGAACCTTGTTTAGTGGGGAAGTTGCTAGATTAGAGCAGGTGTGGCAGATGTTTGCAACAGCTTTGGGCAATGAAATCATTGCTTTTTAAGAAACCATTGGCAGCTAGTGTGTTATTTTGCTTTGTGCCAGAAGGTCTGAAAAAGGTTGCAATGTTGACCTTCAACTACTAGGCAGCTCTGAAGGGCTGATCAGAGCTGGCCATTGCTTCCCTTAGTTGTCTCACTGAGTATCAATAAAGAATAAAAAGACACACACAAAGCAAAGCATTTATCACTTTGCACATGTCTTGGTTTAAGAGAAACCAGCTCACACCAAAGTTCATGGTGGAAACATCTTAGGCATTTGGAATCACCTAGCATTCCCCATTTGAAGGAGTTGTGTTATTTCAGAAATTACAACCATTTTTCCATATATATCCAGAAGAACACAAACTGTTTAAAATGTTTCCTGTGTTAAAACAAGCCACTTGCGATGGTGGTGTTTTCAATCTGATCAATAAATTTATTTACATATTATCTTTTCCTTTTTGCTGGTAATGTATGGTCAACTCTAACTTTCAACCACCCCACATATCAAATACAATTACAGATATAATCTGCAACGCTCCTGATCAGCAAGACCTAATGTTATCTAAGTGATTACCCTATGCACAAACCATTTATATGTATTTTTATAATCTACGAAAGTGTGAGGGATGTAAATATCAGAGAAGAGGAACTATGGCACCTATGTAAGATGAGATGGGATAAAACTGAAAAGGAAACTTTGTGCTAAATAGTAGGAAAAACATCTTCCACCTGGTATACTTTACTTGAATAATATCTTTCAGGAAGTGAGGGGGAAAATGCCATCTTTTAGCGCACTTAATTAGAAGAGCTAGAATACTAGAAAATGTACAGCAGGGGAGAAAAAAGCTACATTGTTAAGGTGGTGAAGTGGATAACTAATAGATCTTTTATCTAATTGATTTTCATTGGGTTCTAATACAGCAAATTTTTAGGGAACTTTGGAAAGTAATGGTGACAGTTTCTCTGGAGAGATCCTTAGTTACGCTATGGTGGGAGAAAATGTACCTTTTTAGTTAACTAAACCTTTGAAGGTGTTTGGATTTCTCACCTGAAGAGGAGCCCAGTGTGAAAGACAAGCTTGTGAGCCACCAGCAGCAGTTGGACTAATGCACACTAATGCCTCCCCCACCTTGTCTCCTGTCCTGGGGCCAGCCTGGCTGCAGCCACACTGCACCTGTCACTAGGACGGGGTTTCTCGCCAGTGGCTCTGCTGAGATGACTCCAGGCGTGGATACAAAGTTTTCATCACATTTCGCTTCTCCGAGTAACTAAGAGTGGGGCGAAGCGTGTCGGCTCTCGGCCGCCCCTGTGGTTTGCTGCTCTCTGGTTTGCTCCCCCCACCGCGGCTGCAGCCAGTAGCGTGGGCGGGCCGCAGCCCGGCCCTCGCCGCCCCTCGCTGCAGCGTCAGGCCGCGCGCTACTCTTCCGGCCCCCCCGCGTGCACTAGGGGAGCGGCGTCACGTGACCCCGCCGGGGGGGGGGGCCCAACCGCCGCCTCAGGCCTTCCCGGTGGTAATGGGGTGGGGCTGGCTGGGGGGGGCCTGAGGCAGAAGAGCTGGTGGGGGCGGGGGGGGCTGGGGGCTCCTGAGGGGCGTGGGGTGCTGGGGGGGCCCAGCTGGCTGCCCTGGTTCCTGCTTTGCGGGGTCTTCACTAGCCTTTGGAGGGGGTTGGATAAGGCCTGGGGGGGCCTGGTAGAGGATAAGGCCCCCCCCCCGCACAGGGGCAGTCCCGGGACTGTGGGCCGAGGCCGGGCGCTCAGGACCCCTCAGCGTGCCCTGGCCTCCCTTCCTCCTGGGAGGGGACGGCTGGGTGGGAGATACGCGCCCCGGGCTGGCCCCCAGGGAGGGGTGTCGTTTCCACCGGCTGGGGACCCTTCTGGGCGCAGCGGGGTGCCTGGGCGAAGAAGGAAGCGGGTGGGGGAAGGAACTGGCTCTGGACCCAGCCCTTGCATGGATGGTTGGAAACGCGGAGTTTGTGGGCTTCACCCAACGTAGGCTTTTGAGCTCTCTCCACTGAGGCCCTCCCAGCAGGGATGGCATTGGGGGGGAGCAAGCAGGGCCACTGCCAGGGTCCTCATGCCACAGGGAGCCCCCCCAAAGCTAAGTTACATGATCAGGCTTCAGGTAGAGTCTTTAGTTTTTGCCCTGGGCCCCGGCAATCTAATGCCGGCCCTGCCTCCCATCCATTCACACCCACTTTTCCTTCCACATTGGCACAACAGCTCAAAGAACAAATTTCAGGTTCTCTCCCAAAAGGAGACCGTGGATTCAGATAAACGCTACCAATGTGGAACAAAGACCAGAAACACAGGAAAGCAAAAATAATCTAAGTGAGAGCTGCACACAACATTGTTACCTTAGCTCTGTTTTACCTACTTACTGCAGGATGCGTTATTAGATCTGATCTAAACATTCATACATACAAACAAGGGTTGACAAGTTGGTTAGGAAAGGCCACTAATGTACAAGATAGCTGTAAAATACAAATGGAGAAAAGTCTTTTAAGAGTGCAGAATACATTTTTGTTATGAAAACAAAGGTAATAAATCTATTGATCTTTGATTAATCAGTTGAAGGTAATCAGTTGAATTGATCTTAAATTGCTTTTAATTTTAGGGTATGTCTGTTGGATGTTAGTGGAAAAGTTTATTTGAAAAAAAAAATTAAAGACTGATTTGCACAAGCTTCATAAAATGTTAAAAGCTACAAATATCTACTTCTGAGATGTCCTAACAAGATATTTTCAAGAAACATGCAGAAAATGCTGACTGTAAATATTTAAATATCAAGGAATTAAAACAATAGATTATATTCTAACTAGATTTCTGAAAATGAGTGACACCAGTGCTGTGCTTTGTCTCTATCTTGTTTGTGGATTAATGCAACAGACGGAAGCATCTCTCCTGAACTGCATTCCCAGAAAAACAGTAACATACCAAAGTAAGTGTGATACAGTAGGGTTCCCTGTGTAGTAGGTATGCAAGAATTGCCAGTTAAACTGATTGAGACAATTATTTCATTTTCATTGTGAGCTTTTGGCCAAGATATTAGTATTATGAACTCCAAGCTCTTGGAAAATGCTATGGTATTGTATCTTTAATGCCCATAAGCAGTTTTCACATTTCAGGCTTTATGTGTCATCTGAAAAGTGACACGTGTTGTTGACTACCATCTAACACCAAGTTGAGGCATTGTTTTTTGTACTGGATCAGAGAAGATGCCACCTATTGCATCACCGACACCTCTTTTATCATTCCTTAGTTGTTTTCCCCATCCAAATACTGTCACGTCCCAAACCTGTTTAACTTGTGAGATCTAACAGGTAGAAGAGTTTCCCTTTTCGTGCAAAGAACCTTTTCTGGTAGTCTTGAGGACAACACAATTTTCAAAAACATTGGTCACCCTTTCCCCCACAAATTCTTGTATGCATGTTCTGTTGTGAGTTACCCTAACATTAAATCTAGTGGCTGGAGACTTTGATGTCTAATTAATAATGACTTTGTGTTTTGGTTATTTTCCTATACAGCAGTGGGAATAAAATATCCATATATAACTGAAAATTATTTAAAACCAGTCCTGGAAAATTTGTGTAAAACATGAGCCTTTCTCCCACTGCTATCCCTTTTTCAGTCTGGTATTTTTGTTTCATGGCAATGGTACTCCAGCAGCAAATAAATTTTAAAATAACTTTATAACTTGTATATTTTTAGATGGAAATATAAAAACTTTTATGAAACCAGGATTATCCAATTTTTCCACACTCTTGGTGAGTGAAGAAACTGATACCTTATTTGTTGGAGCCAGAGATGCTATATTTGCTCTTGACTTGAATGACATCTCTAGAGAAATAGCCAGTGTAAGCTGAACATTATTTATTACTTCTTTTTAAAAAACATATCTTGCTTAAGGTTATATTTTTTCTGAAATCATTTTATTTTCAGATCTGTAAAGACAACAATGCAATGTCTTGCAACAGTTAATGAGAGAGATGTTTAGTCCTATGATCTGGGGAATAGTAAACTTTCTGTGAAGTTTTTCCAGTAGGACTATTGATCCCTATACCGAAGAGTTTACACATTCAGTGTAGTGCTCAGCAATGATAATGTACCTTTTAGATCTGGGAAAATGTAGACCAAAGGCCATATTCTTACTCCTGTGAGTGGCCCTCATGGGTGCAGAACCATTGAAAGCAGTAGAATTACTTACGATTATTCCCATGAGTAAGCATTTGCCAGATCGGGATCAGTATGTTTAATGCAAGTGAGTGTGTGTTATGACTGTAGAAGTAAGGGCCTTTTTGTACATTTGTATGTTTAGATTTTCGGTGCTGCAAAGTGTTGAGCATCATTAAGTTTAGTTGGAATTGAGATTGCTCAGAACCTCACTTGACTTACTCTCCCACCTTGCAGGATCAGCCATCTTAGTTAATGATAAAAGTATAAGGTTACAAAACCTCTGGGGTACTGTTAGCAGCACAGTACTATCATTTAAAACCTGTTGGCTCTCTGACTGTAGACTGCATCTCAACCCACCAACGCCCTCATGTGGAACAACCACCTAAATGACACAATACGATTATTTTTATTGAAATATTTTCATAAAACCAAGGTAAATAAATACCTCTATTCAAGGTGATATTATGCACCACTCAGTGCCTGCCCATCTCTTTATACTTCCTGTTTTTAAAACTGAAGAGACAGCTGTTCCATGAAGCATTCAAAGCTATACAAACTACAGCCCACTCAGAGTTAGCTCTGTTGAGTAGCATACTATTTTTGTTCTATTGTGCAGCTCTATATCACATTGATTTGTGCCTTTAGACAGTAATAGTTTAATTTTTAAGGTTCTGAATACCCAGAATTCCCACTGACTTCAAGTAAAGTGGGTTTAATGTTTCTATTAGGTTCCTCACTCATGAAGCCTGTTTTGTGATATGGCATTTTTTATGTAAATAATTTACAAGAGTAGAAGTGAAAGAACCCCAAGATATGAGACATCTAAATTTAGATCAGATGTGAAAGACATGCCTCTAATGAGGACCTTGTCTCTGTGGGATATCCATACAAACCGGGACCCTCATTTTGTAAGCTGTTCCACAAGGATGAACTGTACATGCCTGTGCAAAACCCCAGTGAAAGTGAGGACTTTGCTCACACAGCAGCTTACAGGATTTGAGTGTGGCTGAACATGTTGCAGAGTCTACAGGGGAAACTGCCTGCACTTTGTGACATCACAAAATCAAAATGTAGATGTGGTTTGGTTTTGATTTTACATTTAGAATTTTAGACCAAAAATCACAGCGTTCTAACTATGGGATATATTTTGGTTCCAGGAGGACTGGTTCGCAACAAGGGATAGACAATTAGCATGCATTCGCAGAGGAAAGGACAAAGTAGGTAAAGTGATGGTTATCTCTAGCTAGTTATTAAATAAGTTAACATATTGAGTAGCTTTTTAAAAACAATAAGCAAATATATAGGAATCTGATTCTGAAATATCTGTTCTTTTACAATGACTACATTTCTGACACACCCCATTCGCCATGCATTCTGTCCTGCATTTATTTTCAGACTGTTACCTGTTTTGCACTACCCTCTTTCTGTATAGTGCTATACACATTTAAGCCCTGATCCTGAAAAGTGCTTTAGCACATGGGCAGTACCACTGAAGTCAATTGGGACTACTCACATACTTAAAGGTAAGCATGTTCTTAAAGTGCTTTTCTGGGTCTGGGCTTTGCACAACTATATACATGATTAGTAATTTCTATAAATACTGTAAAGATACTTTTAAGATCTGATATTGAAAATTGTTGAGTCATTAAAATTTGTGTTACTCATTATCTGTTGACCTTGAGTCCAGTGTATTTAGATACATTCTGTGTGTTTAAAAACGTGTTTGCTTTCTGTGAAGGCACCTGTAAGCCCTCATGCAATCGCCTCCAGTGTATGAAAATTTACTGTTATTTTTTTCTGTTTCAGGTAGATTGCCGAAACTACATCCTCCTCCTTCATAAGATAAATGATACTAATTTATATGTTTGTGGAACTAATGCATTTTACCCGGCTTGTGATTATATGGTAAGCATTTTTATATACTTAAAAAGTCCTTACTGCATATGTATAAAATTATTTGAATAACATGGTAGATCTTTAAACACCTTTCCAAGTAATGTTCCTGTTGAAAATTGGTATTAATTATTTTATTGTAATTATTTTTTAATTTAAAAACTAATAATTTTTAATGTACAATTGGTCATTATGAAGCAAATTTAACAGCAGCATTAAGTGCTTGTGTTATGACTTCTGTATTTTCATCTCTTGTTAAAAAGTTTTATTTCTGGGAACAGACAGTCATTTCTTGTGTTGCTGCCTTATCTTTGTGTATATGTTTAGGGATGCATTTAGTGTTTACTTACTATATGTATATTTCATTATTCTTATTTCTTTCCTTTGCTGGTTTAATCTTTTTTTTTGAACAAATTTTGTTTAAAAATAAAAGTTAAAATGAAACAGGATTTACGTTTCAGTTCAGTGCCAAGAACACAATTAATGCTATATAAATAATAATAAATGCTGACAATAGACTGCAAATTGGATGAAAGATATTTTTTCACCAAATGCAACTATAAGAGCCTAGCTTTTAATATGAACTTACTTTCTCACGTAGCAGCAACTTATAAAGTCTGAGGGTTTCAGTGTAGTGACACTTATAACAGATTTGAATTTTGCTCATCAGTATTTAGGGAATTTGCATTATTACTTCCAATAGAAGAGCATGCATTTTAGAAAAAAATACATTTTCCAATCCAAAATGTATTGACTTGGTTTCTTGCCTTCCATATAATCTCAACAGATTTAAACCACTACTCTTGGTACAGTTTTTTGACAAGGGCCAATTAATTTAAAGAGAAGCTTTCATAGTTGTTAATTAAAAAACAAAGAAGCCCAGAAAAAATTGACCACATACATTTCTGTTTGTATAAATACTCACATCTCCATATTCACTTCATGATTATTCACCTTTAAAATAAATTAAGCATTTTATTTTATCAGATGTGAGTCTTGCTTTCATCCTGATAGAATGATTGTTTACAACAGGTCATCAACAGCACAGATATTCATCTGCAAGGGAAAGCTGAAGAAAGCAGAGGAAGATGTCCATTTGAACCTACTCTGAAGTATGCTTCTCTGTTAGTTGGTATGTTTGGAAATTCCATGTAAGCCTAAATAATTTTTTGCAGCTAATCACAACCGTCAGATACTATAACCCTAATCTGATGCCTGTGCATGTTCGTGAAGTGCAAACCAATGATTTTGTTGTTTAAGACTTTGAAGAGAATACAGATGAAATTATTATATGAAAAACTAAATGGAGCAGTTTTTAGTGCATTGACATATGTATCTACTTTTTGGCCTCTATTGGCTCATTTATAGGGACTTTTTCAGAAAGACTCATTGTTAATGATTTCCTTAGTATGACTCTTGCAGCCATATCTGATATCCTTGAATCTAACTGCTTCCTCTTGAGTTTCAGATGTGTTTGAAGGTCACACAGGCACTGTGAAATCTTTCAGATGCAATTACTAGAAAGCCACATGGAAAAGATTTTCTTCCTTGTGCAAAAACTATCCTTGAAACCTTATTCAGTGTCCCTTAGCAACATTTGAGATTACCAGATGGGTCATCTAGGTCACTTCTCTGAGAGTCTACCTAGCAATTGTTGGCTTTCAAGCATTCATTGTATGTTTTGTCCTTTGTCTCTTAAACAGTATTCTTATATTTTATCCTTTGATCTTACTGGAACTTTACATTCATGTTGGGTTCTCTCTGTGTCAACCCATTTTGGGTATATGCACGGATACAGAGTGAAATCTGTTTTAAAAAGACTGCTCAAGGGACTGACAAAATCAACTGCTTAAAAAGATGATCTTCAAAAAATGATAAAACAGAATTATACTTCGTAGGTTTTACGGATATTTGACTGTTTTTTTTAAGACAACAAGATGCCTTACAGGACTGATGTCTAGTGTATGTAGTTCACCATGATGTATTATAAATGGTGATGAGGATAAATATAGAGCTTACACAGCAATGTTCTTCACATTTTCCTGTTAACACTTCTTAAGGTCCACAGTAGGGTCCTATAGATACTCTGAACAATGTCAACGTATAAAAGTTATATATTCAGAGATCTTTAGTTACAAGCACCTTGTAAATTCCATCTAGTTGTTCCTTGATCCATTTAAGACAAATGTCTACAAAGCTGACACAATGAAACACTTTCCTGTCCCAGCATCTTACCATCTTATGGACCTAATTCTGCATGATGCTGAGTGGACTCAACTCCTAATAAATTCTGTAGGAACTGAGAGAACTAAGTATCTTGCAAGACCAGCAGCCTAGACTTTGCAGCGGATAAAATCATACCTATACGTGCTCCTCAGGTTACTCTTTCTGTAAATATTTGCATGTGATAGAAACAATCATAAGTTATATGTATTTTTGCATTGTAAAAAAATAAAAGTATTTTATGCACTTTTATTTCTTTTAACTCCTCACAGATAGTGCATTTTATTCAGCCACTTCAAACAACTTCTTGGGCACTGAGCCTATTATAGTGCGCAGTTTGAGAAATCATTTAAGGACAGAGTTTAAAGCATCATGGCTTAATGGTAAGAAGTTTTAGTACATAATTTAGCCCCTAAAGGGCTACTATTCTATCTTGCTTGACTTTTTTAACACAAAAATAAGAACTTCACCCATTTTTTTTCTCAGTGCAGTTAGGGAAGTCTAATGTGGGTACTCCCCTTTGCCATATATAAACAGTGCCATGTAATTTAAAATCTTAGTTTTTAAATGCAGCTGCCATTTTTGAGATGCCTGCTGAAAAGTGACATAATTAAAGAATCTGGAAGCATGGGAGCCAAATATTAGATCATAATTATTTTCAGTCTTTTTCAATACTGGTTTAAAATTCAGTTGAATTTTATTTGATTATGAAACAGGTGTTTACATATTAAAAAGTAACATATGTTGGTTACTGAATAAGTATTGCAATAAAGCAGAAACTGGTTTAGGATCTTCTCCCAATTCTGTCAGTTTTGTAACTAACAACCCTTTTTGATAAGCACAGGCAGCAATAGATTTAGCAAAACAGATTGTGTGTATGTATTTTAAATACAATTTATATCTTATACACAGTAACAAGGGCTCCACACTGAATAGAGTGCTGAGCAAAAACTGGTTCAGCTTTTTTCTAACCACTTTCCATGGCATACTAGATTTCATCAATTATTATAATATAGGCAGACAAAATGCAAATAGACAAGCATCAATAATGGATTTTGATGCTTATTTAGTCCTGTTATTAGTAAACACCATGACTCTTAAAGCATCCTTGTAGGAACTGCTGCAGTTTATTACATCAACTCTTATACAGGTCCTACATTAAAAGAAAAATAAACTGCTTAAAAATATCAGATGCTGACTTTGAATTTCCTAGTTTTCTTCAGAGCTAAGGCTGTCACTCCCATCTTTAACCTGCTTCATCTTTTATGTCTGTATTGCAGGGTCTGTAAACATCAAAACATACTCTAGGCATGCTCACTTCCATGGAGTGTTGTTCAGTGCTTAATCTGTAATGAAAGAGGTGCCACGGCGCAAGCCATTTTTTCACTGATGTGGCAAGCCCAGAGGTGCTGAGGCTCAGCCCTGGCAAGCCCTGGCACAAATTAAGCACTGGTGTTGTTTTTTTACTTCTTTAGGCCGACTTTATTGTCCATAAATGGGCTCCTCTTTCCACAGAAACCTTATTCTGCATACAATTGGAAGGGAGCTAGAAGGCCATTTCACTCGTCTGTAAACTATTATTTGAGAAAATGTAAAAGGTTCCCATTTAGCATTAGTGGGAATAAATTTAATCTCCTGTAAAAGATTAATCTAGGCATCAGTGTACTTCTTGCTGTCTGAAATTATGTACTGATTTTGCTGTATCCAGAAAAAACAAGCTCCTAAATTGAGGACTAGCTTATAATTAAGAACTAAGGTGAAGAGGTCCATTTTCACTCATGCAAACACATTTTTAACCCTTTGATAGATTCTTTAAAAAAATATGTACTAACTTCTAACTAACTAAATTAAAATATGTACTAACGTCTAGCTAAGTTCTTTCAAAACATTATTTTACTACAATTTTTTTTAAAATAACTTTCAGTGTGTATGGTATTTCATTGACTTTTGTTCTCTACATTAGAAAAAACTCTGTAGCATTATGTGTGTTTATATATTCCAGAGCCCAGCTTTGTCTATATGGATATAGTACAGGAAAGTGAATCTAATCCAAATGGAGATGATGATAAAATTTATGTGTTCTTCACTGAAACAGCTGTTGAATATGAATTCTATGACAAACTCCTAGTGTCAAGAATTGCTCGTGTCTGCAAAGTTAGTATTTGTAGTATATTAATTTTGTTTAAAGTGTGTAAGTAGTTTAGATGAAGCTTCATGGCAGAATGAGCAAATATGATTCCACCTGCATTGTCCATCTTGTCAATTAAAATTCTGTCACCAGCCTTCTATAATTGAACTCACTTCTTCCTTCTTCCAGACTTCAGAATCCCCTGTTCAAACTTCCCTATGACATTCAAATCTCTTGGCTTTGAAAATTCAGATACGTATAGGAAGACTGAACCATGCCCTTGTGTGACAATGCTACCAAGTCTGTTTACGTGAGTGAAATCAGCCTCCTTTATAAACTCTACAGTGATGACACTTTTCCTTCATACAGGGTGATCATGGTGGAAAGCGCATATTGCAAAAAAGATGGACGTCATTTTTAAAATCCAGACTTGTATGTTCTGTTCCAGAATCAAATTTCCAGTTTAATATTGTTCAAGATGTCTTTTTACTTAAAAGAGCAGACTGGCAAGAGACCATTTTTTATGGGATTTTTACTCAACAGTGGTAAGATACAAGAAATGCAGCTATTACTAACATTTTGAAATAGTTTTTCAAAGCAGAGTTTGCATTTATGTACCTGAATTGTTTTCAGAGATTTTGTAAACTTAAATGTAAAAGCTTTCTGGCACATGAATTGCTGCTGCATTAGACTAAGCCCCTAAGCAAAACTTTACTATTGTAGTTCATTCTACAAAGTTCTTTGAGGACTTGTCCATATAAACTCCACTCTTAGTGCTCAGACCCGAGATCAGTGTCTTGGCCAGCAGTGTCTCTTGGAGCTTTGCAGGTGCTCTGAGTGTCTCCATGCTCACATAGTGAGAGCATAAAGATCAGAGCTGACCCAACCGCCATTCAGTTTCTTCTCATTGTGAATGCTTGGGAAAGGGAGTTCCTCAGTGTCCACCTCTTGATGTATCACTTTCTCCTAATCTTTACTTAATTGTGTATATAGTTGCCTGTTGGAAAACTTTGCATAGTTTAAGGAGATTTTATTTTCCTTATTTGCTATTTCATTTCCTCACCAGGATCATCATCTTGGTACTGAGGCTTGGAGCCGTCCGATTTTAAGTATTGCGTCTCACACAAGGCAGCAGTTCCAACATAGGGGAAGCATCAAGATCTGATGCTTCTTTTGGAAGAGCTGTACAATCTTTGTTCAAGTAGACTCCAAGCTCCTGCCTTCTTATATCAGGTCACTGGGAGTCACCAAGAGTGGAATATATATGAACAAGTACTCGAAGATAGAGAAGTTACTTACCTTTATAGTGACTGGAGTTCTTAAAGATGTTGTGTCCGTATGTATTCCACAACTTACCCTCTTTCCCTGCTACTGTGGAATCTTGAGCATATGAGGCATGTGCACACCCAGAGTGGAATACATATGGATAACACATCTCAAAGGACTCAAATTACTGTAAAGGTAAGTAACTTTTCTCTGTGGGTTTGAGTTGTATTGGTGAGTTATTTGCATTGTGAAAGCTTAAACTGTTTATTTGTCTTTCTCCACCATCCCCTAACAAAGTTGAACTGCATTTGGAAATTGATTTCACTGAAGACACAATCTTCTCTCTGCATCATTTTCTCTTTTGGTTTTTATTATATTGTAAGAATAATTATAATAACAACAAAAGGTTTATAAAAGTACTTCAAAGTTGAATCAATCACCAGAATCAACAGTGAATTCAAAAACATCTTCTATTGCAGAGCTTCTGTACTTTTTGTCTCTTGTTATAACCAAGATGATGTGAATTTGCATTATTTGTGAACCCTTCACATAGACTGTAAGCTCATTGGAGTAGGAACTGTCTTTCACTAGGTGTTTGTGCAGTGCATAGCACAGTGCAGCCGTGATCTTGGCTGGGCTTTCTACACAGTACTGTAACACTCACACTAAAGTAAATAACTACAGATTATGCAACCCTTGTATAATAGAACTCATGCATCTAGCTATTTAGTCCCTTCTAGCTATTTATATCTTAGTTTTATATCTATCGCTTCCTGATGGTGAAGTAGCCATTCTGGATCTGTATGTTCATTGTCTTCCCTCCAGTGGTAACTTGTCTCTAATGAATGCAGATGAAGCTCAGAATTGAGTAATGAGCTCTAACTTTAGGGTTAATGGCCTGATTGCTGCCATTCATCAGTGACACAGAATTAGAATGGATCAGTTATACTATATATTTGAATGGACCAGACTTGTGTTCACTTAGTTTGATTTAACTGAGCCAACACTGCCATTTTCTGATGCTAGGTGTTTTCAATTTCTGGGCCAAAGCTTTTAGTTGAAGACTAGCCAAGACCAAAACCCTGACTTCTTCCATTGTTTCCTCTCCCAAATGAAACAGCTGGCCTTCCAAGATGCAGGAAAATAAGCAGTACCCTCATGAGAGGAAACTGCTGCATGCTGAAGTACCCTTCTTCCAAATGCAGCATCTCTCAAGGCCCATTTATCTAATCTAGTACTTTCTGAAAATAAAACAGGACTCCATGCTACTACTTTACGTGTTTTTACAGCTGATGAATTTGAACTCACTGTTCTAAAGGATATATAAATAATATAAAGAGGCACAGACAGAATGTACCAGCAGCAGACCAGTACATGTCAGGGTACCAGCGAGAAAGTAATCATGAAAAGGTTGCTCTGGTGATTTATAAAGACATCAAAACCCTGAGATACATTGATACCCAGATCAATGGAAGTGTCATTACTTTGACACTTACAACTCTTTTCTGATCAATTTATGCCCACTGTGTAATTTACACCATCATTTACATCACCACAGATGTTGACCCACAATGTGCATAGGTGGGATTCTGTGAGAGCTCATCTTAAATTTCTGGCTATGGACAACAAACCCTTCGGTATCATGGAATTCAAATGAAAGGACTTTACTTATTTACCTAGTTGGTGTTTTCTCAAGGGCCAATATAGCTACAAGCATCTTCTGCCTAGATTAGCGAATAGGCCACATTCTGCCTTCAGTTACATCAGTGTAAATCCATAATAACTCAAGTGAAGTCACTGGAGTCTCTCTGGATTTACACTAGTGTTTCTGAGGCGAGAATCTGACCCAAAGCCCTAATTTACCTGTAATCCATTTAACCTTTCAGACTTAATTTTGAAAAATATTTAAGACTGGATGCAAAGGGGAAAGACGTACTTTCTAGCCAGATGAAATAATGGAGCTTGGGGAGGAAAGAATTGTATATAAAAAGTGGAGAGCAGAAAGTGAGAAGCTGACTGACAGTGATGCCTGCGGTGACTTAATTTATCAGTGAAGTGTAAAGAACTAGTGTTAAGGTGTACATCTCCTAGGCTGTTTTTATTATTTGAAGGATATTTCTTGGTTTTTAACAAAATACATATTTGTAATAGAATCCTTTATCCAGTGTCTCTTTTTCCTAAGCCTTTCTCAGTAAATTACAAGTACAGTGAGACGCTTTTTAGATGTATATTTATATGGACATATATTTACTAACCCTAAGAGCAAATAACAGTGTGCACTGTGAAAAGCAAGTTGTTTTACAGCCTTTCTTTCTAGATAAAAGACAAAATAACTCAAATTTTCTTTCTTCTTTTTCACCTCCAAGGGGAAGGTTGGACATTTCTGCAGTTTGTGCATTCAGTATGAAAACTGTCCAAGAAGTCTTCGCCAAAGGAAACTATAAAGAGCCAGTGACTGTGGAACATTCCCATGTTAAATGGGTGATGTTCAGGGGAGAAGTGCCACTCCCACGTCCCGGTGCTGTAAATACTTATATACTGTCCTCTAAAGAAAACATTCTCTTAATTTTTCTTTCTGCTAGAGAATTACTTGTCCAATGACAATGTAGAGGCAATACCATAGGCAGCACAGAGCCGTCTCCCCTCACCCCCCCACCAGCCATGGGTGTGTGTGGAGGCCCTTCTGAGTCGAGATTCCCCCTTCTCAACTCCACCACAGGGCTTAAGTGTTGCGGCTATCCTTACACAGGTCCTCAGCACCTGGGTGAATTTCATTCATAGTGAATGATGGTTTTCCGGTGTAGACGTGTAGAAGTTGGGTAGAAATACCTACTAATTTAGTACATAGTAACAGTTGTCTATAAATTGGTGGACTATAAAAATGGTTATAATCTTGTTTGTTGTATATTGTTTCTAGTGCATTGATAATTTTGCCCGGAGTATTGGATACAACACTTCTCTTGATTTGCCTGATAAAATTCTGCAGTTCATTAGAGACCATCCTTTAATAGATAATGCCGTAAATCCAATTGGTGATAGACCAGTGCTACTGAAAAGAGGTTCAAATTATACCAAGATTGTAGTAGACAGAATCACTGGCCTAGATAAAAAAACATATGATATTCTGTTTATAGGAACAGGTAAGTGGTTTTATTTTAGCGGGGCAGAAAGACTTCTTATGGAGGCATTTGTTTTAGAATTTTTTTCTGAGCTTTCAAAAAGTAAAAGGATCCATTGACTCTTAATAATACACCAAAAATCTTTCATCTTAATTTACCACTTTGTAATGTATCAGACAGCAACCAGGCAGGGAATTTTATGTATTGGGCCTGCAGTTTCTTTTTTCCTCCAAGTGATGTTTCTAGCTGAATTGCTTTACTTCTCTAGTGTTAGATATTGTCTGTTGTGTGGAGACAGATTTCATCCTTTGGGCCCTCTTTCAGCAAAACTCTTAATGCTTGAGTCAGTGAGACTTGGATGCTTTGCTGAATTGCATATGCTTTGGTGCTTTGCTGAATTGAAGCCATTGTGTCTGTAGTTAGGTCGATGTAAGTTTTGAGTGTAGACCAGGCCATAGTATAGTGTTTGATTAATGGTGTTTTATTGTCTGTTTCTTTCCTCTTAAAGCTTGTAGATACAGTTCATAACTTATGTTATCATTAGCTTTATTGAGGATAAGAATTTTCTTTGTAGTCTCACTATCGGTTTTGTTTTTGTCAGAAAGTCTGCAATGACACCTATTTTCTACGTACACCCTTTTCAGTTGTAATATCAAAGAAAGCGGCACTTAAAAATATACCAGGACTTACAAACAAATCATCATGGAAATGTCTCCAACTGACTTTCTCTAGCAAAATGAGCCCTCCATGGGACATAAGTGGTGCATAGCCCTTGCTGGCTCTCTGCACATGGGTGAATTTCAGTTTATCAAGAGTCATGAATTACTTGAAGGAAAGATTAAGATTTGTGTATAAGTGATGGGGTTAGGTTTCTAGCCCAGTTCCCAGGTGAAGTGTGTGTGTGTTTTGTTGGCTGTTAAGAGGCTCTGTTTGGAAATCTTCCATATCAGAGGAGACTCTGTATAGGGAAATCTTCCAAAATCAGGGACTGTTCCTTTGCTTAGAAAAATCATTACTTATTTACTGTACAGTGAGTAGGGAAAAAATATTGCTGTAGAATACTTAGGAAATTTCCTGTCCTCAAGATTTGTTTTCTAAATCTCTCCAGATAAGGTTGATGAATTTTAAAAACTGAAGTGCAAATGCTGTCATGCTATGTTTGAACATGTTTCTCTTTAAAAATACATTTCATTTTATGCAGATAATGGATATTTGCATAAAGCTCTGAACTGTGATGGGGAAATGTTCATTATGGAAGAGATACAGCTGTTTCAGTCCCCAGCGCCTGTACAGTCTCTCAAACTGTCTTCCAAAAAGGTAGGTTCTCCTTCTACGTACGCAGAGGGATTGGTATATTGGTATGCTTCAGGCCGTCCTCTTTTACACTGTACATTTGGCTTTTCAGTGCTTGCTATATATTGCACAGCTGTACTCTAGCATCACGCTCGCTGATCAATAATAAAAACATATATAAGATTTTGTCTGTGGAAGTAGATTTCTTTTGCATTTTAATATAAATGAAACAAACTTTCATACAGGCATTCTGCAATTTATATCTCCTTTATTCATAAGCAATTCCCAAAGTGTTCATAAAGACTGTAATCTCTTCAAGTCAGGAACCTTGGTTTTTTATATGTTCTGCAAAGCACTGTGTATATTCATATTCTCTTTCATCAATAATCTATTGTTTCAAGGTATATAGTTGATTTATTGTCAAATCACAGAAATTGCTCTCTGTATGCCATAAAGTTTAAAAATTCACAGTCTTATAAAATAACAGTTCAATACTGCATTTCTAGGGCCTGCTGTATATAGGGTCTCCATCCCAAGTGGTACAACTCCCAGTTTCAGTATGTAGCCGATATAAAGACTGCTTGGATTGTGTTTTGGCAAGGGATCCTTATTGTGCATGGTCTGAGTCTTCTGATAAGTGTGTTCCAGTGGCTAATCAAACAGGAGACTTGCAGTAAGTAAAGAGATTTTGCTTGAAGTCCATACTTGAGATGATATTTACCTTGCTTTTTAAATTCAGTTCTACTGTCTGTAAAGCAGGAGGCATTCTACAGCTGATGTCCTAAAAGTTTGAACATATCTTTTAATACCTTTATGCTGTATTTTTTTATTCATCTCTCTTCCTCCAGGAATTTGATTCAGAGTGTTAAAAATGGTGATGCTTCCAAATGTCCTAAAGTAGGTACGTGAACGTTTATCTTTAAGAACATATTTTTAAAACATAGAAAGAATTTATTTTTGTACTGTCATGTGGGTCATATATCTGTGGTTGTTGAAATGCCTGATATCGTAGCTAAATTAAAATACACCCCGGGGTAAAAATTTTGAGGTTTTTTTTTTTTTTTAAGAAAACACTGAGCTGATTTTTCTTGTTTGATCTTAATGGTTTTAAACTTGGAGTCAGGATTTTCTAGTTCAGACTGAAACCACTAATTTCAAAGGAAGTAGAAAATTAGAACCATGACTTTTGAGGTTGGTATGTTCCCCCACCCCATACTACAGAAGTCACGGGGCACGTAATGTGTCCTGTTAACCTCTGTCATTGTGACTGATACTGGGTATTACTCTGCAGAAATACAACTCAGATAGTCAACTTTTTTTTTAAACCAGAGCCCTGCTTATCAGAGACAGACATTTTAAAATATGAAATTATGATTGTAAGAAGGTTTTTAATTTTTACATATTTGCAGGATTAGAGACTTAAATCTTAAACTGCACTGAAAACTAAGAGGCAATCATTGTAGATTACAGGGCATCAGTGTAATGTGGTGAAGTCGAGAGCATTTGTATCCTTGAAGCCCTGTTCAAGCACTAACTGTTTTGTGAGGATAGAATAACAAGTGTGCAAATTGGGTGCAGAAATAGAGGTACAGAAAGGTGAAGTGATTTACTCAAGGCTACATAGTGTCGCAAAGTCAGAATTTAAACTCAAGTTCCTGAATTCTAGCCCATATTCAGATATCACTGAGAGTAAGGCCAGCTAGAACCAATCTGTGCTATCACACCCTTTTAGCAGATAGGAGGAGACAGTTAAATCTGTGGATTTCCCTAGTTTATTCATGCACCTTAAAACACTTACTGTCCTTTGTGTCATGTTCCTTAATTAATCATGATGTTTCTTTGAACATATATGAGGTCATGTGGGTTAAACTAAGTCTTCATTGTTTTTAATTAAACTAACCTTCATAATTTCAGGAAATAATGTCATAAACTGTCCCGCTATCATTGGCAACAGTGTTCATCTTAAATGCGTGCCCATATCCAACCTGGCCAGGATGGTGTGGAAGTTTAACGGGAGCAGTCTTCAGGCAGAAGAGTCTAAATATCTGCTTTATGATGGAGGAATAGTCATATTTAATGTGACAGTGGCTGATGCTGGATTTTATGACTGTCATTCTGTAGAGAGAGCTAATGGGAAAGAATTCCCTGTTTCTGTGGCTAGTTACATTCTTTATACCCAACAGGATAGTGTTTTCATTGTTCCTAAAAATTACACAACAAATCAACCAAATGCAGACACAACTCTGAAAATTAAATCTTTATCATCATCTTCTTTGCTGAATGACTTGGCAAAAAAAAGATCTCTGGAAGACCAAAAAGAAAAGCTTATTTTAAAACTCTTGGGAGCTGGATTTGCACTCCTTTTTTCTTGTTTGCTGGTTTGGAACTTTTGCAAAGGCCATCTATCTCTGCCTTGGAAGAGCAGAGAAAAAAGCTCAAAAACAGTAAATGCAGATTGTTTGCCAGGTCCAACACTGGCTACAGAAGGGCCGGGTGCTATGCGGAAAAGTTCAGCCATGCAGACTAACACCTCCACTGTTAATGAATCAGTACCACTCGTGAGCTCTCCCTCAGAAGAGGAATGCAGTACTAATGTACGACACAACACAAGTCTCACAAGGAGATCTGGGACTTGCAGCTCACAAAGCTGTTTGGTTGAAGATGATACGATGTTGCCTATTGAGGAATGTGGAATGTAAAGTTTGAGTAGGAGTCAAAAGCCCAAAGGCTAGTGACCCAAGCAGTCTACTGAACATACTCATTTCCAGTTGCTGCTTTTGAAAAAATTGTTACATCAGTTTTTGGTATGTTTTGAACTTATGTTGCAAAAATAAACATTTGTTAAAAGTTGGTACTGAGCTCCTTTTCTGTAACGTTATGGCCATTAAAACTTCAGGAGCTGTTAATAATCTTTAGCATTTAAATGGTGCTTTTCACCTTCAGAGAGTGTCTAATCTACAAATAACAATTTATTAAGTCTTCCAATATCCTCATGAAGAAAGTATTATCCCCATTTTACAAGTGAGATTAAACAATTTGCTCATGACCACAGATGGAGTCAGTGTTAGATCTGTGGATTAGAGATTAGAAATTCCTAGCTAATCTTCCTGCGCGCACATCACTCACCAAGACGCCTCCATCTCTCTCTCTCTCTCTCAATCTTTCCAGGTCTTTGAACATTTAAAGCATTGTACACACATTAACCTAAGTTCCTAATGTATTTTAATTACCTTTACAAGATATCTCTACTGTCCCAAATGGTATCATGACCCAATTCATGTACTGAATAGCTGATGCAAATTTACATTTACGCCAGAGCATGGCCAAAATGCAAGTACCATAACCTTATTTGTTGAATATCTTTGAATGCCCTACATATTCTCCTGAAATATTTTTTAAAATGTTTCCATCTCATTCTTTGGAGAGCAGCCTGGGTTCTCCCACACTGAAATCCCCAAACAAAGATCTGTGCTGCTTCCCTCTATGTCTGGTGCCAGAGGCATGAAGAGAGTGAGTGGATTCCACTGCTTCCTTCTCTTGTCTCCCAAACATGCACGGATTGCTTTCTCCAGTTCTTAAGTAGCCTTAGAAACAGAGGTTTCCAGGCCTGCTTCAAACCTGAGTTTCCTGTGCAGGAGCACTTACCTGCCATTCCATCACTTCTGCTTTCAAAAGATAATTGAGAAAGATGCTCAGAAACCAGCATAATGAGTGCAATGTAATGACCTAGATAGATTACAAAGAGAAAAGACCAAATCAGTTGTCATTTAATGTTTCCTTGGCACTATGAGTTAAAGTGTTTTTATGCTAGAGCAGAGAGTCAGTCGCTCCTTTTGAATGCATCTTTTATTCCTTCAAACTGTTGTGTTTTACAACAAGGACTCTTGTATGCTGTTATGTGTAAATGCCACACAAATTGTGGCCAGCTGTTGAAACTCACTAAACAACCAGCAATGCTCCTATTCCCAGATTTCTGTATTTGGCAGCTGTGTAGATACTAATTAATAACATTTGTGCTTTTCATGGAAGGAGCCAAAGGAGGGAATAGCCATCAGCCTTTCTAGCAGGATCAAGTAATGGGGGTGGAAAGTGAGGAGAAGAAGATTTCACATAAAAAATGTATAGCTGAAAATGAGATGGCTGAACAGCTGCTCTGAAACCATAATGCTAAGGGCCATCTGACTGCAATACCCGTTGTATCAGTGAAATGCAAAGAGCTAGTCTTAAAGTGTGTGTGTCTTGGCTAGTAATTTGAAAGGGATTATATGGCCATTCAGGATACCCTTTAGGCAGTGATCTGGGGTGTGCTCTTGTCTCTGTTCTGAGTCACTGTGTAAAAAGCTGCAGGAAGATTAATGGTGCAAACTTGACAGTAGCTGTGTAACTAATCACATGGGGGGGTGGTCAAAATATCTCATGTCTGTTCTCTTCTGGAGGGCAGGTGACATTAATTCTCCTCCCTCAGAGGGAGAAGGCACATATGTAACAAAACCCCTGTTAAAGGACATCCTCATAAGGTTACTGATACCTGATTTTAGTTCAATTCCTGCTGATCTAATTGCCCTAATTTTGACATGTAAAATAATTAGCTTTTAAGAAGAGCCATAGATAACCCACTGTTAGCAGGTCACTCTGAAAGATATTGTGTGTCCTACTTTCAGCAGAGTCTTCAGTGTGGTTTATTTTAGTCCCTTTGTCATTGGTGACCATGATGTGTATATGAAGGACAGAGAAAATGGAGCAGAAGAAGTAAGGACTCAATTCGTCCCTGTCCTGATATTGAACTTGGCTCTGGACCTGGGAGAGGAGGCAGTCCTAGAGCTGCTGGGTTATCAAACAGCTCAAGTTAGAGAGGCATCAGAGGCTGTTTTTCCCCTATTGCCATGGCCTTTCTGACCCCAGTGTCCACTTGAGAAATGTCAAAAAAAATTTCCGTCATTTCTAACACTAGTTCAGCTCCACTGGTGTCACTGCTGGGAGCTCTGGGTCATTGGCTGCCGCTGCTCTTTGAAGCACTGCATCATCTTACTTTTCTCAAAATCGGTCTAGCTGTAGCTGACTTAACAGTTAAGACTACGGTACTAGAGAACACTGTGACCACTGGTGACAAAGGATGAGGATCCTCGATAAATTTCCATTCTGTGTATACTGTGATTTGAAACAGGTGGAGGGGATACCCTGGGAGAGAGAGAGAGAGAGGGGAGGAGCAGCAGTTCTGTTGCAGCATCAAAAGGTCTGAGTCAGACACCAGGACCCCGTTATGCGAGGCACTATGCACAAATACAACAAAAGGTCCTGTGCCCTGAAGAGCTCACAGTCCTAGTCAAGGGAAACCTCACGCTTTTTATAAGCTCCATCCAAGTACTGCTAAAAGAATGGATGCGACCCCTGCATTTCCTTGTAAAATGACTAGTGTACAGCTTATCATTATAGTGCAAGCCTGCAGTGTCCAGCAGTTATTAGGGCCAGGAAAAGTTAATGTGCAGAACTGGCTGGAATTAATGTGAACTCTCTTGGGGAAATTCCTTATTAATGCAGGCGAACTAATAAATCACAAGCAAAAATGAGATTGGCCTCCACAGCAGCCACAAAACAGAACACCACTGTCAGTTTGGTTAGGGGAGACCTGGTGTTAGACCAGTGGGGGGTTGGAGGTCAGGGCTGAGCACAGCGACAGTGCTGTTTGTGGGAGCCTGGTGGGTAGTATTGATCTAAATCATGATGGAAGCACGTGGCAGAGCTGTGTTCGTGGGGACGGGGAGAACCCTGGGATGTCCATGTGTAGCTAAAGATGTGAATGCGAGCACTTGCACAACCGTTGCCTGTTGTAGTGAGTCCGTGTGCTCAGACACTCAGACCCAGGTGCAAACGTAGCTGCCAGAATTCAATGCACAAAGCAGCTGCAACAGACAATTGATTCCCCACCCCCACTGCCTCAAATGTAGCGGATCTGTTCAAAGGGAGATGTGTCGGGTTTTTTTGGTCTCTCAGACAGACAGACAGTACTGTTCACAGCAGAGGCCATGCTTATGCTTATGTTTGTACTGCATCCAGAATGCTTCCTGTATGGGCCTGGAAGTATCTGTGTGGTTATGATGCTGTGGGTTTGGGGACTATGTTTGATCTGTGGGAAAATTATGCCAGTGAGCAGCTGCTGTATGCAGAATCCCCACTAGCAACCTGCTGGAAAGGCCAGAAGAAGAGCAGTGTTCATTCCCATTCCCTGCCGTCTGTCTCTTGTGTGGGGTTCGCATGCAGGGTTACCAGGGTGAGTGTGAAGAGCAGACTCCACTGGGATGCTTTGAATGGGAAGGACTCTGAGAATCAGAATGACTGTATGTAGCATGTAAATACCTGGGAGATAGGTACTCTAGAAATAGCTGGGATAGATCTATCTCATGATCCTTGCATGAGAGCAGACGGGCCAAGGAGTAGCACAAAGAGGAACACCCTCCTGGATGATCCAGGATGGTTAAGGTTGGAATTTAATTTCCCACAGAGCTCCCTGGACTCTGTGAGGTTAGAAGATAGCAGCTGCTCATTCAAAGGCAGAGGTGGTGGCAGCTCTGTTGAGTTTCAAGTGTTTTTACTCTTCCGTAGGTTTGTCCACCCCAGGGGATGAGTTGGGCCCATTGTCTTAGTGTTCTTTATCAACAACTTGGAGACGAATATTTAGAGTCTGATCCTGTGTTGCTCTGCACTGTGCCTCATCATTTACAGCAGTGCAAAGGGCATGTAAAATGCTGCCCTTCTAATTGGATGGCGCTTTGCACTCTGTACTGGTGCAAATAATTGCACAAGGTGCAGGTCATCAGACAGCTGAGCACATAGTCATCAAACTATGTAGGGCTAAACTGCCCCCTGGTGTAATGCTAGGAAAGTCTGTGGACTTTCAGCTGGGAAGGGTCTGGCCCATTGTGTTTGAACAGCACCCAGGACAATGTTCAAATGGAGTAAAATGGGGTATTGTCATATGTATATTTACTGCTAAGCTGCATACTTTAGGCATGAAGATATATTTTCTTTACTATTGTCTAATCTATTTCCATACCTAGATCCCAGTGCTTCTGTTTGTCTGTCTCCATCTCTAGAGTCTAATGTTTATCTATTCATCCAACCTTGCCTTTTATTCCTGCATCTTCTCTAGGGGCCTGCTTCTCCACTGTTTGAACCTAGTTCAGTTATTTTCACCTGTGCAAAGTGGATATAAAATGCAACCAGATCAAAATGTCAGTGTTTCACACTCACCCTGCATGGCAGTAAATGATGGAGCGAGGAACAGAGCGGTAAGAGGGATCAGGCCCTTTCCTGAAAGGGTCTGGCTAGACTGATAAAAGATGTGGGGTTTGAAAATGTTAGTGTAGAAAGGGTAAATTGTATTTTAACATGGACTAGCTGATCAAACAGCTTCCTTCCTAGTCTAGACAGACCCAAAGCCTGTATCAGATTACAGCATCAGAGCCAAACCCCAGAAGAGAGCCCAGGAAAAGAGGAGGTGGGAAGTGGGGTTGGGACATCTTTGCGTGGCTGGTTTTTAGCAGCGTGGTGTTGCAGTGCGTGCAGAGTTCAGCTGTGCCCAGCAGATGGCGCCGCTGAGCCAGATGGAACCCATTGGAAATAAAGTCAGGAGAAAGAAAAGAGAAATGTGACCGAGATGGGGCAGTTGGCAGAGGAAGGAAGCGGATAAAAAAAATGAGAGAGAGAACAAAGAAACCACGATCAAGGGGGACAAACTGAAGAGGCAGCTTCACTTTTGGGGCTGTGGAAAAAACTTCCAGGACCTCTCAGTCTCTGTAATAACAGGGGGCAGGCTGCACTGTTGCAAAGGGTTTGCAAAAGGAGTAAATAATTTTGTGGCTGCTGCCCATGCTGAAGGGAAGAAGGAATCCTGTGAGCAAGAGCAAGGAGGAAACTGCCAGCCAGAGACTGCAACATCGCAGCAGCAAAGTGTGCTCCAAAGTTCTCCCAGGAAGGGTCCCCCGGGCTGCAGACCTTGGTGGGGAGAACCCCCACCCGGGAAGGTTGCCCTAGCTCTCACCCTGTCCCCGTCCCCCTGCCACGCATGCTTTGGGATTATAGGTCATTTCTGAACAAACAACAAAACTAGCGGATTTCAAAGTGAAATTCCGGAGGAAATTTAAAGAGCATCCGGATCCGGAGAGAGAGAGAAAGAGGAAGGAAAAAATAAATCAAAACGTGGAGAGAATCTAAGGCAACCAAAGAAGGGACGAGGAGAAAGAAACTGACACCAGCGTGGAGATGGGGTGAGAGTGGCAGTTTGGTTATAATTTGTGTGTGGGTTCTTTTATGAATAATTTAAATAACCTGGTGTGTGTTTAATGTAGCAGAGTTGAAGAAATTAGGATTTCCAGTTGCAGTAAAGAAATGCAAGTTTAAATATTAAAAAGTCCCCTCACCTTTAGGGGTTCAGGAGATAGATAGTTGTAGAGATTTGCAACTTACTTTAGGTGACCCAAGGTGGGGATGCAAGACTCCAGGGGGATCCATATCTTGAATAAAATTCAGAATGGTCTTTTTGGGTGAAGTAACTGCCTTTGCAGACCTTCTCAGAAGTTAGAGATTTCTGATTTTGTTCTGTGTTGTGACCTTGAGGTTCAGTAAAATGATTTGACTTATGTTTCTAAATGGGTAAATAAGTTTGACTGAAAATTTCTGGTCATAACCCCTGCATTCTTTTAGGGGGTGAAATATACTCTAAGTGGCTACCAGGTATAGGCATGGAAGTGGGTGTTGAGCCTGGTATTAATTTATGCACTGGTAACAAACCCCAACTGTGTAATTTTAAGGATCTGACATGCTGCTGTGAGTAAATTGTTTGTGTAATGAACACTTCTGGGCCACTTTTGATGCATGCTTGGGCTGGAGGCAGTCTCTGCTTGTTCAATCTCTCCAAGCTTTTGAGTTTGACATGAGAGGAGAAATAAGTAACATTTTAGTAGCTTGTGTTTTTTGCTGAGTTTTTTATTTCCCTCTTGGGCAACCTGGATAAAATGACTGAAGAGGGTGAAACAGATTCAAGCGGCAGAAGAGACAAGCATGGATTCTGATCTGAGTCCCAGTGTGAATCTAGAAAAAGTCCATCGAAGTCAGTGGGGTTTACAGTGCACTGACTTAGATCAGAAACTGTCCCTGCTTCCCTGTACCATACCTGCAATCTGTATGGTCACTCCATAGCCCCTCAACCTTGGAATTACCAGGAAGGATGGATAGGTCAGGTCTGGTGCCTTATTTTCCAGAATTATCATTCTTCTTGGAACTGTCATGGCTACACCCAATGGCTGTGCAATTTCTTTAGAAGGTTGCCACTTCTCATGCAAAATGTTGAGACTGCAGCCACTGGGACAGTTTTCTTAGATTTCACGATAATTATAGTGTCAAGGCAGCAACATTATATTTCCACCCAAACCCCTGTTTTCAGTCACATAGAACTTCTGAGCTGAAATGTCTTTGTGTTGTACATAGATTGCATGGAAATGTTGAATAGCTAGCAGCAGGTTTAGTCCCCTGGATTCCCAAGACATTAGGAAAGCATCACCTTTGAAATGATTTTTCATCTTTTGATTTTAGTTGGTTTATGTTCTAAGCAAGGAGTCAGTCCTTTACCTTCTGTTGACTCTTAAAGCAGCCTGTAGTCAGATTTCCTTGTAACTCTTGTTCCAGTAATATCCATGGTGTAGCTTTCATGGATAATTCATTCCTGAACTCTAACATATCCCTGGTGTACAGTAGGTTTTAAAGCATTGCCCTTTCACCTTTAAATAGCTAGTTGTAAATGTCACTTGGGTCACAAGGGAAGTGAATTCAGTTACCTCCTAGATGAGCCCATAATGGGCATTTGTCCACATTTCAGACTAACAAGGGAAAGGCTTACCATGGCTGCTGCTCACGCTTCAGGAGCACTGGCAGAGCTATTCAGGAGCAATACTGGAAAATCAGCAGGGCAGAACTAAGGTGCATTGGCAGAGCTGTGCAGCCATCCATGCTTGGGACTTGCTGTAAAATGAAGACACATGAGCAGTACCGTGTTTGAGCACATTAGCGTGTTCACAGATGGTGGAGGCTGGAGATGCATTAGCAATACTATCTGGGAGCAGGGGGGCTGCAGGTCAGGGTGGAGGTGTATCAGCAGAGCTGTGTGGGGAAAGCATGCTCATCTATGCCTGGTGCTAGCTGCTGTGATGGGACTCGCTTTCCATACTGGCATGGGTAAAGAATGACTTTGATAACAATGGAGGAAGTGGATTACTGTGCAGATAAGCTCCTTGGTTTGTGTGTGGCAAAGGAGGTGCCAAGAGAGCTTGGAAACGGGGGCGACAGCCATCCCAGCATGGGAACTGTGCCAAGAGCTGGGCCCCCAGGAGCAGAGGGGGCAGGTTTCTGGTAGAAGAAATGCCTAACAATGGCGCCGGGTCTTAAGCTCCCCTGGTCCCCTTCCCCTGTGCCTGAAGAAGCATGCTTGGCATTGTGCTCCCCAGGGTAATCCGCCGAGAGCACATTCAGCCAGGATTCCTCTCCCAGCCACTTTTCATTCTTCACACTGAGCTTTCCTGGTTAATTCCGCATAGGAATTCACAGTGCGAGCTTCTGGAGAGGCACTGGCTGCACGGCTCCACTCACCCGTAGCGCTAGGGGCTGCAAGTACTGCCACTCTTTGCCCCACCTGGACACTCAACCAATCCTGGCCTTTCCACAAAGCAATGGTGTGCAGCATGGAGCAGACGCAAGCTGCAGCTAAGAGGGCTCGGGAGCCTGAAGGGAAGAGGCAGTATCTCTAGTGGATAAAGCAAGGGGCTGAAAGTCAGGGCTCTTGCAATTGTATTCCCAGGTCAGGAAAAGAGCTGAGGGCAGAGAGAGCTCTGTGCCTGCTGCATCCAGCACAATCTCTCAGCTGACTCAGCGTGGCAGTGGGCTGAGCTCCAGAATGGAGCCAGGTCCCTCTCACACTCCCTCTCCTTACCCCTTGGCTCCCCATGTGTTGTGCCACCCAGGAACCAGAGCCAGGGCTGTGGGAGGGAGAGGACGGTTAGGCTATGAAATGAGAAAATGAGTGATAAATGGGAATGGCTTTCAAATGGGCCCAATAGAGCAGAGACAGAGCCCATCGAAGGGGAGGAGACATGGGACACCTAAATCCCCAAGTCTCATTCCCCATTAGAGCTGCTCCTAATGTCCACCTGGACACTCCAGCAAATAGAGAACACAACTGCACCTTCGGTGGGCTGGCATGAACACCTGTCTCTGCAGTGGCTTCCGGTGAGGCCCAACTTGGGAGCCCCCTCTCCCTTGTACCTCTCCACAACGGCTGGGAAATCTTTGGTGCTCTCTGAATCACTCCATGACTTTCTCTGCCTTTGGGCTTCTTCACTTTGGCAGCAACCGTGTCCAGGCCTAGCGGCCTGCAGGGCCTGATGCAAAGGCGTGTTCCTTGCGGTGATCCTGCTGTCTGGGCTTTGGAAATGCCCTGCCGCCCAGATGGAACATGCTACAGAATCGGCAGCAGAAGCCCGGCCCCATGGCCCCTCGTGGCTCCCCGGGTGGGAGGCTTCTGCGGGAGCCGTTTATCTGCTGAGCCTAGCCGCCTTGGCCTGCATTGTGGTTTTGAAAGAATGTGGCCCAGGAGCTGCCCAGGCCTGGGCTGAGGTGTTACGCCATCGGCACCTAAGAGGAAAGAGAAGCTGCCTTGCACTACCAGGCAATTCGAAAGCCCTTCAGTATGGAGTCCTCTCGTTTCTCCAGAAACAGGTCTAGCTTCCTGCACGCACCGTCACGTCTGTCCGCGTGGCTCAGCCCTGCGCTGGCATGCCCCTCCAAGAGGAACAGCTCATGCTCCATGGCCCATCCTCCCCTCCCTGCCACTGGACAAGGAGGGAGCCACTTACTGGGTGCATATGGTCATGCTTCCTGTAGTGGACACCCCTTGTTAGTGGGAACTAGGCTGATTTTCCAGCTGCTGCCTGAGTGGTAAAATGGCTCATTCGGAATCCCCCTCACTCAGAGACCTGCCAGAGCAAATCTTCCTCTTAAAGTCATGGATGACTATTCTCCCTTGGTAGAACCGCCCATGCACGTACTTCAGCATTTCTAACGGGACACTAAGCATCAGCTTCTGGTGATGGAGCAGCTGCGTTAAGGCCCATCACCAGCGGAAAGATGAAAAGCTTGCATGCATTCAGCACCGGGGGCAGGGCAGGTGAACGTGCCGTGATAAGCGCTGCAATGAACTCGTGGGCGGCACAGGCTGACGGGCAGGATTGCGGGGCCAGGATCGGCGGCAGCCAAGAACAAAAGAGCCTCCAAGGGGAGAACTTCCCCCCGGGTGTGCCACAGCCAGGGCAAGGACAGGAGAAAGATGGAAGCAAGTGAAATAGCAAGGAGAAAGCATGAGCCAAAGGCAGCTTTGTGGAGACAGAAGAAACCACTCTCTGCACCCTCATCTTGTTCTCACCCACCAAAGAAACCCATTGGATACAATAAGGATCTAAAGCAACCAATAAGAACCTGATTCCCTACCTCCACCCCACCCCAGGAACCTTGGCAGGAGGGCTGCATTTTAACAGATGCCCTTGTGGTTAGGATAGGAATTCACAGCTGCGGGAGAAGTTGGAGAGAGAGCTTGGAAATGTCAGGCAGGAATTCCTCGAATTGCTGCTGCCTGCACTGAAATATCCCGAGCGAGCAGAACAGTGACTGAAGAAACATCCATTCCCTGAGGGCTCAGGCAGGGCAAGGACCCTGCAGAGCTGCTGGGATTGTCAAGAGACAGAACAGAGAGGATGACCAGTGAGAAACAGTGCTATGACATTGTAGAAACTCCGCTCCCGAGATAAATACTACTGAACGGGCTTTTGAAATTCCATGCCTTCATCTGACCTGGTTTATTCCTGACTATGGGAAACCACTTCTTTCGTAGGGTTTTGCACCATCACCTTGGGGAGAGGGGCGAGTGGTGGTGGTTAGTGCTTAGAAGGGGAGTAAATTCTAATCCCAGCACTGCCACTGACTCCTATATCTTTGGGCACGTCCCTGCCCCTCTGTGCCTCAGTTTCCACACCTGTAAGACAGCTCTGCAGCTCTAATAACGAGGATTAATGAATGATTATAGCAAGCTGCTCTGATCAAAGACATCCTTAGCCTTTGGCTCCTTGCTGGCACGCTGGAAGCGTAGCGAGGTGCGTGTGTGAATGCTCGCTCAAACAATCCTTGGGGGCGGTGACAGTGAGCGATGAGATCTGATTCACAAACGGGTTCAAGAGCTGAGCTCCCCAGTGGCTGTGCCAGGCTTCTCAGTTACAGCATGAATGTTGCCTTGCTGTAGCCTGCCAGGCCTGCATCTGTGAAGCATGTGTATATGTAGAAACATACAAGTGCATGTCTTACAGACACGTTCACACACACTTCCTAAGGCAGGCTCGAGGGTCACGTGTCAGATGTTTCTCTGTGTGTGCGGGTGGGGGGTAGAGCGAGGAGGAAAGGACAGATAAGGATGCATGTGTGCATATGCAGCTTAAACCCCATGGGGTCTGACTGGAATTTAATTTGAGGCCTGTGCTCAGCAGATTTGGCCTATCAATCTCCAGTGCTGTCTTGGAACGAGGAGCAGCTGCAGCGTCTTTTTGTGGGGTCTGCACTGGGAGACGGGTTCTCTCCTTTCCCCACATGGGGTGGCTGTTTCAGTTGCACTTTCTGAATGGACAGGGTCAGAGCTATTTAAAAAGATACCCCTTAAAAATTGGCCTGTAGGAGAAGCTGCCAAAGGAGAGGGCGGTGCATCTGTCCTGGATGGACTGGATGTGCAGCTCTCTCCCATGGCTCAGTCATGCCATAATGCTTAGAGGATAGAGGGGTGGGCTTTGACTTTTAACCCAGGATTTGCCTTCAGTAAATGTAGCACGTGTGAAAAGTGCTGGATTGGCAGTCCTAGTAATCAGCATCGTCTCCTTATCCAGGGATGGCAGACATCGCCAGGGCAGGCTTCCCTCACTGATGGTGGAAGAGCTCACCTTTAGGGGATAGGGGGGAATTCCATCTCTTTGGCCCATTCAGGTCTTAGCTCCTCTGTCAAGACCACTGGCAAAAAGGACAAACCAATGATTAGCTGTTTGGGTGTCTGTCATGTGGACACCAGTCCGTCAGGAAATAAACTCAGAAACTGTGGAGATGGCAGCCATCTAAGACCAGCTAGAAATGAGACCAGCAGAGTTTCATATAAACTGCCTTTTGGTGGGCCTGGCAAGCCAGGCTGTGGTTCAGATCTATGTCTGAGAGGTGAATGGGTCCATATCTCCTTGTCCAATTGCCTGTCTCCTCAAAACAGCTGATAGTCAGTCTCAGCAAGAATCGTTTTCCTCCCAGAGGCAGATCCCTCAGGATAAGAGCTCACTGCAAGAGGAGAAAACAACAGTCTTAAGACAGCAGTGAGATGCTGTAATTCTTGTAGGAGGATGTTGTAATTCTTTGACACCTTGGTGATGGGCACACTAGAAATAGCTAGGTTAGCTAGACCACCTCTTTGTTGCCTTTGAAACTGCTGAGTTCTGTCCAGCCGGGTGGCTAGTTGAATTCCCTGCTGCCAGGATGGCAGAGCATATTCCTCAGACAGCAGGTCATCATGAACTAGCAGTGGGACATTTAATAACAAAGCTCTACCCGTCCCCCTCAGGCTGGAAACAAATGCCAGCGCAGAGGGGCCTGGATCCTTTCCAGTTGCTATCAGGCACTCGCTGATCGTGTCTCAGTCTGAGCCAGATCTTTGTCCTTTTGCTCTGCTTCTCACTTCTTAATTATCAGTAAGGGGGTCAGCCCCAGAGCTGGGGGGATGTGACTTTATTTACACATGCCCTTTCCACAGCCCTGCCGGTGTGGCTAAAGAGAATCCCAGCTGGGAGCCAGAAAGGAATAGTCACTGTTTACTGATGTGTGCAACATCTAGGTTCAGGCATATAAAACGGGGGTGGAAGGAGAGATCACCTCACAATTCCAACCCAGTCCCTTTTGAGGCTGTTTTTACATGGTTTATAGTGCTCACGGAAAGGAGAGACGAGCACAGTGCAGCCAGGTGCCGAGAACACACCTAAATGCACCCCCTGCTATTCCAGCTCTGGGTTCTCAGGCGTAGCCTGCCCCCGCTGGTACCTCTCAGTCCTGACCCACAGCCCCCTCCCCCTGCCTCCTATCTGGGGCTTCTGCGCAGCTGTGCCGAATTGTACCATACAGCATGGTGGTACGTAGTTGCAGAAAGAATGATGGGAAGGGATAGGTGGAGACCATGCAAGTCACTGTCATGTGACCTCTAGAAGGTTTGCCCCTAAGTCCTGGCATGTCCCTTGCAGTTTCACCAAGACTTCCCCAAAGCTGGTGTCTCTCGCTGGCAGGTTTTCAGTTCCTATTCCTCTTTTGTCTTCTTTTGCTTTCCTGTGGAGTCCATTCCCTGCCTCTCTCTCTCTGTCCTTTGTTTCTCACTGCTTTGTTGCATTGCTCAGACCCTGGGGAAGGCTTTAGTTTCTCAGCTCTTGCTTTGGTCTTGCCAGCCAGAGTCCCCAACAGTGAGTTTCTGTACCTGCTTATTGGCTGGGGTGAAGAGAAGGCCTCCTGCTCCTCCCCCCACAGCTCCAGCACCAGAAGAGGGGCCTGCGGCACAGAAAGTGCTGCTGATGAGAGACGCAATAACTAAAGCATCTGTGTAGTTCTAGGCAAATCATGAAGCTCTCCATGGCTTGGGGACACGGCACTATATTGGAACATAAACTATAGAGCACTAGAAGGGCTGGGAGCAACTGTGTGAGCTTTGAAATCAAAGCCTGAGCAGCTTCTTCCTAGAGCACTGTCCATGTGCCAGAGAGGCATCATGACTCTTTAGTAGTGGGGTACTTAGGGGAAGGAAGCAGCATGGGAGACCCATGAAACTGGTTCCAGCCATTCCAGGAAGCAGGCTTGTGTTAGCAGGGCTGGAGGAATGTTTGAGTGCTGGAGAGAGAAGATTGCAAATATTACCCCAGTCGTGCAGTGAGTAAGTTAGTTTCTCTGTCTAGTGGGAGGAGAAGGGGGGTGTCCCTGATATCCCAGCATGCAATGCACTTAATCCTTTACCCTTCATTAGCACTTTCCAGCTGTTGGACTCAAGGTGCATGAGTGATTGGAGCCTCCTCAGGAGATAGTTTTTAGCTCCATTTTGCAGATGGGGAAACTGAGGCACACAAAGGGGTAAGGACTGAGTCCAAGGCCACACAGTCAGGAACAGAGCCTCGGATCCCTGCCATACAGCCCTGTGCTTTAACCACCATTTACAACTGCATCTGCATGTGTAAGGCTGCTGTTCCCACCTGCAATGAGAAGAGGTGGCAAGACGTGCTGGGTTCTGCGTGATCTGCGTCCTTGGCCCCTTGGAACGCTGTTCATGCAGGAATCGCCTCCCGGGCAGCTGGTAAATGTGCGTGGAGGGGCAGCCCCTGCAGGAGCAGCCAGCTTGTCCCTGTTCACTTGGGGCACATCAGAGGTCACGGGTACCTCTTTGGTTTGGGGAGTCGGCGAGGCGTGGACCTGTGTTGCCTGGAGGGACTGACACTGCCCTTGTGAGTCTGAAGTCTGGCAGTTCCAGGGAAGACCTTAGGACATCAGCTGGCACGTGAGTGGAGCCCAGACAATAGCCATCAGCATGGAGTCCCAGCCTTCCCCTGCACAGCATGGCACCTGGGCATCCGAGCCTTCGGGAGAGAGCGTGCAGGACTGGAGCAGGGTAACGGGTGAGACGGTTGCATGGATTTAGTGCTGCCTGGGGTAAGTGGGGAAAGCCACTGCAACGAAAAGGTGAGAAATGGCCAGCACGCTTATCTACGGGGCTTTCCCTGCCGCTTTCTTCCCCTTGCCTGGGGATCTGCAGGAGGCAAAATAGTATTGGCCTGTGCGGCTGTTGTGTCTCAGTTACACCATCAGCAGCCAATCAGATTATCCCTCGAGTCTTGTCCATTTGGAGCAATCAACAAGAAAGATTTTGGTGGTTTCCGGGCAGTAGAAGCCAGCAGTAATTGTCCCCCTCCAGGGCAGCCTTAGCAGAGAGCCCGAGGACTGAACGGCCCAGGGGAGTGGGCTCCCCATGCCCCTTAGAGGGGTTTCCCCCAAGTGGTGATGGACATGTTGGCTCCTTTGCTGTCTGCGCTTTCTGCGGCACACGAAGAGCTGCAGACAATAACCCGGCAGGCGCCGTGGGGCCGTTGGCTCCCGATTCTAATTTGCAAAAATTAGCAACAGTAAACGTCTCCCACGTTCCATCCAATCTGAAAAGCAGCAGAAAGCGACGACTAAGGCTCCTTGCAGCCCTGGGGCCTGCTGACTCAAGCCCTGGAGGACCCTGATGTTTGCTGCACCCTTGGGGGAGCGGGAGCAGATGTGGCCACTGAGAAGGGTTATGTCCTGGGGGACAGCGAGACAATGACTGTGCAGGGATATCAGGTGCGAATCTGGGCCTGAGCTAAAGCGTGAAGTCAGTGGGAGAGTTTCCAGTGGAGCACAGCCTCACCCAGGGCCTGGGGAGTGGAAGGCTACCTGTTGTCAGCCAGTGCCCCAGGGTGCATCGCTTTTAAAAGTGACCAGACCCCATTTCAGAGCAGATCAATTCCGGACACCCCAGTGGAGCCAATGCAAACTTTTCACTCCGATGTGTCCCAGGTTCTTGCCAGAGGGCGTGAACCCGCAATATCCAGGGAAGCACCTCTGTCGCCAGCACGCTGTAGTACATAAAATGGTACCGTGCTAAAGCCAGGGCAGCCCCTGTGTTCCAGATGCCAGCAGAGGGGAGATCATGCTGAGTTCGAGGCTTCCCCACGGGCAGCGTGTCTGGTGCTGAGAAATCCTTAAAATTACAGGCTTGGAGAGACTGGGACCAAACGAGCCTCCTCAATGTCGCTCGGCGAGGCGCGCTTGGTGCTGCATGAGGAATAATGGCTGACTTTTCCATTGCCAGGCAATGAATCACTGAGGAGGCCTGACCAACATCTAGGAGGCCTGGGAGGGAAGCGGCTGGACGACTGATGTGTACTAACTACCCAATAGTCTATCTCACCATTACTAACCAATGTCAACAACTAGGTAACAAGCTTCCTTTTATCTCTGTCTGACCCTTGTCCTGGACTCTGGGAGCAATGTATAGTAGTTCCCCACTCTCTGCAAATTGCATCTCAAGGCAGTCACTCCGGCTCCTGCCCCCGAGTCCTAATGCACCTGGGCTATTACGTCACTTTCCTTCCTGCCTTCTGCCGTGCTCAAGTCAGGTCTTGAAGGCTGAGATCTGAATCCCTTTGTTTAGCTTGGGTATTGTTGGTCATGAAACCCAGCCCTGGCTCGTGGCACGCCAGCCTTGTGCAGCAGCGGATTCTATGCTCTGGCTGCATGTTGGGTGGGGAAGTGCTTCCTTTTCATTCATTTCACGTGACCTGCCTTTCGTCCCATTACGTGACCCTGTATTGCAGGGTGCTGGTCCCACACGTGAGCCGCAGGAGGAAGGGATGTGCTGCAGGGGAGGCACTGCCTGTGCTTGAATCCCCAACCCAGTCTCCATCCCACCTTTTCTTCAGGAGCTCCAAGCTCCAGGCCCTCGGGGCAAGAGAGTTAGTGCAGCAGTTGGGCAATTGTATGCCAGGAACTGAGGGTCATACCAGCCACCAGCTAGCTGCTGTGGTGCTGGCTGCGCTGGTGAAAGGCAGTTCAAATCAGGCTTCAAACAACGCGCCCACTCCCATTTAACTTCACTACCCCACACGGACAATGCCACAGGGGCCTCAGTATGTGAGAGCCAGATGTCCTGTGTGTTCTTCTCACTGGACGCTGCACGTCTACATGCAGGGTGCGTGTGTGGTTGTGACACACTGACCCTGGGGCCTGCCCTGGGTTACGGCTGACATGACAGATCTGATCTCTTGACTTTGTGGCTGGCTGGAGGGTGGGGAGAGCCAGGGAGGTGGCAGAGCACTATTAGACCTGGCTGCTTTGCAGCAGTAATGCGGGCTCTGCAGGGCGCAGAGAAATCTGCGACCATCATGCAGCTGGCTGCCATGGGTGGAGGAACGGGTGGAGGAGCTGGCAAAAACGGCTGCAGGGCCTTAGTTTTCTTCTCACTGGCATCGGCTGCTGGCCCCCAGTAGTCCATGAGTCCTGGCTAAGAGCATCAGGGAATGTCAGGGTTTTAGGCTGTCTTCCTCTGGAGAAGCACAGAGCCCCAGAGAGGAAGGAACCTGGAGTGGGAATAATGGGTGACCTTGGCTGTGACTCTCCTGTGGGTGAGTGCGGGACGCTAGAGTCCTTCCAAGCCAGGAGGTGAAGAGCTGCCTTTCCTTTGGCTGAGCCACACTTAGTTGGGCTTGGCTGGAGGTTGCTGATTTAGAACGTGCTCCCCAGAGGTGCTGGGTCAGCGGGATCTAGGGGTGCTCAGCACCTTGTGTCCCCGGAGAGACGAGAAATGACAGAGAGGCGATGTGCTCTGTGGAGTGCGATGCCAGGCAGCTGGCTCACATCCCACCCCAGGCTCTGCCCTGATGGTTCTGCTCCTTCTGTTTCAGGGAGCAGCCGATCTTCAGCACGAGGGCCCACGTGTTTCAGATTGACCCGGCCACAAAACGGAACTGGATCCCGGCCAGCAAACATGCCCTGACCGTCTCCTACTTCTACGATGCCACGCGCAACGTGTACCGGATCATCAGTGTGGGTGGCACCAAGGTGAGGGCTCTACGGAGGCCAGACCAGGCAACAGGCCAGCAAGTGTCTCTTCGGCTGTGATCGCTGAACTCCTGCTCCCACTGGTCGGGTAGCCCTCGGAAAGGGGAGGGCGGGCATGGAAAGCGAGACAGTTGGCACCTCAACACTGACCTATTTAATGGTCAAGGTGAATTTAGTGCTGGTGAAAAGACGGTGCAGGGACTGATGTCCCTATGCACAGGGCGTGCACAGCACAGTGTGGGTAGCCGCTTCCTCCCTCTGATCAGCCTGGCCTTGAGGGCTGCTCTGGTCCTTCTGTCCCTTGGCCTCTCTGCTGGTGCCAGTTGCGAGGGTGGGTTTGGTGGCAGGCCCTAGACACACAGGACCCATCGTGTCCCATGGCCTGTTGGATTAGAATGGCGTATGGTCACTGCTGACGTGGGCTGGGCTCCGCGAGGTTCCTGTGTAGCCCCACGATGGGTGAAAAATAAATGTGAGGGAGTCCCCAAGCCAGCTCCCACTATGGCGCTTGGGAGAGAACGATCCGTCTCGCAGACTAAAGGAATTCCCTCTCCTTCCCCCCACAGGCCATCATCAACAGCACCATCACCCCCAACATGACCTTCACAAAAACCTCTCAGAAGTTTGGACAATGGGCAGACAGCCGCGCCAACACTGTGTACGGGCTGGGCTTTGCCTCAGAGCAGCATCTCTCCCAGGTAAGGCTATGGGGCCTGGCGGCCGGCTGATCTGACCGGGGGGAGGGATGCTACCTGATCTAATCCACCAGGAATGCCAAATCCAGTATCGGCTCAGGTGTCACATGCTCCAAGGAGGAAAGGTTTGGGGACGGAAGCAGCCACCGTCTGATTTGGTGCAGTGTGTTGGGCCCAGGCATCCCCAGCCCAAAGCCCTGAGACTATCGTGAGGGAAAGGTCATGCTTTCAAAAGCACTGAAGTGACTCTCTAAAAAGTGACTTTGGCTGCGAAGGCCCAGATCCTCCCAGGTGTCCACTGATTTCAGGGGAAGTTAGGAGCCTCCATCCCCTTGAGGATCTGGGTCCAAGTGTGTAAGGGTCTGGCTGCATTGCAATTAGAGGGACAGTTGCAGCACAGGTAGACACACCAGTGACAGCCCTTCTCAGGCCCCGGCTATGTACACAAGCAGCCAGACCATGTGCTGCAGCTTTCCTGCTGCTGTTACTGGAGCTAGCTGGATCAAAGGCAGCCTGGGTAGGTCTACACCTGCCACAGCCACACCTGGGATGGCACCTAGCCCCCTCTGACAGTGCTGCTGAGCACAGCATCCCCACTGCAAGGGCTGGACTCTCCACGCCCTGTCCCAGCCGGCACTGGGCTCCCTGGAAAACCCAGCATGGCCCTGCTCGGGTGGGGTGGGGCTGCTCCGTGGACATCACTGCTAGCTTTAGCAGGAAGCAAAAAACACATCAGCTCCCTGGAAAGAGGGAGAGAGAGACGAGAGGAGGGAAGTAAACCCTAACATGCATTCTGGTTCACCAGACATTTCTGTAAGTGCCCCTGTCCCCACCTCCACCCCCACAGTTCGCCGAGAAGTTCCAGGAGGTGAAAGAAGCAGCTCGTTTGGCGAGGGAAAAGTCACAGGATAAAACGGAGTTGACCAATCCCGCCCTGAACATCACGTCTCACCAGGTAACTTTGGCACCGGGGGTGGGGCTGCTAGGGAAAGCGGTCACCGTCCTACTGGCCTCTGACAACAGGGGCCAAGCCCATCACATTGCACAGGGTGCCGGCTGCCAGCCGGAAGGGCCCTGGATGCAGATCTCCATGGGCAGCATCAGGCACTGAGCCAAATGGCTGTAGCAATTCCAATCCCTTTCACCCACATGCATCTACAAAATGCCTCCCCGTCTGCAGGAGAATGGCCCATGCCAGGGCTCCGCTGGGAAGGCGTCATTAAGGTAGTGCTGACGGAGTGGGGTAGTCTGTAGCCAGCCCCTCCACTTCCTTCTCCCCTGGAGATCAAGCCCCATCCCAGGTCCCCTCCCTAGTGGTGGCATTTTGCCAGTGTCACCTCTCTCCTTAAAACAGCCTCCAGTGCCAGCAGGATGGAGGAGAGAGGATGGGCCTGGTGCATTGTCCCCCTCGTCTCCCCATGCTGTCTCCTCAAGAGCTGTGCCCCCTGATGGTGCATCCCAGAGGTGGCTGTGCATTTCCCTGATCTCCTGGCAACAGGAGGGGAGCTGGGAGATCGAGGACGCTGCGTTCTCTGGGCCGAGTACAGATGGAGCGGCAGCAGAGGAGGAGGAGGCAGTGCGAACAGCACCTTGGCCTGCAGGAAGAAGAGGAGGAGGAGGAGGAGGAGGCTCTGCAGAGGCTGGAAATGTCGTACATGGTGGAGCAAAGGGAGAAATCTCTCCAACTTGGCTCTCTCTCTCTCTCCCTACCGCCTCCTAAAGGATGGTAAATGGGGAAGGAAATAGAGCAGAGTGGGCCAGCAGAGCCTGCATCCACAAGGCGATCAGTAACGGTGTCTGAGAAGGTGACCGGCGATCGGTTACGGGAGTGAGAACCCCAGGGGCTAGTCAGTGAGCATGGCCAGGGATCTGTCCAGGCTCTGCATGCCAGCTATGTCTGGGAGAGCCAGGACAGAACACCGCCATCCCCTCTGATGGGCCATGCAGGCTCACAGCACAGGGCTTCAAGTGGCTGCTAGTTAACATTGCTCCGTGTAAATGCAGCTCAGGGGAGGGTCTCGGGGTCTCTCCATCCCTGCTGCCTGTTTGACTCAGCAGCAATAAAACTGGGTCACGGCCACCTGAACACACTGGCTCCTGCTGTGAAGGGGGTGGGGGAAGGGGGCACAGGGGATGAAGCGTTGTCCCTTTATGCTTCCTTCTCTCTCTCCCCCTCTCCTGGGAGGGATGAAACAGGTCGTGAGCTGCCTCGCGCAGAGCAGCCGGTCACGGCCATGACAACACACCACTCGCCCACTCCTCTACTGCGTCCATGTTCCCGTCCCCTGCTCAAGGCCATGCTGCCAGTGTCTGTGTGGAGGAAGTCGTGTCAACGGGCCAGGTGCTTTGTGGGCAAGGTCCCCTTCCTCTGCAGCATCCGAGATGGATGGTTGCTGGAGGAGGCATGATGCTGGCCTGGATGGAGCAGATGGGAGGGAGAATTCGATCCCCCCGCCCCATCCCGCGCACGCTCATAAAAGTCAGATGCTGTTTCCTCTGCAGCACCCTGCGTCTCATTCCCAGGTCTGCCCTTGGGCAGATGCCATTCTCTCATCAGAGGCACAGGAGGGCCGACCTGCGTGCCCGGCCCTGCCCTCCAACTGGCTAACCACAGCTCTCTCAGGCTCTGTCCCTTGGGGCGTGCAGCTGGCTCTTTGGAATTTGAACCCCCATCTCTTGCTGCCGAGTGCACATCAGCCCCTACGGGCCACTCAGCCTCTGGGGCGCTTCGTAAAACCCCTTCTGGAAACCACACAGGGCCCCAAGCCCCTCTCGTGCCAGCCTCAGCCTCTGACTTTAGAGAAGCCACATCAGTGTGAATCCGGGGGGAGCGAGATGAGAATCGGGCTGCCCTGCTCCTCTGGTTCTGGTGCTCACAGGCCCTCGGCGGATCTGGCCTGGGAATGTGCTAATTTCTGGGATAATGACCTGTCATCCTGGCTAATGCTGCTCTGGAAACAGGTGTGTTTCCACAGCAGGCGGTTGATGCTCCAGGAATTAATATCCCACTAGCTGCAGCGCTGCTTGCTCACTCCAGAGGCTACAAACCCGATCAGGCAGCTCAGCCTTGAGGTTTGCCACACTTGTCAGAGGCGTGGCCCCACGGGGCAGGCGCTACTACTGTAGGGGGGAGAGAGCCTCTAAACACAATGCCCAGCCCATAACCATGCTGCTGGTCTGACGACACAGCCAGACCCCTCTCACAGCCCCACCAAGCTGCAGGAACATGCATGCCCCTTTCCCATCCTCCTCACTGGACACACATGCCCCCGTCCCACACAGCCCACTGCCAGCCAGCACACAGACCGCCCCATGCACTCCTCCACTGGCCTGCATACACTCCCTTCCTCACACTGCAGCACAGATGGGAACGCATGCACCCCGTCCCACACACCACTGCCAGCCCGTACCGCGCCCTCATATGTCCCCTTGCTGGCTGCTGTTTCGGGGTCTGTCCATTAGCGGGACTTCTCACATGAGCCTCACCCACACACACCCTGCATGTACAGACCCCCACTCTGGGGCATCTGCGGGGTGGTGCTTGGACTCCTGCCGCCCGGTGTGGAGTGGAGGTTGTGAGGCCTAGGGTGTGGTGCAAATGTAGGCTTCGCCTCTGGGTGCTGGAGATCCTCCATATGCCACTGTCTCGCTTGGCAGCAGTCCTCCTCCTTGTAGGGGCCAGTTCCCAGCCCATGACCCTTCCAGCACTGCCTGCCTCTGCACATCAGACCCAAGGTATTCCAACTGGGTGCCCAACTATGGCAAGCCCCAAAAAGCAATAGCAGTTTTGAAAATGTCCCAAGATGCTGAGTAACCTCAGCACCTGTTAACTCTGGTGGAGTTCAGGGTGCTCAGCACCTCTAGAAATCAAGCCCTTACCCTTTCCCTGCCTCAGTTTCCCTGCCTGTAACATGGGGGTGATAGGTAAGTGGTGGGGGGAAGTGTTGTGTGTTTATAAAGTACTTTGGGAGCCATTATGTTCCCAGTTACCCTTCCTGGTCAGCAGCTCCCTATTCGGGTCTCTCCAGACTCTGCTTTCGACATCGCTCAGGGCCGGATCTTGCTTGTTTATCGAGATCAGCAGATTCCTAGGCCAGGTGTTTATCCTTACCCTGGAAAGTCACTGATATCTGGTGGCTGGGAGTTTGTGAGCTACCTATAAACCCTGGATGACGGCAGTGGTCTCCTGGGATGGAAGGAGAAGCCTCTGTCAATCCCAGCCTGGGGGGCTCTGATGTCTAGCACTCAAGCTGTCTTTTGATAGATCAATTTATAACATCAGCACCTGGTTCCTGCCTTGCTGTCAGATCCAAGAGGAGCCGGGGGCTCCGAGGTATAGAATCTGCTTGCACCATCTGCATATACATCCCTGCTCTGTGCTGTCAGTTCTCTCCGGATAACAATCTGGGAGATCTTTGGAGAAATCCCTTGGGTGTTCTGTCTGGATGCAAGCAGAGAGCGACACAATTCCATAGCGCAGGGATGCTCCTCCGGGCAGGGACTGCATCTCCTTGGTGTTCAGAAAGTGTCTCGTGCCTCTTGGGTGCTACTGCAGTATTCGTAATAGCTCCCGGCTCCTGCCTTCCCCATCCCTGGGCTTCTGGGGGGTTCCCTTCTCATCTGAGCTCACCGCGCACCTCCCAGAAACTGGACTGAGCAGCTGAACCCAGATGTTCTACCCAGCAGGGCAGAGCACCAACCACTGGGTCCCTCCAGGAGCTACAATCTGAGGCCGGGTCTACACTAGAGACATTTGTTGACCAAAGTCAGTTCTGTGTGCCAAAACAGGGATGGTGTACACACTGCAATGACCCTCCCTCCCTGCCCCCCGCCAACCCAACTCCCCTGATTCTGTAACAAAATAAAACCGCCTCAAAGAGAGGCATAGAGCTTTTTGCGCCAATCTTCTAGCGACAAAGCGTCAGTGTAGACATTGCGCTTGGTTCTGTCACGGTAAATGGCCTCCAGGAAGTGTCACGCAAGGCCCATGTTGACCACTCTGGCAACCAGTTTGAACTCCGCTGCCATGCAGCCACCCCCACTCCCTTTTTAAAGTCCTGGAAATTTCTGAAATTCTGCTTCCTGCTTGGATGGCGTGGAGAGCTCACATCACATCTTCCCAGCTGACCCTAGCAGCTCCACAAACCGAACGCTCTCCCACTTGGAGCACACCAGAGCTTCTGGATCTGATCGGCATTTGGGGACAGGAGGCTGTGCAGTCCCAGCTCCACTCCAGCCAAAGGAACTATGATACCTGCGGGCAAATTACTCATTTAATGGTGGAGAATTGCTATAAACTGGACACACTACAGCTCTATGTGAAAATCAAGGCGCTGCGGCAGGAGTATACCAAAAGGCTACGGAGTCAAACTCTCTGGTGCAAAGCCAAAAACTTACCACTTCTATAAGAAGCTGGAAACCATCCTCAGTGGTGACTCCACCTCTGCTGCCAAGAGACCCTTGAATATCTCTGCAGACCCAGAGACAGCGGCTGTACCAGATTCAACCCCAGTGAAGAAGTCATGGACAAGGAGGTCAAGGTGGGGGACGAGGCAGAGCAGGCGACCGGGTTGTTTGCTGACATGGTGAACCTATTCTCGACCCTAGATGGTTCAAGCCAGTCCCAGCCCAGTTTGTTGTGAATAATTGTTGTTTAATAAAGACATACTCTGTGAAGAATAAGCAATCATTATTTGTCTCTTGCACAGGGTGGTCGCACCTCACGTTGATACACAGTGCAAGCTAGATAGCAGTCATAGCATGGCACAGTGCTGTTTACAGACACCTCTTTGGGGCTTATTGTCAAGAGAGTTCCTCAAGGCCTCCCTGATTCAAATGGTCCTCAAATAGCCCTGCCATCTGTTTTTTCATATTCAGCCACAAGGCCTGTGCGCATCACCGAGGGGGAATCTTGTCACCATTAGCTTCATAAATATTATGGAGCACGCAGCAGGGGGCTATAACCATGGTAATATTTTCTTCATTTAGGTCTAACCAGCCATAAAGGTATTGCCAGCAAGCTTTTAATCTTCCAAGCGCCCCTTCAACAATCATTCAGCGCCTGCTCAACCTGTGATTGAAATGTTCCTTGCTGCTATCCATATTGTCTGTATAAGGCTTCATGAGCCATGGCAGGAAAGGGTAGGATGGGTCTCCCGGGATCACTCTGGGCATTTCAACATCCCCCATTGGAATCTTTTGGTCTGGAAATGCACATAAAGAGGGAGGAAGATCTGGTGAACGCATGGTGGAGCAGCTGGGCTCTGCACCCACCAGCTTATAGATTTTTGTGCTAGGACGGCTGCCAGCAGCACAAGTTGGACATCATGGGATGGGGCAGTGAATGGGGGAGCCACTGAGCAGTGTGGAGAGGGGCTTATTAATCTGAAACCGATCAGTCATCTCTTTCTCCCTCCATGTGTCTATCCATCTATCCCTCCTTCCATCCTAGTTCGTGGGTCTGGTCAAATCTTGGGCCTATTCTTTGGTGTCTTGGGCATCAGTGCTGCTGTCAAGAAAACCAGGAGACAAGGTGGGAAGGAAGCACTCCTCCCCTCCTGGTTCTATTCCAGGCCCTCCAGCCTCCCTCTGTGGAGAGTCCCCCATTTTAACCTCCACTGTCGAAAGCCCGGCAGCCTTCTTGCAGCTGAGATGAGGCTCTCTCCATTCAGTGGCTGTTGATGTCATGTCTAGGCTGGCTACAGGGGGTCACTGCTGGTGATATTTGAGGCTCCATCCCCCTCCCTCCCCACCCAGGAGATGAGCACAGCACCCCCAGGAGCTGAATGGAACCTGGGGTCACCCCACGGCACTGCAGAGCACCTACCCAAGGGCTCCCACCTGAGCCTGCCCTCCAGCCCCTCTAAGACCCTGGGGTCTTGCAGAGATGCTGCATGGCCACGTGTCCCAGCCCTGCCTGACATGTGCTAACCCCCTCCAGGTGCCGCCCAGCTCTATCATCAGCTCCAATGGGCCGGGAGACGATAAGTTTTTCCGGAGCCAGAGTGCCGACGTCGAGATAACGACCGAGAAGGAGCGGCTGAAGAAGATGCTCTCCGAAGGGTGAGACTTGGGCACAGCTGGGGCTGTCAGGGCCCCACTCCGCTGCTCAGAGCAGTCTCAAATTCCCCAGGCTTCAAATTCAAATTCACCTGGCTTGGACAGCAGCCCCAATGAGGAAGGGGATTCCAGCATCTCCCTTCAGCGATGAATTAACACTTCCTGTCGCTTTGGGCTCAGCTAATGTTGTTGCTCCCACAGACTACTCCACCTCCAGCCCCATGGCCCCCACCATCTTGAGCTGGTGCTCGAGGCTGCAGGGTGCCCCTCAGAGCCAACGGCTGCCTTGCACACGGACATAAGAATAGCCGTGCTGGGTCAGACCAAGGGTCCATCTAGCCCAGGATCCTGTCTTCCAGCCAGTGCCACGTGCTTCAGAGGGAATGAACAGAACAGGGCAGTTCTCGGGCAATCCATCCCCTGCTGTCCAGGCCCAGCTTCTGGCAGTCTGAGTCCCCATCCAACTCATGGGGAAATGCCTCCCTGCCCCATAGCTCCCACCAGGGGATCCCTCCAGCTCTAGAGTAAGGCACACTGGGCCACACGTTAGTCTGTGTTCACACCGTGTTCACATCTGTCTAACTGGCCCAGGGCTGGGTTGGTGCGAACTCTTCCGGGGATTCCAGAGCGATTCGGTCCCTTTCTGCCATAAAGTCTTTGTGCCAGATTCTGCCCTGGGAATCCCCCTGGGTTGCCTGGGGCTTGGGTGGGGGGTAACAGCAGAGTTTGCCTGTTAGAAAGTGTTTGAAGCTAAGTGGCATTCCCCCCTCTCCCCGCCCCCAACAAAGCCTCTGGGGTTTAGTTTGGTTCCATTTAGTCACCTTACGGCAAAGCAGGCTCAAAGCCAGCAGTTCTGTCTCCTCACTGTGTGACGTCCCCAGCTCCAGTGCCAGGCAAGCTCCCAGGCAGCCTAGGCATCCCGTCAGCTGCTCCCTTGCTCCAGGCAGAGCCATGAGGACAGTTGCACATGCCCTGCCCCCTACCTAGTTCCCAAAGCCAAACGCGGCAACTGCAGGAATGAGACGCGGGCTCGGGCCTGGCCCAAGTGTCTCGTTTTGGGAAGAGAGATCGAGGCCAGACCAAAAGCAGCCTGGGCCAGGGGAGCAGCCCCTTCCTGTCTGCCAGTGGGAACACATGGTCAGCACCAGCCGGTGGAACAGGAGAAGGCTCGGGTGTCTGTGTAGCTCCAAGACTTTCCGGGGGGATTAAAGACGAGACTCTCCTTCTCCGAGTCTTTTAGCCATCTTTGCTGGAGAAGCATGGCTGGGGAGGACGGGGTCCCTGTCACCAGAAGTGGTGGATGGAGGACTGGTTCTGATGGGCGCTTGCAGCTTTTCTGTCGTGTGTTGCAAGTCACCATTGCTCAGCATCGAAGTCTTGGTGTCCATGACAGCCTCTGCCAGGCGCCTTTCCTCCTTGATGGTCGGAAGGGTCCAAGGGGAGGCTGGAGAAGCCCGTGGGTGGGGTGGGTTATGGACTGAGATATGGGCTCTGATCAGGGCATGTCACCCTGAGCACTGGCGCATCAGGAGGCTGCCCAGTGGGGGAAGGGAGCCCTCTCTGCGGACACACACCCCCTCCTCACTCCCAGCATGTGTTTCCCACCCCCTCCCACAGCTCAGTGCCCGAGGTCCAGTGGGAAGCTGAATTCTTCACCCTCCAGGACAACAACAACAAGCTGGTGGCTGCTCTGCGCGACGCCAACACCAGCGTGGAGCAGTGGAAGAAGCAGCTGGCCGCGTACCAGGAGGAAACGGAGACGCTCCGGCTGCGGGTGAGGACAAGGGGGTGCCCTGCAGAGGCATGGGGCGAGGGGGCACCCTGGTCTCCAACCTACGCGGGCCCCCCAGACCTTGCGGGCCCAGGGCTGCCTGCGGGCCCAGGGCTGCCTGCAGCCCAGGGATGTCAGCAGGAGATGGGCTGCGGATGAAGGGATGGAGCTGTCGCTGTGGTGGATTGGACCATAGGCCGTTTAGCCTGCTGTGCTGTGCTGCCTGCTGATAGGGGAGGGCTGCAGAGAGTTAGATTCCCATTTCCACCCGCCAAGCCTCACTCCCCTTCCTAATGGCCCAGTAGGGTGGGACCGCTCATTAGACCCGTTGGCGGCATTCGTTAAGGAGCCAGAGACATCACAGCTGAGTGACAGCAGCTCCTGCTTCCCTGCCCTGCCCTCTGGTAGGCAGATGGTAAAGGGGGGGGATCAGGCCCCACAGCAATGGTGGGGAGGGACGCATGTAGGAGTGTTTCTCCCTCACTCGCGTTGCCTGAGGTTCCCTAGCTGCCGCTCTTGGTGAGTGAGGGCTGTGCTCCCCTTCACGTCCCCTCCAGACCCCTGAGCTGTGCACCTGGGCAGCCGTCTGGCCTGGCACCAGACAAGGCCAAAGCCACATGGCTAAAATTAGCTCAGAGCAGGAGCAGCGTGATAGTTGGGCAGCATGAGACAAGCAGGCCTTGTACCCAGCCTTTGGTGGAACAAAAGGGTCTTTTGCGGTCACGGATCAGCTGTGTCTGCAGCAGGCCGGAGGAGTGACAGTTGCACGGCAGGGTTCACTGGGGAGAGAAATTTTGCAAAGCATTGAGGAAGAGGGCTACAGAGTCTTTGCAGGGTTTGGCTGGGAAGGGGCGATGGAGCCCTTGGAAAAGGTTTGTGGAGCCTTTTCTCTTTGAGGCCGGTTGTTTGAATTACGTCCAGGGCTGCAGTAAGCCAAATCTGCACTAAGTTCCCATCTGAGGCTGCTGGGTGGCCCCTAGATGTGATGTGTTGCTGTGTCCCAGGCCAATATCCAGTGAGCATCCCAAAGACAGGCGCCAGGCCTGATGCAAATTCTCAGCAGAGAAGCCAAGGACTGAATGAGCACAAAGAAGGAACTTCTTTCTCTCCCCTAGAGGATGCCCTTTGGGGCGTGGCTGAGACGGGGGTGGGGTGCACACATGCGGGTGGTGGAAGGGGGCAGCTTGTGTCACCTAAAACAAAGGGCAGCGGAACCCCAGGTCCCTCCTCCGTCCGCGTTTTTCCCATCCAAAGAAACAGTCTTGGGTCTAATGAGACTGGGCGTGGGGCTGCTGACGCAATAAACGGTGACTGGGAAGAGCCAGGGAGAAGATCACAGGTCATGAAGTGTCCAGAGTGGCCCATTAATAAATCAGAGTACTGCAAGGAGCACCCATCGATGGGCCAGAAAGGACCTCCAAGGGGCCGGATCTCTAGGGATCTTGGCAGCTGTGATCCTGATGGCTGACAGCTCACGATCAGGAGCATCAAACGAACCCCACTGCAGGCCCAGCATCCCCGCTGTAGCTAGCCCCACCCTGCTGGCCCCTCGAGACGAGCCGTACCCCACCGTGGCTTGCACTCCCCTCTTTGAGATGCCCCAGTATAGCTCAGGGCAGACCAGGCCACAAGGCTGCCTCCGAGGTATAAGTCCCGGGATGAACTTTTAAAAATGAATCCTCGGCCACTGAATTATTTACGCTTCTGTGCAGCATTTTTCAGAAATGGTGAATGCCTGGGCCAAACCCTCCCCCTTGTTAGATTGGTGTAAATCTGCAGTAACTCCACAGACCAGCAAAGCCTTTGGCTCCACCGAGCCGTGACTGAGAGCAGAACCCAGCCCTCTGCTCTGTGCACATTTCAGGATCATGTGCCTGATGTCAGCTGGCCCAGCTTTGCTGGAAGTGCCAGACTGCAGGGATAGAGGGGGCAGGCTATAGACAGAGCGTTTGATGTTTGTCGGACTGCGTGACCTGCACCAGTGGGAGGGAGGGAATCTTTGTTCAGGGTCAGCCCCGTGGGAACCATTGGACAAGATCTTGCTTCTGTGCTTGGAGCAGAACCAGGGTTTGCAACACTTGCAAAGGGAGATAGAGTTCCAGTCATGGGACATGGGCTTAAGGGCTGCCCGAAAGGCCTGGGTCTCTGTGTCTGGGGAAGGGGACAGCCTGGCGAGGAGGAAGAGGGCCACCTGGCTGGACTTGGAATTTGGAGGAGGAGAAGGGAGATTCTGCTAGAAGAGAGGGGTATTTGTGGGGAGGAGGCAACGCATATCTAAGGGAGGGGGCCAAGGTGACAGGCCCTCAGAAATACCGGAGATAGATGGGGGCCACCTCTGGAGAAGGGCTGGTAGCAGCGACAGAGAGCGAAGGGGCAGGCTGCGGAGAACTGACGTGGCTCGGAGACGTTGTTCCCGGCGGCGCTGCAATGGTTTCCCGGCTTGTGCAGCCCACGTTGACACAGAGCAGAGAGGAACAGCAGGAGAGCTCCTTCCGCAGTCTGGCCAGGAGAGGCTGTGGCACCGCGTTCTCTGAGAGCAGGACCAAGTGCTCAGCTGTGCAGAGCCTGCGAGTGCGGGGTGGACGTGTCCTAGTTAGAAGCCATGAGGCTCCCTCTCTTGGTGGCTGCTGGTGCCCGGGGGCTCCTGGCAGGAATAATCACCTTGCTGAGCAGTGCCCTTGAGTCCACAACAGCAGCTGAGAGGTCTTTGTTGGCCTGCCTCAGCACCCGAACCCAACCCCGGCCTGCGCTCCCTGCTCCGGCCCGCGCCTGGCCTGGTGACCCAACTCCCTTCCTCCCGGCATGTCCACGTAGGTGGCTGAGCTGGAACTGCAGAGAGGCCACGATCCCCCCAGTGAGGGTGGCAAGGAGGAGCTGAACCAGACGCTGGAGGAGCTGGAGCTGCTGATCAAGGCAAAAGACGAGGTAACAACAGTGAGGCAGACGAGGGCCCGGAGCAGCGGCTGGGTGCCTTAGTGTCTGCAGTGCCCCAAGGGAGGCGGCTAGGACAGGCCCAAAATGGGAGTGCATCTGACACACACACGCCCCCCGACCTGAGATCCTGGACCCATATTTCCCCGTGTCCGCTCACGCTGATCTCAGGGCGAGTTCTGTCCAGAGAGCAGGGGGAGGAGCATGGAGCCCCGTGCTCGTCCTCAGGTAATGACCCCCCTGAGAGCAGGAGCGTGCTGTGCTCTGTGGCCCTGCCCCAAATCTCACCTGGCGGCCCAGCCTTTCACCAGAACAAAGCCCTGTCGGAGTCCCGTGGGCTCTGCGCACCCTGTGGCTTCGTGCCCTTCTCTCCAGCGAATGTGTCTGCTGTGGGAGCTACTCTTGGCTTCCCCTAAAGGGGAGCCAATGTCTGCCAGGGCCCGGGGCCCCAAGGCACTAAAGTCTTTTCTTCCTCCTCTGTGCCGAGTGGTGAGAGAAGCCCCTGCATAGGGAGGGCGGTTTCCCAAGGAGAAGAGGGTGGGCAGGTCAGCACTACAGGGGTCCTGTGTGTCCCTTGGGGAGCGATCAGCTCCAAAAAGAGTATTGAGGCCGAAGAGGTGTGAACCCCAGCTCCCCCCCCTCCTCTCCCCCGAAGACAGCGTCTGGTGTGGCTGGTTCTGCTGTAGATGGCACAGACCCACCCCCTTCTCAGCAGCTACATTTAGCCTCTAGCCTAGCTATCGCCTCTTGCACTCTCAGCGTGTAAAGGAGCAATTTAAAGCAGAGCTTTAATTACAGGGGCTGGGAGTGGGGGGGGGGGATGTGGGGAGAGACTCTGGGCTTTGTTCATTTGCGCCTTCTTCCCTAGCTGTGCCAGGTGGGGTGGGTGGCTCTGAGCCGGGGGGAGCCCCTGGGGGGGGAGGGGGGCAGGGGTGTTCCTTCACTGTGTGTGTCTGGAACGAGCGCTCCGTCCACCCCAGACACCTGCCCAGGAAAGGGGGAAAGGCCTCTGTGGCCGTGGTGTGTGGCGGGCGTGGGGGGGTCCCTGCCCCTGGAAACGAGCAGTGGGGAGGAGAAGGGGATGTGCAGAAAGGAGGCCAGGAGCCTGCTGGGGCAGCAGGGGACAGGTTGGGGGTCACTTTTCTCTTTCTTTGCTAAGATCTAAGTCTCCTCTGCTCGTGGGCGCCGGGGAGGGGCTTGCCAGAGGAGGGAGGCGATAGGCAGACGGGCCGGGAGGGGACGGCCCAGCCGGAGGGCTGGATGTGAGCACTGGAACAGCGCAGCGGGCACAAGCCTCCCAGCCCAGGGAGATAGACTCACCCTGGCAGGGTGCAGGCTAGTGTACGCCAAAGAGCCTCATGCTCCCACGCCCAGCAAGGCCCTGGCTTGAGAGACCGAACTCCAGCCGCAGCTGCACCATCCACTCTGGCATTTCCAGTGGGCTAACTCGAGCCCCACTGCTGTGTGTCTGTCCCCCCCATGGCAGTGTAGACATGCCCTGCCGGGGGGTCGGGTGAGCCATGTGCAGTGAGCCAGGAGGGCTGGGGGACAAGGCTGGAGGAGAATGTGGGTAGAGGGCCTGGAGCCAGGGAGGGGTTTGCTGGGGGCTGGATTTGGCCACAGGTCTGCGTGTATTTATCCCCTCTCTGGGGGTCAGCGGGGCGCCCCGTAGCATTGGTCTCCTGGGCGTGGGTGTCTGCGAGTCACCCTGCTGAGACTGCATCAGGAGCAATGGTGCAGAGACGGGCTGGAGCTGGCACTGATGGTTTTCCTTTCTGTGGTGCAGGAAATTCAGCTGCTGAAGAGCCAGAAGAGCGGCCAGCGGGAGGCAGAGGGGGAGCGCGAGGAAATGCTGCGGAAGCTGCAGGTGCCAGAGGGGATGTTGGCTGGGGAGACCCTGTGTAGAGTGGCAGGTCTGGGGACAGCTTTGGCTCCATCTTGAGGCACCATTAAAGACTGAGTGTCAGCCAGCACCAGCGTCCTGACTAGCCCCTCTCCCCTGTGACAGTGAGCGGGTGCCGGTCCGGGGTTCTCACTCATCTTCCCGCCCATCTAGGCTGGGGGACCCCCCCCCACACACACTCTTCCTCTTTCTGCAGAGCGGCTGTTACAGGAATGATTTCCCCAGCCGTGGCCTGCAAGGGGCCACTAGAGACACGTGGCCAGGATTCGTTCCCTTCCTGTGCGTTACTGGAGGTCTGCCAGGGGTGGGGGCCAGCCCCCGGTAATTGGGGGCTGCTGGGGAAGATAATTGGGAGGTGCTCCCTTCTCCTCTCCCTGCCACACCCTCCAGAAGCACACAGGCACACGCCGGACTGGCGCTGGAAAGACAACGGACGTATCACTCTTCCCAGGGCCTGCTGTAGCCTTTTGGACATGGTGCCTTGTAGCCCTGCATCCCAGGAGGCCGTGCGCTCTGCGCTCTGGCTGGGCCCCGTTCTAGGCAGAGGACGCGCCCAGTGGAATCTCTGCAGCTGACTGCCCCAGCTCACGGCTGTGCTGGCTGTGGGGCGTGTGCACGTTTAAGGCGCAGGGGAGCTGCATCGTTGCCCTTTTGTTTACTGAATTTTTGCATCCCTGGCCAGGAGCTGGAGGGTCACAGTGAGGAGCTGGAGCGCCGTTTGCAGGTGGCGGAGCAAACCCTGGCCCAGAGCCTGGCTGAGCGGGAGAAGATGCAGGGTGAAGTCACCAAGGTGGCCGAGCTAATAGATGTGAAGATATTCGAACTCAGCGAGCTCCGGCAGGGACTAGCCAAGCTGGTGGAAAGCGACTGAGCAGGGCTGGTCCCAGAGACCCCTCCCAGGTGGGGCCAGTCACAAACTGCTGCCAGGGCCGGAGAATCGGGCTCTGGCTCTGACCTGGGCAGGGTCCAGCCACCAACTAACTGTGCGTGGAGACTGGCCAGAGCCGCTTGTTGTGTGTTGGGGGCAGGCTGGGTGCCGCTGGGCACCTGAACTCAGGTGTGTTTCCACCCAAGGGGTGCCCAGGAGTCATGTCCAGGCCCGTCTGGATCCTGCTCGGTGTTGGCGTGTCCCACGGGCGGCAGGGTCTCCCCCTGCTGCTCAGCGACGCTGTTACGGCCTCACTCACCACTGCATTTTTCTGCCATTTTTACAGCAGGAAATGCTCCTTTTCTAGGGAAAGGGCTCAGCGGCCTTGGCGTTTTTCAGTAGTTTTTCTAGGGAACCACTTGCCTCCTGTGAACCAAACTGCCGGGCTCCTCTGTCCCTGCCCCAGGAGGAGATGGCCCATCACACCCTGGGTGATAGCTGCTCCTTCTCCCCCTCTCCACTGGACCCCATGCCCCATCTTTTAACAGACTGCTTACTTTATATTCACTGTCAGGGCTTCCAGGAACCCCAGGGGCAGGGACGGACCCTCACCCAGCCCCGTTCCCCTGGGGCTGCCCACTCACGTCCTCTACAGGGGAAGAAGTTGCCGGATTTCAGGTTGTGCTTTGTTTTCAGGCAGTGGGTTTTATTACTGTAGGAAGCTGTTTAAGATGGGAGAAGCAGGCAGAGCCGGGGGGCGTGGCTGGGGTTTGAGAAATGGGTGATTGAGGGGGGCTGCCAGGCAGGCGTCTCTCTGGCCTTCAAGGGCTGCCATTCACCTGAGTTAAATGCAGCAAATCCCTGTTGCTCTTGTCATCTACTGGGACGCCCGGCCCAGGGAGGGGACAGGTCCCGGCCAGCCCGAGAGCGTGGAGGGTGCAGGTCCCCATGCTATGTGCCACCTTGGGCCATGCAGCTGGGCGAAGCTAGAGTCTTGGACATTTGGAGCAGGCCAGGCCCAGGCTCCCTAGGGGCTGCGGGACCTTAGGTCCTTATGGATGTTGTTGAGTAATATAAAATCCACACAGCCTGTGGGGGAGGGCCTGTGACACTTCTCCCCCCCTGGCCTTGTGGGTGCTGTTGTTGCCTAGTAGCATGCGAAGTAGTGTGTGTAGCGGTAGCCTAGCGGGCCCATGGCCTGACTGGTTTTTTTTAGTGTAGACAGAAGTAACTGGAAAGCGTTCATGTGGGCTTGTGGAGACGCTGTAGGGTCTGCCTAAAACTCCAGCGGTCTCTGGAGGCCAGATCCTGCCCTCTTCCCACAGAGTCAAATCCGCCTTATGCACACACCTGGGTAAAAAGAGTAACTTGGCTGGGTGTGAGCCGCCCGTCTGCCTGAGAGGTGAGGCTGATGTGAAGGGTCAGGCCCGGTGCTGCTCTTGATTTGCCGGCGCAGCACCCTAGGGCTCCCTGCAGTCCCAGCCCTTGCTCACACCCGCCCGTGTGAGCAGGAGATGTGGCCGGTCACTTTCAATGCATCAGTGCAGGAGGTGGGTCTGGGGTGATCCTGGAGCAGAGTTGTGAGGTTTGTCAGCGTGACAGAGCTTACGTCTAGGTGAGGCTGACCCTGCCCTCCCGCCCTTTCAGAGCCCTTTCAGTGGTGGGGGAGTGTAGGAATTTCCGCCCCGCTGCTGTCCGGAACCCTTTTTTGCATGAGCTGCTCCCACACCTGTGGGGGGCTCGGGCTAGTGGTCAGGTGAGCCAGCCCCAGAGCGTGCGGTGCGGCTAGGGGCAAGTGGGGGGGAGGGCGAGGGGCTGTGTAGCACTGTGTTCTAGGGCTGGGGGGGCAGAGGCAGCCCCCTTGGAAAACGCAGGCAAGGTGCATTGGCTCTGCCTCTCCGTGGGAGGGGAGGGTGAGGTAAGTGGGCGTCTCCCACGTATTGCATCAGCCTTTCCCCTCCCCGTGTCCTTGCTGTTTCTCCGGCCAGCTGCAAACTGCATGGAGAAAGGGTGTTAAAAGGGGCCAGGTCTAACTTCCAACTGGTCACCATCCTCCCCCCAGTGCGGCCTCCATCTCTCTCCACCCGCCCTCTCAGCCATGGGGCTGGGCCCAGCCGGGCGTTTCCCAGTGATGGAAGCTGCCTGGACCGGCTTGAGCAACATCCCAGGATGAGTCAGCTGCTCCCTCCAGGGTGGCGATACCGGCAGCCCTTCCCAAGCGAACGAAGGGGGGCGCTGAGCGAAGGAGGACTTAGCCCCGTAGGAATGGAGCAGACACAAGCCACAGCTGGGACTGCAGCTCCACCCGCTTCACATCCCATGCCCCGGCACACCAGCTTGCCTGAGTTTGTAACGACCCAGCGCCCCTGCGGTAGCATTTTACATCTTGCAGGCCCAGCCCAGCCCAGCTCTGCTGGGGTAACACCAGCGGAGCTGAATTGGGCTCCCCGACTCACCGGAGCGCAGAAAGCGGGGGGCTCACGTCATGCCATGACGTCACAAACACCCCAGCGGCGCCATGTGCGTGGCAAACCCTGAGCTGCCAGCCTGGAGTTAGCCATGGGCGTCAGGCTGAGTTCATTATTTGGTCTGCTTCCCTTGGGCCCAGGGGCTGCTCTCCTTCCTGCTGTCCTGGTGAGACAGGGCCGTGCCCTGTCAGTGCGCCACTGAGTCACGGCCTCGCACCTCCGCAACTGGCCGTGCGAAGGCAGGATGTGGACGGGCTGGGCAGGGTGAGTCAGCTGAGGAGCGGCCCGAAGACAGGATGGGGCACGCTCTGCCCTGGCTGCCTGTGAAGGACCAGGAGAATGCAGCCTTACAACTTTTTATCTTGCAGCTTTAAAAAAGAACGTAATGTAAAGCGTGGGCCTGAACCCACCCAATCTATTTTGGGGGCCACGTTCCCCGTCACACCCCCGCCCTGCAGGAGCCGCAGGCTCCAGTGTAAACCACGTCAGGACAGTCAGTTATAATACACCAGGAAACCCCATGCTAGCCAGGGACCTAAACTCGGCCCCACGTAACGACCCCGCTGCAGGCTCACGGGGCTGAGGGCAGCAGGAGCACAGTATTTCACAGCCCCACAGCCCCTGTGAGGACCCCGCAGCGAGACGAGGCTCACACCTGAAGCACTCCAGCGACACGGAACCAGGCCTGCTTGGATTCGCCGCTGCCTCTCCAGGGAGTGATAAGGCAGAGGGCAACGTGGCAGGGCTCAGCCCTCCGGGGCTAGCCAGCTAATCTCCAGTGGGCCCCAGTGGGGTGCAAAGCCTGGCACTGGTTTGCAGTCCGGAGCAAAGTCGGTGGTGTGGTGTGTCTACAGCAGCTGCCTGCCTGGCCAAGGCACCTCCGCTGGTGCTGAACTGCCGCCTGGCTCAGCTGCAGCAGCCTCACGCCCCAAGGCTGACTTGCAATGCTGAATGATGCAGCCGCAGTCCCGCCCGACGGCCAAGACCCTAAAACATTGGTGCTGCGTCATCCAAGCCGGTGGCACCTGGGGCTCCCGCCCCTGCTCAGAACCAAGAGTGGGGCCTGCGAGTGCCCGAGTGGGGTGCCCCTTGGGGCTGATGGGGTGAACTGGGTTCCACACCACCAGCCTGGGTTTTGACCCGGAGAGCACAATGACCCTCCTGCTCCTGGGGCCGCCCCTCCCATACAGCCCCAGCAACCCAGCATGTCACACCAGTGACTTGGGGAGCTGCAAGCTCCCTGGGGCATGGACCTTCCGCAGCCAGGCGGGAAGGCCTGGGGCCAGCGCTGCACCCAGAGAAATTTGCACCCCCGGGTTTACTCCCTGGCTGTAACTCTTGCGACACCCGTGCTGCCATCACCCAGCAATGAGCATGGATCCTTCAGACGCGCCCCTGGAACAGATTTAATTGCTCTGTCTGATACCTCCAGCTGCCTCCTCACTCATGCGCTTCCGCAGTCTGCGGTCCCGCCTGCTGCTGGCTGTGGCCCAGCAGGAGTTTGGGGGTGTGCTTGAAGCAAGCTATAGGGCCGGCGCTGGGCCGCTGTTAGGGAGCCAAAGGCAGTGCGAGCCCTTTTCCTTTACTGCCTCATTTCCCCACAGGGGCTATTTGCAATTTCCTTCTTTGCCGAAATCATCTGAAGAGCAGCTTTTTAATCAGCGCTGCCCTGCAGCCCACGGTCATTAAAAGCCTTTTATTGCAGCGGTGCAGGGCCAGCATGTGACAGATGGCCCTGGGGGCGCCTCCCTCTACAACCCTCGTCTCTTCCACACTAAGGAAACCCCACTGCGCACCAGCTAGTGCCATCAATGCCCTAAATCCAGACGAGGCAGCCACATGGCAGCTGGGTGCAGCGAAGCACCAACTGGCCCCACCCATTCTCATAAAGCACTAAATGCCCGAGGGACCAGAGGGTATGTTCAAGCAGCAACAGCAGCAGTTTTCTGGGCCCAGGAAGAGCTGCCCTTTCCACGCCCAAGGGACAGCACTTAGAGTAGAGGGGTTTCCCCCTAGACTTCTGTTTCCAGCACTTTCAAATCACTTCCTTATGCAAACAGCCAGCCTGTGAATAGCAACACAGCAGCTTTTATTGTTGCTTCTCTCGCACAATGGCAATTCTTGTCACGCCGCCCAATAAGGGGGTTCGCTGTTGCCAGGGGGATGCTGCTGACTGCACTTACTGCGGTAGGTGAGTCTGCTGGCAAATGGGCTTCTTAATTATTGATGAGGGATTGCATGTAAAGGCCGGCCAGACCCGCCATGGGGACTGCTTGGATAAAAGCAATCCGCCAGGTCTTCAAACCTAAAGATCCGGGCTGGCCTTTCCCCAGGGAATTCACTGAATGCAGGGGAGATGGATCCCAGGCTGCTGGGAGAGTCCCAGGCTTGGACTGCTGCTTATTTCTGAGTCCTCCTCCTGGGTTCTTAGAGGCTAGGTCTGTATGTCTCCCCTCATCCCGAATCACCTGACGGACGATTCAGGCGGAGACAGGTACATCTGTGGAACAAAGACCCTCCGCGATTCTTCTGTCAAAGGCTGATGGCTGCAAAGGGCAGAGCAGGCGCTTCACGAAGTCAAACTCACCCAGCTGCTTTAATGACTTACCACAGTCTGAATTCTTCCCCATATGCCTTATTTTACCCTCCTTTAAAGAAGTGTTAAGGGCAAGGCCAGCATAGTCCCCAGGGCTCCTCCAGCCCTCTTGTCCATGCCTCAGGATCGTAAGGGCATCAGTTACGCAGACCTGGAACATCCACCCTTGTAAAGCTCCCGCCTTGCTGAGGGCAGGGTCAGACGTCCTGCAGTTGGGAGGCCTGGTTACCTGAAGCTATGCCAGTGTGACTTTCATGCCCCTCTGCATGGGAGCAGGATTAATACAGAGAGGTCTTCTGGCCTGTGTTCCCAGGCGGTCAGACGAGGTAACTGCACTAGTCCCTTCTGGCCTTGGACGCCACGCCTGGCCTAGCCCAAGGGAAGTTGTTTGTTGTTCTGCAGGGCACCAAGCAGAAAGCCGCAGCAAAGGGACAGTTCCCAGTGCACCATGGCAGACAGCAGATGCCAGTGCAGGGCCATTGTGCAGACACAGCCTGGGTCACCCGTCTGAACCCACAGCTGGCCCATTGCTCAGAACAGCAGCCAAGACTCCCCATGGCTGCTCTCAGCTCTGCCGCTGTCATGCTGGAATCATGGGTGAGCCATTTGACCGCCGTAGGCTTCAATTGCCAAAAGGCATAATCGTCGTCTCAGGGGAGCTGTAAAGTGCTTGGAGATCCTAGCAGGACGGGTCATAAACCATCCCACCTGAATGTAATTTAACACGCCTGCGATGCCCTGAGCCTACAGCATCTCACCAAACCAGCCAAGAGCACCTCCTGCCCCGGATTATACCACGACTCCATTTGGGGTCTGTGTTAGCATGACCACGGCTCGCTGCTATTGAAACAGGACCTCAGGCGCGGGGAACTAGCGGGGCCCTTTGGGTTAGCCTTCCATGGGATCTGCAGCTGGGGGAATTGTAATGACACAGCATCACTAATGGAAACAGGTGACCCAGCGTGCGCGCGCCCACCCCCCACCCCCCAGGCCTGGGGCCATCAGCTGCTCCGGGTTATTTTTAGTTGGGCTGTTTACACTTCCCAGCTGGGGGGAATGTTCTCATCCATCACATCACAGCCTCCTTTACCCCCCCTCGCCCCAAAGGATAGCGTCTGGGTGTGCTGAGTGGAGACAGTTAAATGCGCTTATTGGAAAATGTTCCTAGCCACGCAATAAAAACACGTTCCGGGGAGGTTTGCTGTCCCCATTCCCAGCGTAATTTGTGATTATTATTCTCATCGTTTGGTTTTGGTGCAGGGGGGCGGGGGCTGCTCTCTGGGACATGCCTGTGCTAGGAGAGAACATGAGCTGTGGGGACAATTATCTTTCCACTAGGCCCTTCCTTGCTCCGCTGCACATGGCCAGCTCCTTCGACCCCCGGGAGAAGCAGGCTCTAGGTCTCACAGTGCCCCCGCCACCACCGGTGCAATAGAAACCCAAGCAGCAGCCGCAGCTGGGAAAGGAGACGCTAATGTTAACAGCCCAGCAGGCTGCTCACAGCCCACTGGGAACCACAGCAGCTCCAGCAGCCTAACAACCGCCCGGTACCTGCGTGTGCCGCTGCCTTCTAACGCGAGGCATGCAGCCAAGCTGCTCCCTGCCAGGCCCATCGCCCATGCTTCTGCACACAGGCCTTAGCAGCCAAGGTACTGAATCTATTCCCCGGTGCCACGTGGCCTGCTCTGCAGGCCTCGCACAAACGTTTGCAGCCAGGGAACGTTATAACCAAGAACAGGCACCGGCGCCAACTGCTTCCGCGCCAGCTGCTTCCACGCCACCGACGCTGTTTTCCAGAGCCTTCCCTTAAGAGAGACCATCACCCAGAAGATGCATCGCGCTGCCCAGCAGCTCTCTAGCCCTGCAGGACCAGTCAGGACAGACAGACTGCTACAGCAAAGGCACACCTGGACAGGCTCATCCCTTTTGCAAGGGCCAAGCCTGCATGCTGCCTCCCGGCAAGTCTAAATGCTCTAGCAGGAGCAGCAGGACCGCGCCATCAGGCCACAGCGCCAGCTGCACACGCCAGGAGAATCTGGTTTTCTAAGGCTGCTGGTATTACAGGGCAGGGAGGGCTCTGCAGCCTGGCCCTGTCTGGTGACGAACAGGTTGTTGGCCAAGCTCGCTGTGTTTCAGGTCCCAGCAGGTAAAGATGCAACAACGGCAGTGGTGGGCGAGCTGTGGCTCCTCTCCGGGACCGATTAAGCGCCCGGGCCACCTTGCTGGTGGGTCTCGATGGCCTGAGCTGTGGGTGGTGCTGTGGCGGGATGGCGGCAGCAGCAGCTTTCAGGAATTGGTGGCATCAGCAACGGCTTCTCTGTGCCTGTGCCATGCCGGGGCCTGCTGGATGCGAGTGACTCGGGGGAGTGGCAGTTCTGGCTGGGAAGCGGGTCCAGCCGACAAAGGCCTCAGTCCAGGGACTTTATGGAGAAAGATGCTAGCCCAGCACAAAGGGCAGTCGCCAGGATGGGGGAGGTTACGATGGAGGTGCGTTCAAGGCTGACGGCATGCAACGGTCACCTCCACCTCTTCACTGGGCTGAGGCCCACTCCCTTTCCTGCAGCAGCTGGGAAGGAAGGCGCGTGGCCCCATCTCAGCCCTGCAGCCAGCCTCCTGCAGAGAATCCAGGCACTCCCTCAGCGGAAGCAGAAGAGAGTGGCTGCTCACGGGGCCAAAGACTGCCCTCTGCCCATCGAAGCAGGGTGCCTAGTAGCCACGGCCTTCACCCTAACGCTGGGGCTGGGAGGGAGCACGGCTGTGGAGGAAGATGGGCCTGGGAGTTGGCCCTTGGGTTCTGTTCCTGGGCTGTGGCACCCCCTTGCTGTGACACCATGGGCAAGTGTCTGCCTCCCCTTTCCCCCCCCTGCACAGCGGGACAACACGCACCCAGGCCCAGGGCACCTGAGCCAAACAAACAAAGGGGGGGAGGCTGGACTGAGCGAGCTTTGACATCCCCAGCTAGAAGGCGAGCGATGGGCAGAGGGACAGGGGCTCTTTGAACTGGAACAAGCCAACCTTCCCTGCGCCTGCGTGGATTTTACCCCAGGGCTCCCGCCCCCCAGCACGGCTGCCTGACGCCTCTTGACTCAGACTGTGAGCAGCGGAAGGGCTGGGGGTGACCTGCTGGAGAGCCACCCCTGCCTGGGTGAAAGGAAGCGAGCCCGGGCTGCAGCCCGAGGCCACCAGCGCTCAGGATTGCGGGGGCTGGACCCCCTGCTTCCTGTACAGTCTCTCCCCTCCCAGAGGACCCAGCGTCCCCAGGAGACGGGAGGGAGGGCTGATACACGCTGGGGAGAACTGCAGAAGGAAAGAAGGGTCCCTCCCAGGCAGCAAATACACCCGCCCTGTGACTCCTCTGGGTGCTGCGCTCTGCTGCCTGGGGCGTTGTTTAATGGCCACAGGTGACACGGGGCTGGCAGCGGAAGAAGCCAGGAGTGACCAAGCGGCTGTAAGGGGGACAGAGCCAGGGACCAGCTGGCGTTGGTCATCACACGGGAGAGGTGTGAAGCTGCAGCTCGGCGGCTGGATCAGAGGCTCCAGGCGGGGAGGAGCCGCCCTCAAAGCCTACCCTGCCTGGCAGGGTGCTGCAGGGGCACAGGGATCATGGCTGCCCTGCTGCCAGGGGCGGGCTCCAGGGGCCAGCAGCCCCGTCCAACCTACACCAGCCAAGAAAAGGGAGATGAGGCCAGGGTGTATTTACGCTGAGTCCAACCCAGGCGGCTACTGCAGGCAGCACTGGAGGGGGGCCATTGCTCTGCCGCCTCAGCTCCATCTGTGCCCACGGCATCACCCCCCGCAGCTTCACCAGACGCCAGCGGCCCAGCCAAGGGCCCTTTGCAGCGTGGGGCTGCCAGAGAATAGTAGAGCTGCCCCCTCCTGGCTGCTGGCTGACCAGGCAGCAGGGTCCAGGCCAGACACAAGGCCCAACTCCTAGCCAACAGATTGTGCTGCGTGGCTCTCAGAGGAGCTTGGCTTGTGCTACGCAAACAGCAGCCGACCACACCTACGCAGCTGGCACAGTGCGAGCGGGCAGGGTGCGCCAGCAGGCAGAGTGGCAGAGACCCTGGTGGCCAGAGCCCAGAGACGCAACCCACCTGGTGCGGAAACAGCAGCAGCTGGGGGACCAGCCCCGTGCAAAGCCAGCAAAAACCCGCCTGCGCCAGAGAGAGCGAAACTTTCCGGAGCTGCACCTGACTGCCAACCCTGGCTGGGAATGTGCACGCTGTGTTACCGGCCTCCAGCCAGCCGAGCTGGGTTGAGCCTAGGAACCAGATCTGGTCCTGGCCTAGAGAAGGAATTGCACACTCGTCCCTGATGCTGAGGGGCTCCCTGCTAGAGGGGGGGCTCTTCGGCTGGCCCCCCAAGCCAAAGACGAGCTGGGGTAGGAACACAAAGTCCCAGGGCAGCCCTGGTGTCTCAGAATAAATACACTAGCAGCCCAGCCCAGGGCTCGCTCAGGATGGAACTGGGCCACCCAGAGCAGGGGATGGCTCGCTTGGATCTGACCATTGGTCACCAAGCCCAGTCCCCTGCCTCTGGCTTCCCCATCCTCCAGAGGTGGCCAGGCCTGGGGGGTCCCTTTAAACCCACTGGGGGCAGCTCCCCTAGAGCTCGTGGCTCTGCCCCAGACCCACCCTGTCCCTGGGCCTCCTGCCCTGCCCACTGTGCGACAACCCCAGGGAGCCTCCGAGGCTGAGCCCGGCCTGGGCCGTACCACATAGGACTCGCCCAGCCGTGAGATCTGTGGGGCTGGCGACTCTGCCTGCAGCGCTTCTGGGAACGCCAGTGCCCCCAACGAGTTCAGCCAGGGGCCAACCCCTCGCAGGACAGCAGTGGAAGCCGGGAGCAGATGCAGAGGCGGTGGGAAAAGGGCACATTGCACGCCCAGAAAGGGGCCTGAGGGAGCTGCTAGAGACGCGACAGGACGGGGCAGACAAACACAGCGCCACCACAGCCCCACGTCAAGGCAGCTTCCACACCCGGCTGGGGCAGGGGCCGTGCGAGGCATCGCTGTGCAGCACCCTCTGGTGTGCGTCTCTGGGAGCGTGCACCGAGCGCACGCTGCTCCGGGCACACTACGCCTTCCAGTGCCGCAGGGCATGGCTCCCGTGGCGCCGGGGCTGGCGAGATGTTTGAAATGCTGAACGGGGCTCGGTCTCCATAGCAACCAAAGCAGGGAAGCCCTCCAAGAGCGGGGTGGAGGGTGGGGGGCAGGGAGCTGGAGCTGAGAGTGAAAAGCATTGAGTGTGCGAAGCACGTGGGAGACACGCAGCAGCCAGGATTGCAGCCAGAGGGGCCGAGCTGGGCTAGGCCCAGAAATGGGGCGAGGGGCGAGAAGGGCATTGGAAGGGCAGCGCGAGCTGGCCCAGGTCTGTGACAGCTGCTGCCCCGGGGATTCGGAGCGAGCTGAACGTGCACGAGTGGCAGGTTCAGTGCAAAGAGGGAGGGTCTCGTGACTCAGACGCAGCCTGGCCCACGCGCCCTGCCCCAGGGCACGCTGCTAGCGCAGCCCCCGCCACACTGAACGCCCGCAGCCCAAGCCAGCCACCGAAGCGAGGCGCCCGCCCTGCTCTCGCCGCAGCGCTCGTGGGCTCCCGCCGAGGCAGCCCTGCCTGCTGAGGGCGCCGTGAGCTCCGCTTTAAGGCAGGCTCCAGGCAGATCCCGAAGGGCGACAGGAGCAGAAGGCTCTGAGCCGACGGCACTACCCGGGTTCCCTGCCATTAATGCCCTGTGACCCAAGCCAGCGCCAGGCACTGCACGGCCAGGAGCTGGCCCGACAGGAGCCTTGGGGCAGCCTCTGTGTCCAGAGATCCTCACCTGGCCAGGCAACAGTTCCAGGAGGAGGCCAAGCTGCTGCTGGGAGATAATCAGGACGTGGCCAGTTGGATTTGGGGATGTGCTGGCAGGGCACTGAGGAGCGAAGGGGGAAGGGAAAGGAAATTGCTCTGGAATCACGGAGGGCCTGCGTCTCCTGAACTTCCATCACTCCCCACGGGCCTGTCCCTGCCTCACACTGAACCCTGATGCCCACCTCAGTCGCCCTGCACCAGCTGCTCAGCGAGAGCAGGTTTCCTTCTCGTCTGCACTTGCCTGGGATGCCGAAGAGTGAACAGAGGGGCTGCTGGGAGCCAGGTGGAGGAATTCCAGCCTGGAGCACAGCGGATGAAAGCAGCTTTCAAGCCAGGGAGGGATGGGAGAAGGAAGAATTGGGCTGAGACCTACACGCTTGTTTCCCACAGGCCACTGACCGTCGGCAGATGAGGCGCTTCCTAGGAACCGGGGCAGGATTTAAGCACAGGAGCTAGCCATGGATGTCCCAGCCCCGAGATATGCAGCTCCTCCCCTCTCCTACTCAGCCGCTTCCTAGCCTGGCTGCCTTTAGTCTACTCTGCGCTGACTAAAAGGGCGTGCTTGTTTCCGCACGTGCCCTGATTCTCAGAGGCGGCTGCTCCGGGAGCACGAGGTATTGGAAAGAATGCTGAATAAAGCATCAAGAGAAAAATCCATGATCAAAACCCGCAGCTGGAGAAAGAGGAAGAGAGACGTCCTCTGCAAGTGGAAGCAGAGAGACTTCAGAAGGCAGAGCAGGGAGAATCTGAGAGGAGATGGGAACGGCTGACAGGAGGGACGGCACAAAGGCAGCACCAAAAACAGCCTGTCCCAGGGAGGGGACTCTGTCGTGCTCATGGGTCTGCTCGGGAAATCAGCACACGCAGGGCTGTGCCAGTGTTTCGTATTCAGAGAGCAATCCGTGCAGCTCAAACCCAGCGAGCTGCGAGGTCTACAAAGCAGGACTGCGCGTTCCTCTTCCTTCGGAGGAGCGCAGGGGAGCCAAGCAAGGGGGCTGCACGATTCAGATGCCTCCTTGTGACCAGTCTGGGCCACACCTCTCTAGTCACATGCCCCCACATCCAAACTCCATGCTCCTCTGGGTGCTGCGCCTGTGGACTAGGCAAGCCCTTTTTGTGCACAGAGGCAGAGGGCCCTAGGGATTCTCATGGCAAACCTGTGCCAGGAGGGGCAAACGGACCTTGCTCCGCAGCAAGCAGGTTAAGATCCTGCCTGGGGCAGAGAACCTGCCTGAGGTGGCTGAGCCAATGGCCGGGATCAAGAGACCCCCCTGAGCTGGGCTCAGCTTTCCAAAACCACTGCCCTGGCACCTTGACAGCAGAGACTTGGTGCCAGGACTAGGGCAGACTCTGCCTACAAGAAGCTTGTTTGCTATTTGGACCAGCCCCTGAAACAAAACGGGGGGTTGCCCCAGCTGCAGATTCCCTGATCTCCCGATACACCAGGGTCAAACCGACCCCTCAGTCCGAGAGGTCCCCAAGAGCACCAGCCCTTGTGCAACACGGCAGTCCCCCAAGCCAGGAGGGTCCAGACATCCAGTTCTGAATTGCAAATAAATATTTATTGGGAGGAGGGGAGGATGTTAGTCCCAGAAAACATCCACCATCACCAAAGCAGAAATAACTTCCCTGCTGGTCTCTGGCAATGTGGGCTGTGAGTATTAAACATGGCCCCAAGGATCAGAGATAGCGAGAGACGGGGCGCTGAGCTCTAGCCCCAGCCAGACAAAACCGGTGGGGGCCAATCCGCCCTACAGCTGTGGTTATTCTGAGGCTCCAGATGGAAGCACAGAAGGAAGTGCATCCCCCCGGCGCTCACCCCCGCCATCGCGAGGTGCATTTGGTCAGGTCCTAGTGATGGGATGTGCAGGGTCATTCTTGGTGCAGGAGTCCCTCATTCATAGGGCACGGTGCAAACCGGCAGCATTTTGGATCAGCATCGTCCATGCCGTGGCGTCTAGTGGAAGTGTGAGCGAGGGAGGGAGATTGCAGCCCCCACAGGACAGAGAGCAGGATCCAAGATGCTGTGGGTTGTTTAGGGCTAAGGATATTTTCTCTTGGATGCTCCAAGAACCTGAACTGGCCAGGGCTGAACCCTGTTCAGAAGACGCGAACCATCAAAAGCCTCTGAACTGGTTGAAGTGGATTTTGGGATTGAAGCCAGGCTCTGGACAAGCGGAGACAATCCACAGGAAACCTCCATTCTTGGAAGGGAACAGGGCCTGCGATGTTCACGTGGATGACCCGAGCAGAGGGGCTGGGGAGCTCTGGAGTTGCAGGTCGGGGGACAGATCTGAAACGAGGTGCAGAGGGGCCTTGAGACAAACAGGGTTCAGGTAACAGGTGTCGCGTGCCTTAGGAGGAAGGGAAGTTACCACAAAACAGGCCGGCTCGGCCTCCCTCCTCCTCTATCAGCTACTCCCCTCGCGGCGCACCCGAGCTGGGCCACGAAAATCTGACGCAGGGAGAAGATGCCGATCGAAACAGGAGCGAGTGGCAAGCACCAGCCCTGGGAAGGGAGGGAGCCAGTGAGACTGATTGGAGAGAGAATTACTGTGACCAAGACCAGCCTTGTTTCCTTACAGCTCACAAAGGGCCAAGAGTTTGGATCCCTCCTGTGTGTGGGGGAGGCAAGGGGGTTAGGGGAAGGGGGCACATGCTCTGAAATACACCCTTGAACCTGAGCCACCCCATGGCCGGCAGAAGGATGGGCCAAAGCAGCCGAGTCTCTGGCGAGGAGGGAGCAGGAAGGAGGGTTACACTGCGGAGAGCCCCTCCCTTCAACACCAACATCGTCAGAAGTTTCCACATGGATTGCCTCCTGCAGGGTGTCTAGCTCCCCATAACCTCTGGGCTAGAAGAGCCCTGGGCAGCCCTGGCTGATTGGCACAGCTCCCCCGGTCCCCGTGTAAGTGCCCGGGGCTCACTTGGCTCCTCCTTGGCGGCCAGTCTCTGCTGCCGACGTGTTTTCTTCTGCAACTTCCTCTTCAGCTGACGCTGCTGCTTCTCCTGCAGCGTCTGCTGGACTCTCTCGCGGAACTGCTTGTTCTTCTTCTTGATCTTGGCCAGCTCCGCCTTCCTCTTTGCCTCCAGGTCTGGGTCCTGCAAGGGCAGACACCAAAGAACTGACAACCTGCAGCACTGATACATCAGCCCTGCCCCCATCAAAAGGGCCCCTGGCCTTCCCCAGCCGCCTGTCCGTCTCCACAGACACGGCCCCTGGTTATTCATGCCCTTTGAGCACCCTCTCACTCTGCTTGCCCACCCCACTGCCGTCCCCTTGCTCGTCCCTTCTCCACCCAACAGGAGACCCGGGATGAGGTGTCAGGACTCCTGGGCTCTACTCCCAGCTCTGCCCCTGCCTTGTGTGCAAATCTGGGCAAGTCACTTCCCTGCTCGGGTTCTCCCATCCACCCGGGACGTCCTGTTTTCCCAGCACCGTTCTGCATGGACATTCCTCTCCTGTCTCAGCTACTGCCCGCTCCGCTAGCTGCTCATTCTGCTCCTCTGGTCCCTGCCATCCTGCCAACTCTCCCCCGGGGCTGCGAGTAACTTTGTGTGTACAGCCCCCCTGCTCTGGGAGGCACGGCTGACTCCAGAGAGGAGCACGTGACCTCAGGTCTGAAGGACATTTGTCAGTGTCTCGTCTTCATTCTCCTCTCAAGGCAAACAGAAGCCCCTCAGTGGGGAATGAGGCAGACACGGCGCAGCAGTGACAGGGGAGGGCGTCTTGGCCTGGCAGCTGGCAGGAGCGGCTGTCGAGCATCACTCACCTTCCCTTCCAGGATCATTTGCTTCCGTTTATTGATTTCCTTCTTTTCATCAAAATCAGTCGCCTCCAGTTTCTGCCAAAGCAAAATCCAAAAGCAGGCTCAGGGGCCCGGCGCTAAGACTGGCCCAGAGAACAGCTGCAGGGCTCCGAGGAGGGCTGCGGGCCTGAGCGGAGTTCGGATGGACATGGCACCTGGCAGACTCTCGCTGCGAAGCCCATGCCCCCACCGTACTCCGGAGCAGGTCAACGATCACAAGCACGGCACACCCCAGAAACGCAGAACAACGGAGCTGGGTCCCTGCCCCAGCAACTGTATTAGAAACTCCCCATTCTGCCCAGGCCTCCCCTAGAAAATGGAGCCAGACATTCCCGAGTTCCCCCCACAGCTGTATATCAAAGGAGGGGACTGCACGTCCCCCCAGAGCTAAAAGCACATGGCAGGTTAGAGGGGGCACCATTTCCTGGTCACGCCAGCCTGTACCGAGAGCCGGATCCTAGGCCAGAGCACCCGGCGCTGCGCTGACTTACGATTTCGCATTCCCGCCGGGTGACGTTCACCTGGGTGAGGATGTTGAGCACGGCACGCTCCTCCACCGAGAACTCCTGCAGCTTCATTTCTAAACCACCACACGAGACACACGCAGCTCAGGGACTGTGACGAGACCAGGGCCAGCCCGCAGCTGGTCGGAACCAGTGTCAAGACAGGCTCTGAGCGCTTGGGGAACTTCCCCCTTGCTATGGAGCCCGATCAGCATCACTGGAGACAATGGGACCACTCCTCCCACGGCATCCAGAACCAGCCCTCCCCAGCCTCTTCAGCCAATCACCCCCAGACCGGGATGCCTGGCCTCCCAACCACTGCAGCTTTGAGGGGGTGCAGGAAGCTGCTCCACCTGCTGAAGGAGTGGTGCGTGGTGTTGCCTGGAGTCGCCACCCTCCATTTGCAGGGGGCGGGGGAAGCAGCCCTGCGAAGGCCTTGGAGACCCCACTGGGTAGGTGCTGTGTACAAGTCATGCTACTGGAGTCTCAAAAGGCCAGGTTTGGTGCGGGGGCCACTCTCACCCAAGCATTGAGGCTGCGAATTGGGGGAGGCTCAAAGCTACTAGATTTACTGGGCCTTGGCTGTAAAGACAGGGGAGAGAAGCTGTTTTTCAGATACCAGGAGGGTTCTGGACCATACAGCCAGTGCTGGAGGGTGGGAGGTGGCGGGGGCTGCAGGGCATGGAGAGAGCCGCCCTGCCTGTGCTCATGGTCTCCACTTACTGATCTGCTCCTCAATGGCATGCACCAGGTGGATGTCATACTGCGTCACCAGCGTGATGGCAAGCCCGTGCCGGCCTGCGGGGGGAGAACCAGAAGGCAGCCGGTGACTAAGGGAACGCGGATGAGCCGTGATTCCCAGTGTCAGCCGCAAGAAGGGAAGAGGGAGCAGGGGAATAAACCACCCTGAGGCTCTACTCGCCCCCAGGAATTAGCACTGGGTAACTAGCCAAGGACATTAGGAGTCGGGCAGAGGGACGGCGTTCTGTCTGCTCAGAAGCGCGCAGCTCGCTGCTGTCAGAGGTGGGACCAGCCAAGGCAAGTCAGCTCTGTGAGCCACGAAGCCAGGACGCTGGCTCAGTGCTCGGCTCTGCTCTGCCCTGCCACTGACAGCAGTGGAACTGGAGCTGCCCTACAGCCAGCAGAGGTAGGCAGGGGGATGCAATGGCCTGTGAGATGCAGGTCAGCCTAGGTGGGTCTGGTCTCTCCCTTCTGGTCAAACTTGATGAAATGACGAATCAGGCGAGAATCCCACCACCAGGTCTCCGTAGCTTACTGTAGCATTACCCTACACGCCCCTCTCGCTGGCTTTCCGGCCTCACCTGCACGGGCTGTCCGGCCCACCCGATGGATGTAGATTTTTGGCAGGCCTGGGGTGTTGTGGTTGATGACGACTTGGACCGTTGGAATGTCTAAGCCCCTGGAATACAAGCAAAGAGAAGGGGGCTGGGGTGGCAGCAGCTGGGCATGAACAGCTGAATCTCCTGTTCTCAGCTGTCCCTTGGAGAATCCGACACTCCTGGGCACTGCAGTCCCCAGTCCAACCCGATTCCAGGGACAACCATCTCTACAGACAGTCCTCAGAACAAGACAGCCTGCCCCTGCGTGTCACTCTGCTGCCATCAGCTGCCTGCCGTCCCACTCGGGGCCCAGGGGCTGCCCAGCCCCTCCCACAAGGCCACCCTCCTAGCAATACGTGGACTCGCAGGCGACAGCATGAAAAGGCAGAGGATGAGCCGAGAGTCCAGCTACACAGGCACGCGAGCGAGCTCCAGGGTGTTCCCTAAACTGGGCTCTGACTGAAGGGACCAATCCCCTGCCCTGACCCAGACGGGACTAAGAGCTCCCCTCTCACAAACCCCACCCCACAGCTCTAGAGTGGGGCTGCTGCTTAGGAAACTCACTCGAGGTTTGTAGCTGCAGAGAGCAGTTTCCCCTTCTCCTACCTGGCAGCCACGTCCGTGGCAATGAGGATCTTAAAGATGCTGGACTTGAATTTTGCTAGAGCTGCAAAGCGCTGCTTCTGTGACAGAGGAAGAGTCTGGGTTAGGAACACGTTAGCCCTCAGAGGCCACAGGCTCTGCACAAATGTTTGGCTTCAGGGAAAACAGCTGTAAGAAAAAGTGTGCGCGTCCCTGCAGAAGCTTGCAGAGGGCAGGCGAGGAGTGAGGGACCTCAGCAGAGGTGAGTTTCTGAAGCCAGCAGAGCACCCACCTACCTTGCCTCTTCTGTGAGATGCTCTTGGGGAAGAGAACGAGTCAAAAGCCAGGCGCCTCCTGAACGTCCTGGCTCCGCAGATAAAAGTGTGAAAACCTGAGGCCTGCCTTCTGCAGCGCAGCCAGGACGTGCACCCCTTCTCACCCCTCCCACCACCCACTGTGCAGCCCGCTGGGTCGCTCACCTGCTTCATCATGGAATGCAAAGCCACCGAGGGGAAGTTGAACTTCTTCAACATCATGTTCAAGATCTGGCAGTTCCTTAAAAACAAGAGGCGTTTCCCTGTCACACTCCTGAGCCCTGGGGAAGTCGATGGCCTGGAACGGAACCTCTCACATTCCAGATACACAGCGCCATGTGTATGGGATGCAAGCTGGGTCCTATTCCATGATGGCACTCACTCACATGTGGACGTTGGATTGGTCTGAGAGGGACAAAGAATTCTGGTCAGGACACTAGGGGAGCCCAGATTCTTTGAAGAGTACCCTGGGATTTCCCATTTCACCTGGGAGTCACAGCTGGGCTTAAATCCCTGCACCTGGAGTCCCTTACAGGAAGGAAAGGGTGAGGCAAGAGGAGAGGATGGTAGACGACTGGAAGGGACCTTGAGTGGTCACTTTGTCCATCCCTCCACACTGAGTCCCCTGGACTGGAGAGCCCCAGCGGCTCTCAACACAGCAGTGCCCAACACAGCAGGAGGGGAGCTGTGCTCACACCCCTCTGCCCACTGCTCGGTCAGGACTAAGGCAGGTCAGTGGAGACGCTTAGACTTGGCCCTTCCACAGCACGCTATGTTTCTGGGCACCATGAAGCACTCACAACTCCCAGGAGACAGGAAAGGGCTGTGAGCCCACTGGAGTGCTGCCTCGACGAGTGGAGCACGTGCCCTTCTGCTTTACTATAGCTAGTGGGGAGCCTGGGGTCTAAATTACCAAAGTCAGAACATTCACATAGCCACGGCCAGATCTATCCGCAGGAGGCTCCGGACTCACTTGCAGGTGCTGGTGAAGATGATGATGGACCAGTCCTCGTGCTCGTCCTGGAAGGTCTGAATTAAATGGACAAGGTAGGCGTCCTTGACTTTCTCCGGCACGAGCAGGTAGCGCTGGACCAGCTCGTCCACGGTCCGCACTCTGTTTGGGAGGGGAAGGGCCATTATCCGGAGAAGCTGAGACGGGTCAGATTTGGGGGAGGCGAAGGAGTCAGTGGGGAGACTGGGCCATGAGCAGAGGATGAAGCCAGTTCGGTTTTAGCCGACTGCCCAGGATTCTCCTCTCAGGCCCCTCCTGTCAGTCCCTCGAGCATTTTACTACTGGGACTAAAACTAACAAGAAGCTGGGGGGTGGGGGGAGGCAGCCTGTCTGACCGGCTCCCCAGGTCAAGGCCAGGGGCTCACAGGCAGCCAGACTCCTTAATACACTGTAACTGCCATTACTGGGTTCTGATTTTTGCCTCCATGAACCATGTGAGCATACAATAAAATTAAAGGGGAAGTGACAATTTCAGCCATGTTCAGCTCTGCCCTAGTGACCCACCTTCAGCTGCAGACCACAGGGTGCAGCCAAAGCACTGGAGAAGCCAAGGCGAAGGATGTGAGGATCAGTATGTCCAGTGCCAAGCCCCCCGCCACCTAACAGCACAGGGTGTGACTGCCACTGAGTGGCCAATGGGGAGAGAAGGGAGCCGTCTCCCATCTCCAGCACAGACCACTCCCCTTGCTGCCAAGGCAGTCATTTGGGGGGGAAGCCCAGTGCGCCGACATTCACAGCCTCCCCGCTGTACATGGGGGGACAGCACATGACACAGCGGAGACTTACTCAGCCTGAGACTCCCAGAAGAAGGGTTTGTTCATGGCGAGGCTCTTCAGCTGGTTCAGCGTGTCTGTCAGCGTCGCACTAAAGAGCAGCGTCTGCCTGCTCACTGGAATAGCCCCCAGAATCACCTCCAGGTCCTTGGTGAAATCTGTACAGCCCTGCTCCAGCAGCCGGTCAGCTTCGTCCAAAACCTTCACGTGGCCAGAAACAAGCAACACAAGCCGGCCTGAGAGGAGCAGCACCACCGAGGAGGGGTATTGTCCTAGAGCCAGCGAACACAGGCTCTAACACCCACGCTGTGGCCAGGGCTAAACCTTAGTCCCTAGGCCTCAGTTTCCCCACCTGTAACCCCGGGAGATAACCCTCACTTACCCCACAGGCTGTGAGTATCAGAAAGCAATGCTTGTAAAATAACGTGCTATGAAGCATTATTATCACTCGGCGTAGAACCAAGGGATGGTAGAAGGCTGTACAAGGGAGACTATTTCATAGCAACAAAAGAATGACACCCAATGCAAGTGACCCCTTACAGTGTTTGCTGCACTTCTGAGCCCCCAAAATGCTTCACCACATTAAAGCTACAGGGCAGTGGGCAGCACTGGGGCAAAATTACTGACACCAGCTGTGTTAAGGCTGCATGGTGGCTACATGAAGGGATTCACATGAGAAGTGCAACAAGGAGACAGAAGCGAAGGATTGCAGGCAAGACAAGAGAGGTTTGTGCATGAAATGTGATCTATGGCACAGAGATGCAACGAGGCTGTTTCCACTAAGGCAGACACCATCTGTAATTCGGCACCCAGATGTCACAAGGAGGGGCTCCTCACAAATGCTATCGACTTCTTCTGCAGAGTCCAGCCCCCTTCTGTGACAGCTTAGTGCATTTCCAGGCTTCTGCTGGTGGGTTGGTGACTGACCGGCCAGTGGAAAACTCAAGCATTTGAGCGCCTGGCCCAGCCCAATGTCTTGTTCCCCAGATGCAGCAGGTCACTTTGGTTGCTCCCATGTCTAAAGAGGGCGACGTCTCAACAGCAGGAAAGGAGCCAAAGAGCTGCCTTACCAAGAACTTTATCTTTCTGAGGCTGAAGGTGCTAGAGCTGCGGAGATGATCAGCCAGCCTGCCGGGTGTGGCAATGACAACATGAGGCTTCCGGGAGAGCTCCAGAGCCTGGGCCACCATGTCTGAAACAACACCAAGGGAGCAGAGTTATACGCCATCAGGCAAGGATCTGGGAAAGCAGCCAGCCCGCTGGGGAGAAGTCTCCTCTACAAGATGTTCAGCGCCCTAAACTCACACTGACTGCAGTGGGAATGAAGGGTGCTCAGCATCTCACAGGCCCAGGCACTGCACAGAGGAAGAAGCAGAAGGAACCACTGTGACAAATAGGCTCCCTCTTAAACCTGCCTGCTATTTGGGACTTTTCAGTATCATTTATTTACCAAGGATCATTAAACTCCAACCCGGTTCTCTTCAGCTACTTAACATAGCAATAAAACAACCAATGACGCTGGGATTTTTAAAGCTGCCCAAAGGAGTCTTTGAAAATCCCAGCCCAAGTAAAATGGAGACACCTGCCTCATTTCCACAGCATCAGTCCGACACGTCCTCACAGAGGATGCCAACTCTGGGGCAGCGTATGAGGGAGAAAGGCTCTCATTGCAATCCAAATGCTGGGTACCAGGTGATACATGAAGACTCGTGAAATGATGTTGCTTTTTCTGAAAATGCTTGCCTCATCCCAAGGGTGAGGCTGGGCCTCTCATAAGCAGACATGGGCACCCAAGTGTTGCTTGACTTGGCAGTTTACTAAAAGGCACTTGAGGGCTGCGGTTTGTTTGTTAATCAACAACAAATCACACAACCAGCAACCATAATGTCTGCTCAGGTTGTCCCTTCAGTGCCAAAGTACACCAGCTACAAAACACCAAAGCTGATTAGTTTTGCCCTCCCCCTCTGGTTGCTGGGAAGAGACAGCCAGACATCAAATATAAAGAAATCTGGTAACGGACAAAAAAACCACCACGTTTTCGTGCATTGTTGGTGAGTATAAGGTTTTACTGGAACTAGAGAATTCCACGTCTTTTGGATACGCAGTTTCCCTAAAGCCACCATTTCCTCCTCGGTCACTGCACAGGTTTCAAAGCCATCAGTGCTGTGAAACATCACAGCCCCTTAGGGTGAATCAGACACTTAACTGTGCCCCATCTCAGAGAGTCCAGTTTATAACCAGGACACACATACCCATCCCTCCAACGATGATGCAGTCCTTCAAACCAAGTGGCTTCCCCAGAACACGGAACTGTTCAGCAATCTGATAGGCCAATTCCCTGTCAGAGAGAAAGAAAAAGGGAAAAAACAGGACATGAAAATATTACAGAGGGTTAGATTTATTCCCACTGTCATAGGTGGCTGGTCCCTTTAAGAGAATCAAAGCCCAGTCTTCCTATGAGGAACACGAGCTCACCTCCACCCACATGTGAGCACTTACCTGGCAATCAGCCTGCTACATAGTTAATTGGCTAATGAGCACTAGGGCCTACAAAGGCTGCCAGAGCTCAGTTAAAAGGAGGCACTCCTAAAGAGAAGCTCCCAGAGACACCAGCAGGGGAATGTTGCTACCTGTCAAGCTCTCCCAATCCAGGGAAAAGGACTAAGGTAAACAGAGCCTGGGAAGAAGGGAACTGGCTGGAGACTGCAGTTGGCCTGAATTAACCCACACAGCCCAAGAAGGGCTGTGGACGTCCTATGCCAAGAAAGAAAAAGCCTCAAGGAAGGCTGAGAAGCCCTCTGATCCTGAGGGGAGTTCTTTTGGGGGATGCTAAATTAAACTAAGTAAACTGGCCCCAGGAGAAGGGGAATGTTGTTGAAGGATTCTGGATGCAGGTTGTTTACTGCTGCATCCCAACAGAAGGGATTACTGAGGAGATCATGCTAGCAGGGCCTTGGCATAGCACGAAGGGAGTTCTGGGGCAGCACGGCTGTGCTCCCATATTCAGATACAGAAGAACAGGAATGCAGGGAAATGGCAGCTGGAGCGAGGAAAGTTGTTTGCCCAACATATCCCCCCTCCTTTTGGCAGGTGGGAAAACATCTGATAAGATACCAGGATTGTACTAAATTTACACTGCAGGAGATCAGTGATGAGAGCATGAAAAGGCTGGGATTGTCTTTCTACGGTAAACAAGTAACAGGAGAATATTAAAGAATGGTTTAGAGAAGGTGCACTACTCTCGTCCTTATCTCAGCCCTGAAACTAGGGAACAGTCAAAGCAAAAGGCAGCGAATTCAAAACTGACAATACATTTGCAGACAGATGCCCCATTAGATGGTTGAAACTCATTGCCAAAGGATGTCAGTGTAATGAAGAACTTACTAAGATTCAAAGGGAAAGTAATTTATATGGATAACAAGAATATCTAGAGTTAGAACTACTTCAAAACAGTTTTGGCAGGGACAAATATCTCCTCTGTAACTATTAGGCATAAACCCTCCATGGGAAGATTATACCAACCCACTTACAAAGGGGTTTCTTGCACCCTCCTCTGAAGCACCAAGTGCTGGCCTGTCAGGGACAAGACGCTGCACAACACAGGGCTGGATCAGGGAGAAGCTTACTGGTTTTGTGATTCCCCCTGACGAGGAAGCAGCCTGAACGCCTGCTAAGGCAAGAATCTTCCCAAGCCTGTTACAGGTGATCATGGGGTGTGTGTCAGCAAGCCGGTGAAACGAAGGGACGTGGCCCACCCTCACCTGGTGGGGGACAGCACCAGGCAGAATATGCCATAGGGATCCTCCGAGAGCTTCTGCAGAACCGGCAGGACGAACGCCGCCGTCTTGCCGCTGCCCGTCTTGGCGCACCCCATGCAGTCGCGACCTGCGGGCGAGAGAGACCGGCGTGGCTGGGTTAACGGGGTGCGGAGAAGTGGTGGTGGAGGCGCATGGCCCCTGGGAGCAGAACTGGGA
>ML675700.1:12426928-12614564 GCA_007922155.1 Mesoclemmys tuberculata
GCCCCGCCCCCCGCGGGGTGTCCCCTCTCCCCCACATACAAATTCCACCGCTGCCCCCTGGCGTGGGGGTATCTCCCCCCTTGCTCTCACAGGCCTTGCATCTGCTCTCCCCCCACGTGGACAGACCCTAGTGGGTCTCCCCCTGCACCCCCCGCTGTGGAGGCTAGGGTCTCGCCTCCCAGTTGGTGTTCAGGGCTGTGTTATTGTAGGGCCAGGGTTTATTGTTTCAGGGGTCTGGTGGTGCTGCACAATGAATCTGTCACCCCCTTCTTTTGTCTCTTTAGCCATCCAGTCCAGAAAGGGAGGTGGAGCGGGATGTCTTCTTGTACCGAGCCTACGTTGCCCAGGTGAGGTCACGGGCTCTGCATGGAGAGGGGCCCAGGCTGAGCACGGGGCTGAGCGCAGGGAGCTCTGAGTTCACATCCAGTACCTCAGCCTCTTGAGGTCTGACACCGATTCCTTCTGCAGGCTTGGGGCCCATCACCTCCACCCAGACTAAAAAGGTGATGAGCACAGTATGAACAGTACAGTATTCCCTCATCTTTGAAATAGAGGTAATGCCTCTCCCCTCACAGGGGTGCGCAGGACTAGTCATGTCTATGGCATGTTATAGGTGTCCCAAATGGCATCAGTTCTGTGGAGGTTTACTTTTGCCATTCTTTGTGGGTGATGATGAGCTTTATTGTCAACCCATTATTTCCCATGTTCTTGCATGCCTGCTGTGCTTCTCCCTGCATGCAGCTCAGGATAACCCACCTTCACCAAGCCTGGAATTGTCACTCTTTGAGTTTAGGTCCGAAATGTAAGGGCCTTTTGGTTTTAATTACAAATACTCCATACACTTTTTAATTAGTGTTTTAAGTACTTAATTTTCTCAATGGCAGCCTTTCTCTTGAAGTGTTGGGAAACCTCAAAAGTCAGATTTTTCTGACACTTCATGTGATGTTAATGTTCCTTACAACTTTGTAACTTATATCATAATGAACCCTTTTTTCTTCTGTTCTTAAATTACTACACAATGTGTGTCTCTGCCCTCAACAGAGAAAATATGGTGTTGTTCTGGATGAAATCAGAGCCAATGCTTGCCCTGAGCTCCAGGCAGTGAGAATGTTTGCAGAATATCTTTCAAACCACAGTCAGAGGTAGGTCTGATATTGGATTACTGTAATATACAAACACTGCCCAGCAAGGAATTTGTTTCAGTAAGTGGGAGCATAATCTTAGATACTGCTGAATATGGCTTGATTCTGCAATGAACGTCAGTTGGGTGTAATCCTAGGCTTGCATGGAACTCTGTTGAAGCCATGCAGAAGGAAGGCCTATGTTTGTGCTCTTATCAGAGCTTTTTCTCTTGTCCCAGGTTTAGCAGGTCATGATACGATTGGCATAAAACTGATGCATGTGGGGTGGGAATGACTGAAGTGTTTTGGTGTTTTAACCAGTTATTCTCTGGTTTATTAAATGTGGGTCTATACATTTAACATTCCAGAGCAAAGTGTCTGTGGCTATGTTTCCTATACTAATGCACAAGGAAACATTTCCAATCGTCAGATGATAGACTAGTGTTGAGGGCAGGTTTTAGCAATTCTTGCTAGTTGACCTAACTGGCTTATCTGTCTAACTGCTGCTCACTGGTTCATTATTTTAAAATTGCATTGCATGCAGGATCAGTTCAGCTGACCTTGGTGGAGGAGCATATATAGTATTTGTTGCCATCTCCATTGCTTGATTTCAGGCTTTGATATATTTTTGAAAAACACTAATTGGGCTGAAATTCTTCTGCCATGCCGTATTGTTGGCCGTGCTTTGTAAGACTCCTGAGTTATTTTTGAATGTTGTGGGTATGAAAACATTTCTCTTTTCCCAATGGTTTTTCATTCAAATAATTTTTAAAAGGCTGAATTAAAAAAATTCTATGGCTTTCCCCTATTGGAGGGTGACAGCCTTTCTTTACCTTGGTTAGACAATTGAATCATCCATTTTGAAACTCACCAGCTCACTCTTCCCAGGGATGCAATTGTTGCTGATTTGGACAAGAAGATGGCAAAAAGCGTTGATGTGACCAATACAACTTTCCTGCTGATGGCTGCTTCCATCTATTTCCATGACAAAAACCCTGATGCAGCTCTGCGCACACTACACCAAGGGGAAAGTTTGGAATGGTAAGTGAAGCTCAGACACCTAGGCATTACCCACCAGTTTGTGTTATCAAAACTGCTCTGTGATGCAAGGAATTGTTACCATAGAAACAAGTGAAGTCTGACTTGTATAGAAAACAGCAAGCGATTGATCTGAGGATGTTAATGACAAGTAATCAGGTGTCCATCCCAAAATAAGACACATTCAGCCTGTTTGAGGCTAAGGGAATTCAGGATACCACATCTGCCTGTTTTCAGTTTGTGAGATGGGCATTAGAATGCCACAGCCATAGAGCAATCAGAGTCTTGGAGCCGGCTTCCCTATATGTACCCGAATCACACTGCCTGCTTTCCTGCCTTGCCACTGCAAAGAGCAAAGTGAAACCCCTGCCCTTCCTCGCTAGCACCATGTCGCTGTGCAAAGCAGTAGACTTCCAAAGAGGCAGGCACTGTCTGTGCTGGGTTCCTCTGCAAGGCCACTTTTTGGTTTCCAAGGCTTTGAGTTGCATTTGACCCATAGCAGCTGAGTGGAATTTGGCTGAAGTTTCTATAGTGGAGATTTAGGCACAAGAGCAATGAGCAGTTTCTGGGGATTCTAAGTGCTGGGACCTCTGCTGATGGTGTATTCAGTATTGAGTGGGGGAGGAAAGCCCCTGGACACCACAAAGTTGTGAAGTTTGGTTTAGATGGAATAGTGATTAAATATCTTATTAAATAAAAGGGGTTGATCCTGGAATCTTACTCCACAAATAAAATAGACCCTTGGCAAAAATGTGCTTTAAAACACTGTTAAAAAAGGAAGCTGGGACCTAGGAAGACCTGGGGGTAGGAATAGACATCAGCTAAGCAATCACGCCCATCTTCCACCAAGGGCTCTAACAATTCTGTAGTGAGGCTGACCATTTGTCCGTAGGGAAACTGTATTTTTAGGAGATTGGGAGGGTACTTACACTTCAGTCACTGCTGTGAGTGTGGAGCACCAAAGCCTATCCAGTCTTGATGTGCTTTTGTTCCCTACAGCATGGCAATGATGGTGCAGTTACTTCTGAAACTCGACAGGCTCGACTTAGCCCGGTAAGCTTACATCTTCTGTGTTAAATTCCCTTGCTTTGTGTGGCTTTTCTTGCTAGTCTTGTCATTGACACTATGCCAGGAGAGGCCCTTAGAGAGGGGGTTTAATCCACCCAAACCTGTGGGAAGCCATTACTCAACTCTGGTTCTGCCTGGGGGTCAGCATTTGAGGCTGATGGTCACAAGTGGGCTGAGCAAGAGTCCCCCTTGGCTGGTGTGAACGCAGTGTGGCAGACCCTTCTCCCTCAGGATGCTGGGACCCTGGAAATAAAAGGGTAACTGTGTGTGCAGCTAAAGAAGAAGCTGGTTTTAGGATTCAGTCGTGACCTTAGTGGAGTGTTAATTGAACCTCCGATGCCTTGATTGCCTGCTGCCCCTAAGGGAAATAAAACAGCCTTCTGCCAACACCAGATCTGCGTCCCAAATGCTGCTCCCTTTTGGGTGAAATGGTTTCCACAGGGCTCCTCTGTGTAAATAAAATACTCTGGAGGCTTTTGTGCCACACTATGAAGGTCAGTGAACCCAGTGGCACGGTGCCTCTCCCTGGGCAGGGAAGGTTGGATTCTGGGGAACCACAGCCTCTGTTCATTGGGCTACAAGAGCAGCGAAGGCCAGGCCTCTTCAGTGAGGGGGGCTATTTCTCCTATCTTGGGCCTTACGCTTGGGACTTGCAGAGCAAACTGGACTCAGTTTCTCATTGTGTGGCTCCCATTTGTGTTTACCCAGCAAGGAACTGAAGAAGATGCAGGAGCAAGATGAGGATGCTACCCTCACCCAGCTGGCTACTGCCTGGGTGAATCTGGCTGTAGTGAGTATTGTAGGCTGAGATCCCGCTCTAACCCACGGACGCTGCTTTCCTCTAATGCTCTTCACGTGTTCTCAGAAATGTTATAAGTACATGAATCCATTCACACTATGAGCTACTGAACAGGAAAGGCCATGCTGGGCACTAGAAAGAATCCTGATCTTCTCCAGGAAGTTGTCCAGTCAGACACAAGCAGAGCTTGGTGGCGTTCTCATGTGAGCACACCTAGGTGTGATGTAATGTCGTGGACCAGAACGGGTTTTGTGTTTGAAGGTGGGATGAATGCATTTCCCCCCCATTGAGCACTAAGATCAGCTCCTAAATGTTCAGTTACCTTCTAAAGACGGGACTCCCAACTGCTGGTGTATGTCCTTCATGCTTCAGTGACTGGTTGTCTAGATTCCCCAGCCCTGCCTTGGGCCCCGATTCAGCAAGATAATTAGGCACATGCCTAAGTTTTAGCACGTGAGTTGTCCCTTTTTGAACTCTCAGACAATGCCATTGCCTTCAGTTAGGCAAATGCTTAAGTTCGTGGCTGAACTGGGATCTTAATGATGGCCTCTGTGCATCACTGCTGCCTACCAGCCATTCAGCTGTGCATGCTTAAGTGGCTTAAATGGTTCCTGGCCTGTGCCAAAATGTAGCCTTGCCTATTGTGAAGCGTGGGTGATAGCAAGAGGGGCCCATAGCTGTGTGGGAGGCAGTGGGGCACTAGCAGATGTATCCAGGACTGCTTAAACTGGAGCAGTTGCCTAGAAAAGTTAGGACCCCATGTCTCAGAGCACAGCACTGGTATGACTCCATCCCATTTCCGATGAGTCTCCCTTTGCCTCACTCTCCAGAAGTGTGAACAGCTTTCACAGAAGGACTTAAATTCTTTCCCTTTAACATCATCCTTTACCATGTGAGTTTGCTTTCCCTGTAGGTGCCTAGGGAATAGCCATGTTTGCCCTCGCAGACTAATTAGTTGCTTTGAGTGCAAGCCTTTTTCATGTGTTCAACTTGATCTTTAACTCGGACACAGCAGAGCCCCTGTTTCTCAATAGCTGACTAATTCAGAAACGATTATAACATAAAATAGGAAGCTGCCGTCTGATAGATACGTCATTGCTGATCATATTAGACCTTAGATGAAAATGTAATCATTTGTCTTTGCATACACGTGAACCTATAAATAAAGCACAGCTTCAGCTAAGCCCACTTTCAGTGAAAGAGGTTCAGTGGAATGTGTAGCAGCTGGCATTTATCAGACACCCTGCCGGTTTGACTCTCTGATTTGTTTATGTTGTGCTATGGTAGCTGCTTTTCACACTTCTAATTTCTCATCGCCCCCTTCCCACTCATTCAGAGACACAGCTTGAGGCCTTGAGTCTGTGGTGTTTGTGGCACAGAGTCTTGCCTCTGCTCGCTGTTCATTCCCACAGCACTTTGAACTGTTTGTGTTGCAAATGAATTACTCTATCACTTGGCTTCTTCTGAACGTGCCAGTGTTGCTGTTGTCTAACAGAACAGTGAGGGCCGTGGAGCCCAGCTCCTTTCTAGATAAGGTGCAGAGTCTCTGATAAATGGGGACCATGCCAGAGCAAGCTTTCCTGCTGTCAATGTATCTCCACCCTGAGCAGGAGCCTTAGTTCTAGGGGACAGGAGGAGAGTTCAGTTTCCAGCCTGTCTGTTGGGATTACCCCAGAGGTGCCAAATCTGGTTTTATAGGTTTTTTAATTACCTGGACATATCGGTCACTAGGAACTGGAATGAGCATGCACTCTTTTTATAGAGGTCTGCTCATGCCACTGGCTCTTAACATCTGGTTCCTTAATGTCAAAACCCTCTTTTTAGGAGCTCAGTTGCTCAGCTTCTCAGGAACAATGGAACTGCCTCCCCATGAGATCAGATTTCACACTTGCAGGCCATGAACTAGGCAGCTTTCTGGTCCACTTGTAAAACTCGCCCCTTTGACCTGGCTTTTCCCTCAAAGCAGCTCCTGCCCCGTGCGCACTTACAATGAGAGGAGTTTAGCTCCCGTGAGAGAGGAGAGGGTGCAAAAGGGTCCTGAGTGAGTTGATGCTGGATGTCTTTATTCCAGAGGGGAGGTGAGCGAGTACAGCGGTGAGGGACATGATGTAAGCACCTAAATGGAATAGAACCAGATGGGCCACTGCCGATTTGGCCTGGATTCAGACTATTGACTTAGAGGTGAAAGGCTCCATATCCCATTGCTAATGCCACAGCCCATCCACTCTCTCAGTGACCCCCTCCGACATGTGATGATCTGCTTATTGTAAGTTTAAATTGCCAGGACCCAGGTGCTCACCTCTCAATCTGGAAATGTGGGACAAATTAATAGTGCTGGGTGCTTATGAAAATGTAGCAGCAGTTTCTGGAAGGTAAATAACGTTTTCTCTGCCTTCAGTTTCATAACTTGGCACTTGAATGGCACAATAACACATGAGAGTGTAGCATGCTGATGTGATCTAGGGACTGTGGAGAGGGATGCAAACAGAAGAAAGAAAACAATGGACCAAATCTTGTTGACTTTAATCAGGCAAAAACTCCCACTGACTTTAACAGGACCTTGGAAATCAGTTTTGCCCAGCCTACTGTTCTCTGCAGTTGCAGCTCTCCTGTGTGTCCAGATGGGTGGGTGACTTGTATTCTGTTTGATAGTTCTGCTATATGTTAATGTGTGTGAATTTTCTTTAGCTGTGGGGAGAAATTGCTGTATCCTGCCGAGACAGCATTTTCTCTTGTTTTTCATGTGCCTTAGTAACCAGGACTGTAGTTAACTGTTTTGTCGCCTGTCACTCATAAGGCAAACCTTTCTAAAATTATGTCAGTGCACAGCAGTCTCTGTATGTTGGAGGGTAGGGGGGAGGAAGGGGAGGAACAGAGGCGAGGAGAGGGGAGAGAGAAAGGGGTGTTGAGAGCCAAGTCATTGCATCCCTAAAAACGTTAAAAATGTTATCTACTGAAACAAGAAATGTTAGGCCAGATCTTTATAATTGTGTCTCTGCCAGTTCAGGGAGGTGACATCCATTCACTTAGTTAAGTGGGGTTCTTCTGTGCCTTAGAGGACACCAAGATTAAAGACATGAAAAACATGTAATTATGAATGTCCTATTAATAAAGGAAAAGTGAGTTCGCTTGGATGAAATAAGCAGATGGAGGAGCTGAGATGAAAGGGCTGAGGGCAAGCGTCTCAGGTCAGAGGGATTTCTTCTCTTCCCATCATCTTGGTGGAGCCGAAAGTCACACCTCTTTCAGATTTGGGAGGATTTCAGTATCTGCTGTTGTGCCAATGAAATGGGACAACACTTTCATGGGAAAGCTTTTGTATCTTCAGCTCATATCATGCAATCTGCTAAAGCGTGTGTAGCAAAGCTGGAATTTTTCAATTTGATGCTTATATTGTCTTTGTGGCAGGAAATTTTCAGAAGATCTTTAAAGTTCCAGTTCTGACTTTTTTTTCAGTTCATTTTCTGAGAGCCCATTAGTTCCATCATGATTTCAGAGGAGTTGAAACTCCATCTCATATTAATCCAAATGCTCCTGTTTTCTATGTAGAGTCTGATTGAAATTTAAATGATTCGTAGTTTTTTGGTTTTTTTTTTACTAAAATGGTCATCAAAAAAGGTATTCTCTTCATAACAATCCTTGGAGAGGTTCTTGTCTTCCTTCGTTTGGTAAGGAATTGTTTAAGCATGCCAGATTATTAATTGGGGAATCAGTTAGTCTAAATATTTTTATAATCCAACAGGTTCAGATATTAGTGACTAGTTATTGCAAAGTAATTTGATTCCATATAGTTGACCACACATCTCACTATTTACATAGCAGTGATGTCAGGCAGTTGTTTTATGGAGGGCTTGCATTTAGATACAAAATATTCTTTACATGAATGTTGCAAAAGAAGTGTATATCCTCTTAAGCGTTTTAAGGAATAAGCAAATATTTTCACCTTTAAATGGAGAAACAAGGTAAGAAGAACCAGAACACCTCTCATATATACATATTTTCCTTAAAGTTAAAAGGTTGAATGTTTTCATATGTCTGTAGAAGAAATCATTTTCAACAAGAATATTTGTAGAGTTCTTTGTGTGGAATTAAAACTACAGATTTGTCTGTTTCCAAAGAGGAGAGAATACAGGCCCACCTTAAGGACTTGGAATATAGTTCTTATGACTCCTCCTAATTATCATTTACTGCTCTGGGATATTTTGCATAAAGAATATCCTTAGACAATGTCTACACTGCCACTTATGCTGGCAAAATTTCTCTCTCAGAGATGGGGAAAAAAACAGCCTTGAGCAACATAAATTTCACCAGTGTAAGTGGCAGTGTGCACAGTGCTGTGTCAGCGGGAGAGCTTCTCCTGTCAACACAGCTATTGCCGTTCATTGAGGTGGTTTTATTAGGTCGATGGGAGAGCTCTCTCCAGTCGGCATAGAGCAGCTACACAAGCGGTCGTACAGCTGTGCCGCTGTAACCTTGCTAATTTAGACATGCTTTTACAACTAACTGTCTCTCTAAAACATAAAGACAGTGTCTCTGGCAGCCTCGTGTCACACCAGGGAAGCGTCCTGGTCATTGATAAGACACTTCTGTTAGTTTGCCCTTTGCTCAAATGGTTCCTAGTTTTAAACCTTCCCTTTGTAATACACTTTGAGTTTGCAGATAGAGACTCCTATCAACTCTTCTATGCCAGACACAAATAGCAATAAGTAACACTCAGTCATATGTCTTTCAAACATGATAGACAAAAAAGTAACATAGACCATTAAAGCAAAACAGAAATTCTACAACATACATATGGAGGTAATAAATGTGGTTTTATGGCTAAAGAGGTGTCATTCCCTTGGGCATTTTTGGCGCCTGTCACGGCTGACAGAAAGCAAAGACTTCCTAGAAATTTCCTTAATTAGACTAAAGATTCATTTAATTAACTAAGCATGCAAAAACACCTGAGCTGTCATTCTCTAAGTATCCTGTGTATGATAGGAATGAAGTATCTCCTAAAATTCAGTAAAGGTGGAGGCACTCTTGTAACAACCTAAAATTATCATATTAATAAAATTGCTCTCATTTTTAGAGCCCTGCATGGATACAAAATTTGTATCCATGTCCGATCTGCAAATATGGTCTATGGATATCTGCGGATGCTGATGTAAAGCGAATTTCTGCAAATTTGTAGGGCTCTGCTCATTTTGGTCTCAGTACCGAGTTCTGTCCACGTGTTGCCTATCTGAGTCATTGTATAGAATAATAGTTTAGGCTGGTCCAGATATTTCAAGAATTCAGTTCCTGTGAAGAACCTCTCTCTGAAAACAATTGGCTTTGCAAAAACTAAGCCCTCTTGAAAATCCAGCTATTAATATTCTGGTTCTGTGACTTAAATCTCACTTTGTAGTCCACTTGGTTTATTACACCAGCTTCTGACATCATTCTTTTAAAATAAAGAATTTAAAATCGGTCTTCACAAGACACAAACTTCCAAGTGGCTCTTAATATTTAATGGCTTTGCGCTTCTTTCTTCTGCAGCCTCGTTAAAGATCTGTACAGTTACAGGAGGTTCTGAATGCCAGAAGCTGTTAGGCAGAGATTGTCTGTTCATTCAAACTCTGTAGACTTAGGTGGGGTCTACCTCTAAAATTTAGGTCTAGCCACATCAGTCAGTCAGTCAGTCATACCTTGTGCAACTGAGTTAGGTCGACCTACCCCCTAACTACTGCATTGTAGATGCAGTTAGGTTGACCAAAGAATTCTTCCATCGATCTAGCGACTGCCGGATGGATTTACTACACAATGGAATACCCCCTTCTGTCACTGTAGTAAGAGTGCGCTACAGTGGCCTATCTGAAGCACTGCTTGTAGTGTAGACATACCCCCAATTTATAACCTCTTAAAAATGAACTGGGCAGCCCAGTGGCATCTTCTTTGAAAGAAGATTGAAAACAGGTTGAAACTGGCCGGATGGTAACTGGGTAAGACAATTTCTGAGCAAGCTGAGGTGTGTAGACTATGCTGAGTGATATGAATGCTGCTTTTGTGAAGAACACGCTTCCTAGCTTTTCCAGCTGTTCTGACTATGGCACACAGGCTACTGATGGACAGGAAATGACGACTCCAGCGACCTGTATTTAATCATGGGGCACCTCATCACTTACAATGTTTAAACCCTCACCCACAGCAGCACTAAAGCCTCCTTGGCACAGTGCAGCACAATCACAAGTTACCTGTCCCATTTCTTCACAGGGTGGGGAGAAATTGCAGGATGCCTATTACATCTTTCAAGAGATGGCAGACAAATGCTCATCTACCCTGCTTCTGCTTAATGGCCAGGCAGCCTGCTACATGGCTCAGGGCAAGTGGGAAGACGCAGACAGTGTGCTCCAAGAGGCACTGGACAAGGTGGGTTTTCTGTCTGGCAGCAGTGGAATCTTGGATTCAAATCTGCCATGCTGGAAAGAGACGAGAAAAGGACCAAGAATGTTCACCATTAAACTTCATGCACGTGCTTCTTAAGTGCTCCGTCAGCTCCTGTTCTGTCGTCATGCCCAGGGCTGGCTGGTTGCAGCGTATGAGAATTCAGTACATGTTTTTTAATTTGTTTTCTGTCTAAACCCTGAGTCTGAATCCAATTAATGTCCTCTGAAACATCCCCCTCAGCTCTCGAAGCTACAATGAATTGTACAAATGAATTGTCCAGGCAAACTCTTGTTCCACTGTGTTCTCAGTCAGCTGACTTCCAGTTCAGAACCCCCTATTTACCTGAGTAGGTTGAGTCTGTTGAACACTTTTTTAAAAGTGTTCTGCCCATGTCTCTGACACTCAGGTCTGGCTGGCTTTGCCTCATATAAATCTCATTTCAGAAGTGTTGCATCTCATGAGGATGTGCCTTTCAGAGCAATCCTTGCACTTGGGTAGCTGGCCTCTTGGCCTGTGATTACCTGTCCTAGAACCTCATTGGCCATGCTGCGTTCACCCAGGAACGCATTACCTGTCACCTCTTGGTGCCTGACTCTTCCCCCACCTATGGATTCTTAAGGAAAAGATAGTTTCCAGTTGCAGAAACTGCTGCACCTAGGTAAAGTAATAGGCAGGACAGATGGGTCTGATGTGTTTTCCCTTTATGCTTTCAGGATAGCAGCCATCCTGAGACCCTGATCAATTTTGTTGTCCTGTCACAGCACCTGGGTAAACCACCAGAGGTGAGGCTAATTCTGCTCGTCTGGGTACAGTACAGTGGGCGACTGTGCTTCTGCGGCTAAAGTGGCTATTTGGGGCCTCTCTGCAGATACCAGTCTCGCTTGGATTTTATGTGCTCGTATCATAACTGAAGGGGAAACAAAATATTTGAATCCACCTTGGCTAATTAGCAGAGCATTGTGCCACTGTGTACAACCCTTGCATTCCTGTGTAATTGAGAGGGAAGGTTGGGATGAGGAAATGAGAGAGCCTGAGTATAAGACTGGAATTCCAGGCTTCCACTTATTTGCCTCTGACTCAGAGTATGACCATGAGGACATCATTTAAGGCCTGATTTTCAAAGCTGCAGAGCCTCCATAGCACTCCTTGACTTCAGTTGGTGTTTGGGGCATCTGAAAATCAGGCTGTGACCCTCCCCATCTGTAAAAGGGGGTGACACTTGCTCTAACTGTTTTACCAGAGTTAGTGTCTGTAAAACTTTCTGAAGATCAACTCTCTTGAGCACCAGTTTAAGCTCTGAGCTTTTCCTCTTCTGAGCTCAATGTTGCAGTCTCATTTGTATCTCTTCCACCCAGGTTACCAACCGCTACTTGTCACAGTTGAAAGATGCACATAAAAGTCACCCATTTATACAGGAGTACCAGGCAAAGGTAACCAGTTCATTTCTTAATTTGAATCCACTTGTATTGTGGGTCACACCGTTGGCTGAATTAGCCTAGTGGATCATTTAGACTAGGGGTTCTCAAGCTATTGGTTGTGATCCTCAAGTGGGTCATGACCAGATCTCAGGGAATCCTGCTCATCCCCCCCCCCTTTTTTTTACACTTCCATTCAAAAATGCAAATTGTGTTTCTGGCCTTTATGGTAGCAGAGACAACCTTGAAAACATAAACCAAGTATAAACCAGGGAAGCAGTGCATGCCTGAACATACAGCGGTCTGAAGCAATAGCTGTGAGTTGTGGGTTCTCAATCAGCAGTTTGTGACCTCTGTGCCCTTCCCATATTCCTTAAATAGGGGGAGGTGTACCCTGTTTAGATAGGAGGGGGTCATGCTGGGAAGGACCTCATGCAGAGAAGGTTGAAAACTCCTGATGTGGGGCATTACAAGCTCAAAATTTCTCTCTTGCCCTCCTGAGATGTAGCCTTTTCAGGCCACTAGCAAACAAGGTTTTAATAAACTTTCAGTAGCTAAAAACCAAGAGCCTCTATTTTTTCTTTGTTTGTCAGGAGAATGACTTTGATCGGCTGGTCATGCAGTATGCCCCCAGTGCGTGAGGACTCAGGGAGGCAAAAAAAAGGCGGATCCACGCTATTGTACCTTGGGAACTGGGGTGATATGCAAAGTCTCTGTGGCCATGTGGAAAAGAGATCGTTCTGCAAGTTGATCTGGCATCTGTCTCAGTGTGGCAGCGTCTTGCACTGTCTGCAAGCCAAAGTCGAGCTTGTATGTAACATGTGAAGATGTGTAGCCTAGAAACCTATGCCCTGACTTGACTGGGTTCTAAACCCCTTGTTTAAAATACAGTGCATGTCAAAAGTATGCAACACTGTACCTTAAACATTCCTAATAAAGTCTTTTGTGGATCGGTGTGGCCCTTCTACTTTGTATGGTGGAGTTATCTATAAGTTGACCATTCCTACTGGATAAAATGTGAACTTTACCTCTTCCTTTCACTGCTGATCTTAACAGCTACTTTGGGGACATGGGTGGATCCTGAATTACACCTTTCTGCCCACTCTGACCCCTGAGGATTTCCAAGAGTATGATGCTGAGCATCTGCTCTCCCATGGACTTCAGCACCACTGCCTCCTGCTGCATCTTTCTAAAAGACCCTTTGGAGATGGATGCACAGCTTTCCCTGCCTCCAGGATGTCCTGGGATGCTATGGGTAGGAGGGAAGGGAAGATTCACCAGAATAAAAGTAGCCATGTCCAAAGTACTCTGATTGCAGAGGGGCCAATATTGATCTCAAAGTAGTAAAATCTAGTGAGCTCATGTCAAAGCATGTTACAGGGAAACATCTGACTGCAACCAAGTATAGCACGGTCTGTGATAGCTTCTTGGCTGGCCTACTGTACATGGAAGGGTACACTTGCCCAGATTTCATTAAAAGCTAAAGAACTGATCAGCTTGATGTACCATACAGCAACCGTGATGTAACACCAAAAGATTGTGCCTCTCTGTAACCTTTAGTGCAACTTATGCACCATGTAATATGACTGCGTATGTGGTGTTCTGATGTAATGAAATATTCCATTGCATCAAACATGCAAGGGGCAGAGTCAGGGTGGGATCCTCAGCTGAGATTTTTCTAGTGTTTCCTATGCTTGGGGTCTTATGTTTGCTTCCCATGGGCGGGTTAGACCCCGCTGCAGACGTTTCTGGCTGGCTTCTCCTTTGTGCCTGCTTCAGTTGTGAGCGCTCTGAAAGGGCTCATTGTCCCTTTCCTGGGCCTGCTTAGTGGGTTGCTATTTTCAGTGGACAGTTATTCATGGTCCTGTCTTGACTGAATGTTCTCTTTGTTCGCCGTCTGTGGGAGATGTGAAAGGGGCTTGTGTTTTCAGTACAGCCATTACCCTCTTGATAGGCCATGATAAATTGACTTAAAAATTTAAACAATAAAAGCAAGTGGCAGAGGACAGCCTGTAGTGTCAGCATAAAAATCAGGGAATTTGCTGTCCTTTGGGCCTAGCTAGCAGGGCAAGTTTGTTTTATTACTGGAGAGTTCTCTGGATTTTCTCTAGTTGATCTGAGGGTCACAAGTGCAAAATCTGACCCATTTCACAGCATGGTTGTGATCAAAGCAGTGACCTCAAATGCATCATGCTGGTCCATATTCCTCTCCTTTTCCCTGTCAAACCCACTTAGGTTTACAATTCAACAGGTGAATTTTCCAGCCACAAAGTCCCACAAGGTCTTTCAGTTTCTTGCTTCAACCCCATAATAAGGACCCTGCCACTGGAACTTAGGTGGTGTTTGGCTCGATGCGTGAGGCACAGCAGAACCCAGCTTGCCCTCCTGTAGCTGAAGTCGAATGATACTGTGCCCTTCTCGATTGCTGCCTGTTTGAGGATTTTGTAAATTAGAAACACGAAAGACTTGAGTCTCAGAGGTGAGCTCCGTAATCTCAGAGGTATTGTCATTTTACAGATGGCCTGGGGAAGCTGAGGCACAGAGATGAGGACTAGCCAGGAGTCAAGGGCAGAGCTGGGTCTAGAACCAAGTTCCTGTCGGTCCAGTGTTCTATTTTAAACTCCTTGTTGCAAGGCCAGCCTTCTGTCTGGCGTGGCTGACAAAGCTGTGGCTGTGCATTTGTCAGGAAAGTCAGCTGAACTGACGTCAAGACACAGGGAGCAGGTCTGGGTGAGAAGGGCCCATTGGCATGGCCCCTTTGCAGACTAAACATTGACTCGGCATTTTATTTCAGCATGTAGAGCGCGCTGTCACTCGGACACACTGCCACAGGCCCGTGGCCTGTGAAATCAGCTGCACGTGTGGAAACTGGCCCTAAAGCAGCGTGGTGTTCGCCTGCGTGTAAGGGAACAGGACTGAGCTGGTACGTAACACGCTGATGGGGTGTGCACATGGTTGGTGGAATGGCTGCTGTCCCCACAGTGGCTCGGTGGAGGAGCAGCAGCAAACCCTGCCTCTGTTAATCAGATGCATGTGGCTTCATGCTCTCGCTAGGACGTTGCTCTGATGTTATAGTGGAGAGGAGCAGGTGCTGATCTGACTGCTAAACAGGCACTGGCACCTGACAGAGGTTGTGAGGGCAGCCTGGCAACCGGGATCCCTGAGCTCAGACATTCCATGGGGGAGAAGACGGCACGCTCATTTCATGGGAGGGAGGAGAGCATCTCGTGTCGGGAGATGGCCCCAGTGACTGGCCATCTGGTGTTTCGTGGGGGTGGGGGCAAGTAAAAGGGGGAAGAATAGGGAGAAGCAGAGAAGCCACCTGCCTTCCTATTTCCTAGTGGAGCACAGAGACATGGCTGTCTCTCGAGTGGTTATCTGAGAACTACAGGTCTATGGCTTCGAGTTTTAAATGTGCACATGAGGAGAGACTGACTTCACTTTCCAATCTTGTACATAAATGACCAGCTCAGCAGTGGCTGGAGTGCTAGACTGATTGGTTTTAATGGCTTTGAAATGGTGTATTTAGCAAAGGCTCTGTCAGCTGGGAAGCCAGATGACCCCTCCTGCTTTAAATGTATGTTTGCATTTTTTCAAATTCATTGCTGGCTATTCTGGACTCTGCTATGACTTAATTGTACCTTGTGCTAGACAGTTCAGCTGGGCTGTTTCATATGCTTTCCGGAAGGTGCGTGGAAGGCAGAATAAACCAACCTGATTTCTCTGCGCTAAGCTGCCTCCTTGGCTCTTATACCTTGTGCTGTAATGTACGTCTTCCTTCTGCTCACGATTTCGTCTTTGTGAGATCCTTTGTGGAAAGAGGAAAGCTCTGGGGAAGTCTTTCTGTTTTGTGTGTTGATTCAAGAAGTATTAAATAGTTGATATTTTATCAAGGCCTCTGAACACACAAAGTCCTGTAGAAGCACTTCCAGTACTCCATGGCCCCCTCGGTAATGCTGCTAAAGCCAAGGGGACTATCTGGCCTTCCCTGCCCCGCAGCTGCTCTTGCTACTGCTTTATCATCCATCATCTTGTTTTGATGATCTGGTGCTGACTTTTGGTTCCGCTTTTTGTTGTTCCCCTAGTCATCCCCTCTGGTCTCAGCTGGCCAAGGACACTGTAACGCCAGGCTATTGTGATGGTTTATATTTCAACAGCGTATCACTGTGTTCTGTTTGACCTTCTAAAATTCTCCTGTAATTTCAGCTGAAGGGTGGCTTTTCTGAAAAGCTGCCGCCCTATCCCCCCGAGGTGGCCACAGCTGTGGTGGATGAAGTGACCCCTCTTTAAACAGAGCGTATCAAACACTGGGATTTCAGGGTGCAAGCTGGCGCAATGCATAAATGTCACTTGTTAATCCTTCTCCTTCCTTAGCGCTCTGGGCTAAATGTGCTCGGAAGGAAAAATCTGAAATCCGTAAACATGAAGCAACTCGGGCCTGGTCTGTACTGAAAAATGAGGTCACCTCAGCTACATCCCTTGGGGGTGTGAAAAATCCACACCCTGAGCCACGTCATGCCGTAGCCAGTGCTAAGTCGACAGAAGAATTTGTTGACGTAGGGACTGCATGTTGGGGGGATGGATTACATACAGCGCTAGGAGTGTTCCCCTCGCTACCGTGCGCGTAGCATTTTAGGGGGAGATACAGCCTCTTTCTGTCCCCTGCGCTTGGGAGTGTTTGGGTGGAGGGTGTTAGACAGTAGGCGGAGGCGAGGTCTTAGGTGCAGAGGGCAGAATCTGGGCCCACCCTTCAAAAATGACTTGTGGGTTGGGGGGAGCAGCTGGAAGAAAGCGGGCCTGATTCCCCACACGTGTGCGCAGGTCCTGCCCCTGGCCCCCCTTTCTCGGCAGGGGAAGGGGGCTGTAGGCAGCAGGGCCATGGCTCCAGGCCAGGCCCCTGGTGGGGCGATTCCCCCCCTCGGCCGCCCGGCGCGGGCCGCTGCGCTGCGCGGGCAGGGCCCGTCCCTGCGCTCCGGGCTGAGGCTGGCGCAGCGCCGCTCCAGCGCGCACGGCTGCCCCCTATCTTCAGCCGCCCTCCCGGAGCCTGCGCGCTGCGGGCAGCAGCTGGATGCCGGGCGGCTGCGCTCGGCGCGCGATGGGCCGGGGCCGGGGGCGGCCGCGCCGCCTGTGAGCGGGGCCGGGGCCGGGGCCGGGGGCGGGATGGCGCGGCCCGAGCCCATGCCCGGCTACGGGCAGCTGCTGCAGCGGGGCTACCGGAGCCTGGCGGGGGCCGCGCGGGGCTGCACCGACTGCGGCTGGGAGCTCGCCCGCCGCACCTGGGCCGAGAACGCGGCCCTCGCCTGGAGCGAGACCCTGCTCTGCCTGCTCGGCGCGCTCGGCTGGACCTGGCTGCGCGGGGCCGCCTCCGCCCGCCTCTTTCGGGTCAGTCCGCGGGCTGCGCGGGGTGGGGCAGGGGGTGCATTGCATGGGGATGGGGGCAGGGGCTACGCTGGATGGGGAGGGGGCAGGGGGTGCATTGCATGGGGATGGGGGCAGGGGGCTGCGCTGGATGGGGAGGGGGCAGGGGGTGCATTGCATGGGGAGGGGGCAGGGGGTGCATTGCATGGGGATGGGGGCAGGGGGGTGCGCTGGATGGGGAGGGGGCAGGGGGTGCATTGCATGGGGATGGGAGAAGGGGGGTGCATTGTATGGGGGGGCAGGGGGCTGCGTTGCATTGCATGGCGGACCTGTCCTCTGCTGTGTGCTGTACCTCACGACTTAACTCTCCCGCCCCCCCCAGCACGCAGGTCTGGGGGTGAAGTAATGAGATTTACCTCTTGCAGGCGGAGGGGGTGGGGGCCGGGGTGGCTGCACACGGCATGGCTATGGGGGAGCCAGTGGGCCGCGCTCGTGGACACTGTTGTCACAAAGGTGCGCGCTAAAAGCCCCCCCCCCAGCTGCTGCACTAAGAGGCTTTAATGGTGATGGGTGCTGCAGTAGAAGCTGACCTAGTTCAAGGCGCGGGGCTGCTGGACATGCTAGAATGACATTTACACCCTCATCCGTTCGGAGGAGGGTTAGAGGATCAAGTGACTGCGCAGGAAGGGAGAGAATGGCCCGAGCCCCTGTGCAGAAGGATTGCTCCGTTTTTGCTGATTGCACTGAGAAGTGGGGATGAAATGAAAGCTGCCCCTTTTCCCTGCAGTGTCAGCCAGGGTGCAGGGGAGATGGGTTTGCTCTGCTGGGGATTTACCCAACCCTTGATGGGACTTTCAAGGCAAAAGGCAGGGAAGGTGCTGTGCCCTGGGTCATGTGACAATCCGGAGCCGTCAGAGGCAGGAACCAAACCCTTTCCTCCCTGCTGACAGTAGCAGGGTGATGAGACAGTTTCCAGGGACTGTGGGGAGCGAGGGTAGGGGGAGGTTCTGCCTGGATACATAGATTGCTGCAACATAGATTTGCTCCCCCCCTTGGAGAAATTGCTGTCTCCAGAGGCCACTGGCTGTGGGTTGAGCGAGGCTGCAGGGAGCATCATGTTATTAATAATCATCCATCCTCATCTCAGTAATTGCTCTGGACTCGTGTCCCTGCACCTCTCCATCACAGGCTGGGGCCTTCTTGAACGGAGGCTCTGCCCTCGCCATTCAGTAGTGTCCTTGCTTACCCCGTATTGACTCACTGAGAACGAAGGTTTCCCTGTTGCCAAGGCTTAGCACAAAGCCTATGTGCCATTGAAGCCCTCAAAATAGGGGTTAGGTAGGACCTCAATAGCTTTGTGCTGCCTTTCTGCACAGGACTGAATTTCACCTCCTTGCAGCCTCCTATTTGCCTGTACCTAGGGTTGAGCAGCACATGGATATCTCGGGCTACTCCAGTGGGTAGGGGGAGGGTGTCAGGACTGCTGGAAATTAATCCCAATTCTGTCACTATCACACTGCAATCTTCAGCAAGTCACTGAGGAACTGTCTTTGTGCCTCAGTTTCCCCTCTGTAAACTGGGGGAGAATGATGCTCCCTCATCTTTCTGAAGTGCTTTGAGATCTGAGGATGGAAAGCGCGGTTGGAGTGCTGTCCGTTTTTGCTTAGCTGGTGTTCCATGGGTAATGGGCAGCTTGTGCTGACGATGAAGTGCCATCCCTTCAGAGAAACTGGTCACACTTGCCCACAGAAGATGAAGGTGGGATGATCAGAGCCAGTTCTTGTGGCTACATCAGGATCGTGTTGCTTTGCCTTGAAATACCTGCCACCAAGTTTGATGCAGTGCTGTGATGGGGTCCATTTCCCACCAGTGGGAAGTGCGGGAGGAAACAGGGCTTTACAGAAACATCCAAAGCTTGTGCATGGTTCACATGCTGGAGAGTTAAAGGGGAACGAGGAAGGGCTGGCTCTGCCAGAAGAGCATTGCCATTTTTAATGAGAATTGGGCTGCACTGTTTGGCATACATGTGAGCAGATGAATTGAAGCTTTCTCCTCCTCCTTTGTCCTTGGGACTTTCCATCTGCTTCCTCTGTACAAGAGGCAGTGACTCCCCAGGGTAGAACCCAAGTGCAGTTGTTCCTCTTTGTCGCTTGTGTTCAAAGTCTATGTCTTGCCAATTAATCCTTTACTGTTCTCTCCGCAACTGAAAGACTCATGCCTGTGAAATCAATTAATTCTGTGTGTCTCAAGGATGCCGCCTTACAGGGCATGAATTATTCTAAGTAATAGATCTTGGCACTTGGACTGTAACTGCTATGCAGCTAAAGAGGAATTCATTTTTTTATCATGAGGACTTAAAGATTAGGGCTTAAAATGCACCTTCATTTAGCTCTGGTTGTGACCAGACCTCTCTGAAACAAGCCACTTGAAGAGACACACCTCTTCCTGTTACACGTGGAACCCACTTGTGCGTCAGCGAAAGCTCCCATTGTTTTCACTGGGTGTTTAGGGTGTGCAAAAAGTGCAGAACCCAGTTTCCAATGTCTTTAGAAGGCACTGGTAACAAAGCATTGATTTAAATGCCATGCCCTTGCTATGAAATATCCCACAGAGCTTGACTAGAAGAGAGGTAAAGTGGGTGAGTGGAGGGATAGAGAGAGGGTTGTGGGGGTGGGGACTGGCATGGACTTTACCTGTTGTAATTGTCAGATTTGTATTTGTATTGTAGATATGGCTTCTCCAAAGTGATCCTTGGAGCAAAGATAATTATTTTGCCCGTTGCCCTCTTGGCATGCAAATCTCAGTATCCGTCCGTATAGGAGGGAGGGATCTTTTCTGCACAGGAAAGAGGCGAACTCCGTTAGTTGAGTCTAGTACCAGCACACATCAAAGCAACCTCATATCCTTCTTTGACAGGCTAAAAAGGCTCGTGGGTTGGACAGAAGCAGTAGATGTGATATATCTTGCCTTAGTAAGGCTTTTGATACTGTCTCACACGACCTTCTCCTATGCAAAGTAGGAAAACATAGCCTAGAGGAACTTACTATTAGGTGGGTGCACAGCTGGTTGGAAAACTGTACTCAGAGAGTAATTATCAATGGTTCACAGGCAAGCTGGAAGGGCATCTCAAGTGGGGTCCCAGAGGGATCGGTCCTGGGTCTAGTTCTGTTCAATATCTTCAGAAACAATTTGGTGTAATGGCACAGAGATCTCACTTACAAATTTTGTGGATGATGCCAAGCTCAGAAGGGTTGCAAGCGCTTTCCAGGCCCAGATTAGAATGGAAAATGAGCTTGACAAACTGATGAAATGGTCTGACATAGGGTGAAATTCAATAAGGACGAATGCGAAGCGCTCCAGTTCGGAAGGAATAATTCGTTGCACACATACAAAATGGGAAATGACTGTCTAGGAAGGAGGGCTGCAGAAAGGGATCTGGGGGTCATAGCGGATCGCAAACTAAATGTAAGTCAACAGTGTAACACTGTTGCAAAAAAGCAAACCTCATTCTGGGATATATTACCAGCAACGTAAGCAAGACACAAGAAGTCATTCTTCGGTTCTATTCAGCACTGATAAGGCCTTAGCTGGAGGGTTGTGTCCAGTTCCGAATACCACATTGCAGGAAAGACATGAACAAATTAGAGAAGGTCCAGAAGAGAGCAACAAAAATGATTAAAGGACTAGAAAGACAGAAGAAAAAAAAAGGGGTTTGTTTAGTCTGAAAAAGGGAAACTGAGGGGGGACATGCTAACAGTCTTCAAGTATGTACAAAGTTGTTCTAAAGAGAAGGGTGATAAATTCTTATCCACTGAGGACAGGACAAGGAGCAATGGGCTTAAATTGCAGCCAGGGAGATTTTGGTTAGACATTAGGAAAAGCTTCTTAACTGTCAGGGTAATTAATCACTGGAGCAAATAAACTAGGGAGGTTGTGGAATCTCTGTCACTGGAAGGTTTTAAGAGCAGGTTAGACAAACACCTGTCAGGGATGGTCTAGATAATATTTAATCCTGCCTCAGTGCAGGGGACTGGCCTAGCCTATGCGACCTCTCAATGTCCCTTCCAGCCTGACATGACTAGCTTGGAAGGGGCCCTGGGGTCAGTTTTATTGGTCTGCAGGGCACCCATGAAAAAGTAGGAGAGGGCGTTTATTTCTTGTCTGGTTTCTGTATCCTTCTGCCTCCTCTCTAGTAAAGGGAAAGAATCTTCATCCTCCACTAGTGGCCGTAGCAGGCCCTGAGCGTTTAAACCTTAGTGTCTCCACAATCAGGACCTACAGCACAAGGCTGCCTAGGAGATGCCGAGGCCAGGTGTAGGCAAGTGCCTCTCCTCTCTGGCTCCCAGCCTCTTTACAATCTCTTTGGTGGCCCTAACTCTGTGGTCTGTGGAAGGCTGCTCTCCCTGGCATCTTCCCTCCATGGTGCGCAAAGTCTGAGGAAGCAGCTGCTAGCCAAAGGCCCGGAGAAGCTGTCTTAGATGAACAAAGCATCAGCCTGTGTGGTGCTAAATGATGTTAATTTAATAACCCACTTGGAAGCCAGGGCTGTGTCTCATGGGTTTCCTGGTAACCAGGATAGGACAAGGGTGCCCTGCCTTGATGAGGAGACTTGACAAGATACCTTATAGCCCATCAGTCCTGCACCGGCTGCTCTTCTTTCAAGCATGCTTAGGGGCTGTGCACTGAACTTGCATGGATGTAACTGAGGGCAGAACCGGGCCCTTGTGCTTTACCTGATATACCAGGGAAAAGCCAAGTAAAGGGGGGCAGACCTAGGTGGATGCTGCCCTTGTGGCAATAAACCATTTTGCTGTGCTGATGGTAGATACGGTTGGCTTTGTGGCCATTTGTGTCTCGGGTGGTGGGACCAGTGTGACATGGAAAGTAGCCCTTGGGTGAAAGCTTTTTTTTTTAATTAACCCCCCCCCAGCACTGGTGAAGGTTGGAAAACTAGCTGCTGTAATCTAAGATCCAGGGAACAGCCGATGAGAGAACTGCTCCAGGCTAAAAGTAGTAGGTATTTGGGGCACCTTATCAGGGACCGAGTATGAGCAATCCCGATCTGGAGAAAAAGCATGAAGATGGGACTGAGACACATTCATATACTGGTGCTAGGACCAGAGCAGAACCTAGGCAGACCCTTGGGAAGGGTGGACCCACACGCTCTCCTTCTGTTCTTAGCATCTCTCCCGCTCTCTTTCAGGGGGCACAGAGCTGCCGTCTCAGATGAGATGTAAAACTTAGGTCCCAACCACTTGTGGCTGTTAAAGATCCCCTGGTATTTTTCACAAGAATTAGAAGTGTTCTGACCCCCGTGGCCTGCCCAAAATCCAACTTAAATAACTGCAGCCACTGAAACCAGCAAGCCAACCCTCCAATTGCCCTGGGAGCCATGAGCCGTCTGCGGTGCGTCTGTTCTGCAGCGCTAATGAGTGTGAATTAATCCCTCTCAGGCTACAGAGAACAGCTCTCCTGTGTCCTAAGAGTGGTGCCCTCTCGCGCGTGTCATTTGTAGCCAGTGCTGGAAGGAAAAAGCTCTGCAGGCCGATGAAGCCGTGAGTAGAAAGCCACAACAATGGGCTGTTTCTTCTATCAGAGAACGAAGCCATTTTCGTTGTTTCAGGGCAGGGGCTGCTTTTCGTGTGCTGCTCTGTCAGCATTCAGGCAGGAGCTGAGCTGTGCTGCTCTGGAGGCTAATCAGCCCCCACAGGTTTCAGGAGGCAGCTGCGTCTGGTCTCCAGGGAGCGTCGCCTCCTAAGGCTCTTCTGCACTAGCCAGAGTTACTGTTTGTAGATGCACGAATGAAGAGGAAACGGCTTTTAGTTATTCATGGGACCTGTTATGACATCTGTCACTGGCTTTGTCAAAGCCTTCGCAGCATCCCGAGGAGGCAGGTGAATGGTATCCCAGGGAGGGAAACTGAGGCACAGAGCAGCTCGGTGACTTGCCTAAGTCCATACATAGGGTGGGTGTCAAGAGCAGGGTGAGTGTGTTGGGGGTCCCCAGGCCTGTGCGCAGACCACGCCCTCCCTAAGTGGTTTAGTGGTAGCCTTACCAGAGGGGTGGCTGGTTCTACAGGCATTATCCTGGGGTCTGCAGGCTCGGGGGACCCATTTCGTTGGGTTTAAAGGCAGGTGCAGTCTTGTTTCATTTTCATTCACTGAGCTCATGTGCAGGGCACCAGCTGAGTGTGGGGGGAAACCTTTCCAGCGTGCACCAGAATTCCAGCCGTGGCCCTGCTGGCACGATCCCCATAATCCTCAGACAGTCTCCTGGTATCAGCAGCGTGGGGGGTGCCCGGGCAGGGCACTGTAGGTTGGCATGGAGGGGCAGCAGCAGGTCCATGGCGAGGCCCACGCCAGAAAGCAGTAAGGGAGCTGTGGGAGCGCCGTGCTTGGGAGCCAAGGTCCTAGTTTCAAATTGACACCTGTCACCCTGGTTGCTCATCAGGATCTTTTGCCATTGAAAATGCAAAATCATTTGAAAGCTGCCAGCGCTCAGGACCTGGGGGCACTGCATGCCAGCCACTCCCTTTCATTCCTCTGGGCACCTCTGGGTCAGGAGCGAGATGCAGCATGGCCGGGACTGGACCAGTCCCGGCTCTGGGCTCAGTAGTACAATTCCCCTTTAGGGCAAGCCTTGATTCCTGGCCTGTCACGGAACATTGGTCCTGGGGCTGGGACGACGCGTATGCTGCTGCTTCCATCTATGCTGGGTTTAGTGGGACATGCTTAAATTCCATTTCTCTCACACTGGCGACAATGAAAAGACAGAGCGTTTTGGGACTCTCTTTGAATTTCCTTTTCACCGTGGATGTTTCCGAGGCCTCCGTGGAGTCTTGGTCAGTTTCCGGTTTCTATTTGTTTTCGCTTTCTGGTTCCCACACCCGTGGTCAGGATTCTGCTGTGGTCTGCACTTGGTGCTGTACAGAATATGGAGGAAGATGCGTTCCTGCAGCCAAGAGCCTGCAACGGGAGAAGATGCAGCTGGCGAATGTTTATACCCACCCACCCCCACCCTCTTTTCAGTTCATTTAAAAACAAAAGGAAATTGGAGGGGAGGGGAGAGGGGAGGTTGGGTCCAGCTTCCCCCACGGCGCTGGCCCTTTAAATGCAGCCGCGTTACATCAGTCACCAGCACCTGGGGCTCTTTCAGCCAGAGTCTGCAATGCATTGTTCCTGCTGCAGCACCCGTTGCCCCTAGCAACATAGGCATCACTCCATCGCTGCTATGGCGACAGCAGCTGGCTGATGGCGGAGGGGGGGCCCCACCCCAGCATGAAGAGGGGAAGGAATTGGTGCCCGTCGTGCGGCACGTGGTGAGAGCTGGGCTCCTGGGCTCCAGGGCGATGGCTGGCTGCTCTTGCACACGCGCTCCCCCCCCCCGTGCCCATCTGGGCTGTGAGCCGACGGAGCCGAGCCGGGGCTGCCCCTGTGACCAGTGCCCCGGGTGTGTTCGAGGCAGTCATTTTACCCCTCCTCCTCCAGCCCTTCTGTGTAGGCGTCCTCTGGGCTCGGTGCAGCTCTCCGTGTTCTGCTGTCCCCCACCCACCTTCTGCTCTGCTTCTCCGGGCTCCATTTTGTGGAACCACAGATAATTCCTGGCAGTCGGGGGCTGGGACTCCCTGCCCGTGTAGCCCCCTTCCCTGGCGGCGTCTCCTAGCTGAGCCTGCAACTTTGGGCTTGGACTGGGGCGGCCCTGCTCCACAGGCAGGATGGGGTGTGGGAGCTGGGGCTGCACGTTCACCGATGGAGGCACAGACACAACGGCTGGGGTGAAGGGTGGGGTGTGGGATCTTGCCCGTCCCAGGGTATTCTCCAGCCTCTGGACTTGGGGGTTGTAAAGCTGGTGCTGTAAACGCTCAGCAGGAGGGGGCTAGCCTTTGGAAGGGAGCCTTCTGCATGAATCTTCTCACCTGTCACACACACAGCGCGTCTAGCAGGGCCAGCCACCTCCACTCAACAGCTGGGGTCTTAATATAGCCTTCAAGGAGCCAACGGGAGCCAAGCAGCCCTCTGGAAGCTGCTGAACAGGGAAAGGGTATGGTTACGTGGCAGGCGTTTTATTTTCACCTCGAGCGTATCCGCTGCGTCTCTGTGGCATGGTCAGCCTGGGCCCCTGTGTAGCGTCTGGGTGTGGGACAGCCAATCCCTTGAGCCGGACTCCTGCCAGCTGCCCGCTTCCCCTGTCCCTGGACACTCCGTGGTTCTCGCTTCTAGCAGGAGTGTTGGGGTCTGCGACTCCAGGACCTGTCCTTTGGCCCCAGACCTTGCTCCGTGCAAACGACACACACCAAACCGAAGGGCCCCGTAACTTCGGCGTGGGGTGACTGGCTCTGTGTAACTGGCCAGGGTCAGCTTGAGCAGAGCCCTGCTCGCCGAGTCACTTTGGCTGGCTCCTGCTTTGCCCAGACAGATGACTGGAGGTGGCGTTTCTATAGTGGCTGGAGGTCCCAGCTAAGCTCAGGGCCCATGGTCTTGGGCGCTACGTAGGCCCCAGCTGAGACAGCCCCTGTTGTGCCAGGCGCTGCACGGACTCAACAAGAGACAATCCTTGCCCCGGAGATTGTGTATAGACGAGAGACATGCGCCAGGCCCGCCCCCCCCCCCCCCTGTTACTCCTGCTTTCCTGCTGGGGAGCCAAAGCTACTCTGGATCCCTGTTTATTATTTTATTAGGGCTTCTAAGGAGTCCCTCACCATAGCATCCAGGCACTGGAGGTTTTCCTTCCCCCCTGCTCTGTCTAGCTGGAGGTTTCTTCACCATGCAGTTTGGACATCTGCTGCCCCATTTGGTCGTTGGCTTTGGGAAGGGCCCGGCAGTGGGGAGACAGTTTTGTTTTTATCAATATGGCTGATCAGACGCCTCTGCTTTGCCCATTAGAATAGGAAAGACTTTTTCTTTTAAATGTTTTGGCAGGTCCCAGACATGGCGAGCGTCCCTGAGGACGTGTGTAAATGTGTGCAGGGGCGCATGTATTAGGGTGTGAGAGGTCCTCTCATAGTCATTGTTCCAGCCCTGAAATGCTTTTCTTTCTCCACCCCTCACCCGGTCTGTCTGTGAAATCCACCACTTCTTGCCGCCCCGTCCCCGCCTTCCTGTGAGCCCTTGAGATGCCGGGCTCTGTCCTTAGAGATTTGGCAAGGCCCCATCAGATGTGAAGGTTCTTTTCGCGGGAAGACTCTTGACAGAAGCCCATTCCCAGGGCACCCAGGTCACGTTACAGCTTCACCCTCTGGGTTTCTTAGTGCAGATGGGCCCTGGACTGATTTATTTTTACCAGCTCCTGGCCCGGAGGAAGGGATTGAGGAGTGACCCTGGCCAGCGATTGGAGACCACGTGCCTTTGGGTTTTGCTTTCTCTGCTGCTCAGTGTTGACAGCAGCTGCTGCTACGGCTGGAACTGAGCTGGTTGGAATTGGAAAGAAACCTGAGCTTTTCTCCTGCCCTGGGCTGCCTGCCGGGACCCTTCCTTCCTACCCACTTTTAGCAGTGGAAGGAGCCTGAAAAGTTTGGGAGCAGGGAAGTTGGGCCTGTAGCCCTGTTTTCCCTCCTTTCTGACAGAGCAGGGGGGGCCGGGGGGACTGGGAAAATGTTCTTTCTGCCTGTTTGTTGCCAGAGAAGAACCCAGATGGTCAAGTCTGGTTTTCTCTGGTTTGGTAGGGAGACCTTGCACTTTCCCTGCGGCATCTGGGGGTGTGACAGTCGCACAAAGACATCTTTTCTCCCACATGTCCGTTAGGCATCTGAGTTACTGAAACCAGTGTTTGGGGCAGTCTGCCTGAAACGCCTTCTCCGATCCATGTTTGTGCCCCTCTCCCATGCGGTGTTACTGGTTCCCTCCCTGCTCCGGGGGACCCCCAAACACACTGGCACAGGGGGCACCTTGGTGCCACTCCGAATCTGGCCTGTGGGAGGAGGCTGAGCCCACGGAGCTGCTCTCAGGCAGTTTGCTGAGTTATAAACTCGTGGCCCCAGCCCTGGACCCGAGTAGCCCCCTTGTGCCCTGGCTGTGGGCAGCTCTGCCGTCTGTGTGCACAGAAGGCTGGGGGGGGCTGCAGTGAATCTTCCTGAGTTGGGCCCTTGCTGGGAGGCGTGCGTGCGAGGTGCTGGCTGCCTCCCCAGCCCTGCTCCATGTCTCCCCTCTCCCTGCAGCCATTCGGGGAGTGGTGTCGCCTGCAGCCAAAGGATGCTGCCAAGATGCCTGAGAGCGCCTGGAAGCTGCTTTTCTACTCGCTGTCCTGGTCCTACGGCGCCTACCTGCTCTTCTTCACCGAGTACCCCTTCTTCCACGACCCCCCCTCCGTTTTCTACGGTACAGGAACGCTACGGAGAAGGGAGCCGCGTCTCCATGGCTCAGACAAAGGGGCCAAAGTGGAGGGGGAAGCCATAGACTCAATCCCCCAGATCACCTGCCTTGTGGTGCCAGTGGCACGAGGGGTGCAGGAAGCCTTGTCCTGTGGCTGCAGTACTGAGACTGGGACAGCCACTGGGGGGCCAGGGCTCACTTCCCGGCTCTGGAGGGAGAGTGGGGTCTGGTGGGTTAGAGTGGGGAGAGAGGGGGCTGGAAGCCAGGACTCCTGGGTTCTCTTCTGGCCTCTGCGTCCCTCCCGGGCTCCTTTGTGCTGGTTGTTCTCAGGCTGCTGGCTCTGAGTCACTGTGGGAGCCTGGGAACTGTCTGAGTGCGAGCTCCGGCTGCCGGACGTCTCCATGCTGAGCGCGCTGTGCTGGGAGGGGGTGTAGGGAGCGGGGGTGTCTGTACCGGGCTCACACAGGGGTCTTCGTGCTGCTCCTAGACTGGAAGAAGGGGATGGATGTACCCACAGACATTGCCATCGCCTACTTGCTGCAGGGCAGCTTCTACGGCCACTCCATCTACGCCACCGTGTACATGGACGCCTGGCGCAAGGACTCGGTGGTCATGCTCGTCCACCACGTGGTGACACTGACGCTCATCGTCTTCTCCTACGCGTTCCGGTGAGTCCCCCAGCCCCCTCCCTCTCCCCGCGGCGCAGGTGGATCCGGAGGGGTCCCAGCGCTGGGCAGCCACCCACCCAACTACTGCTCACGCTCAAAACACCCTCTGGGGCTGGGATGGCCCCTCCTCCGCCTGGCAGTGAGCGTGTCCCTTGCCCAGAGGTGACCCCCCCACGCCCGGCTCCAGTGTGGGCCACCCAGGTGGAGTCTTGTGGCGCTGATATGGCCTGGCCTGGGCCTCGAGCCACGGCCAGGACAGCCGTGCAGCACCTGGTCCCGCCCTGCAGCCAAGACACACGCGCAACCCTTCTCCCCACAGGTTCCACAACGTGGGGATCCTGGTGCTCTTCCTGCACGACATCAGCGACGTGCAGCTGGAGTTCACCAAGCTCAACGTCTACTTCAAGCACCGGGGCGGGATCTATCACCGGCTCAACGCCGTCATCTCCGACCTGGGCTGTCTTACCTTCAGTGTCAGCTGGTGAGCGATGCCTCTGCCCCCCCCGCCAGCGCTGCCAGGCCTTGCCGTGCCCAGGGAACCCACCGTCTCGGTTGGCAGCAGGGCGACCCCCCTGTGCTGTGAGCTGGCAGCGGCTCCTGTCCCCTTCCACAGGCAGGTGGGAATCAGGAGGGGGGCGCACTGGATGGCGAGGAGCAGGCGGGCAGATGATGGCTTGTAGCAGCAGCTACATCCTCAACTTGCAAACCTCCCCCTCGTCTCAGGACAGTCTCGTCACTGCTGTCCCGGACCCCGCCTCAGAGGAGCCTCCCTCAGGGTCCAGCCTCACCCCTGGGACAGGGGGAGCCTGCCGCCGACTTCCGGACCATCCCGGTCTCCTGCATGGAGGCAGCCAGGCGTGTGGGGAGGGGCTAGACGGTGTTGCCTGGAAATACTGGAGGGATGCTGGGCCTCGGGCCCCTTGCTGGGCCCCCTGCAGTACCACTAACACCCCCCCCCCCCGCCCTCTGTGTCTGTCCTGGCAGGTTCTGGTTCCGACTCTACTGGTTCCCCCTCAAAGTGCTCTATGCCACCTGCCACTCCAGCCTCCAGTCGGTGCCCAACATCCCCTTCTACTTCTTCTTCAACGCCCTGCTCCTCGCCCTCACACTGATGAACATCTACTGGTTTCTGGTGAGCGCCCCCAGGGCCAGGCCGCTCTGGCGTGGCACTGACAGCCCCCCCCCCCGCTGCCTGCCTGTGCCCTGGGGAGCTGGAGCCTGAGCCTTTGTGCGGGGGGGGGGCATGTGCGGTTGTGGGGGGGAGGGAAACGGACGAGGTGGGAGGGAAGCACAAGGTGAAGACGCAGGTCTCCCGGCTGGAGTGCCGACTGTCTGGCAGGCTAATGGAGAGGAGAGTGGGCGCTAACAGCTGCAAGAATCAGCCCCGGAGCGTTTCCTGGGGGCTAGGCCCAGGTGGGAAGAGCCGAAGACACAAAGGCTGTCAGTGGCTTGGGGGGGGTGAGAGACAGGATGTGCCACATCTCCCAAAGGTCACATCAGCCAGGTGTCCCCAGAGCTGGGGCCGGAGCCGGGGAAAGTCAGAGCCTGGGGCTAAGAGCCTGGCCAGGAGGCCGTGCTGCTCTGGCCGTGTCCAGTCGGACCCATTCCCTCTCACAGGGCTGCTGCCAGCCTCCCTCCAGCCCCCTTCTGGCCTAGGGCCCCCCCAGCTCCTCCCAGCCACTGGGGAGCCTCCGGTGGGACTCAGTCCCCCTGTGGGGGGCAGCTCCTGCTGGCACAATCCTGCCTTCACTAAGCGTTCCCGAGGCTCGGCGCTGCCCCCTGGCCCTCCATGCACCAGCACTTCCAGGTGTCATGCTCCCCGCCCTGCCAGGAGAGTCCCCGGTAGTGTGGGGCGCGCAGCCCTGGTGGTGACGGCGTGTACAGTAGGGACGAATTGAAGTCTGCTGCCCTTGTGCTGGGCCCATAGATGGGGGGCAGTGGGGCTGCGGTTGGGGCACAAGGGGTAATTTGTACGCCAAGAGCTCTCCAGCCCAGCTAGATTCGTTTGGAACTGCCCCCCCCCACACACACGCTGGTTATCCTGGGTTTGGAGGGGGGTGTCCGATGATCCTGGGAGGGTCTCCAGGGGCAGCTGTCCAGGCTGGGGCTAGGAGGGGTTGTGGCTCCACACTGCCTTCATCAGCTGCTGGGATCTCCCTGCATGTGCCCCGTGTCCCAGCTCCAGTCACTCCCCCTGGGCACGAGACAGCGCACTCCCGCCCGGACCCTCTAGCCAAGGGAGTCGCTGCTCTCAGTCTGCCCCCAGGGCAGCAGTTAGCCCTACTCAGAGGGTGAGCGTGGGCAGGCAGGGCTGAGCAGGGCCCGTGGCCCCCAGGGTCATTGCCTGCGTCCTGTGTCCCCCAGTACATCGTCCTGTTCGTGGCCAAGGTGCTGACGGGGCAGGTGCAGGAAGTGAACGACGTGCGTGAGTACGACGTGGAGGAGAGCAAGAAAACCACCATGCCCAAGAGAGTGGGCGAGGGCCAGCTCCCCAAAGCCTGGAAAGAAGGGTGAGTGGAGGGGGGTCACACACAGAGCCCCCCCAGGTGGGGACACAGCAGGGAAGGAGGCTGGCTACGTGGGGCTGCATGAGGGAAGGGATTGCTGTAGATAAAACTCCCTGGGTCTTGGCATCCCGGGCCTGCCATGGGGTCGGTGACAGGACGGGCGGGCGCAGGGCATTGGCACCTGAGCCAGGATGATTCTGTGCCCAGTGACCGCAGCGGCTGGATGCATTGCTACAGGGCATAAACTGGTTGCTGCTGGGATCATCTGTCTATCTGTCCCTCCATCTGTCCCATTGGACAGGCCTGGCCCCTCTGCAGTGTGTGGGGGGGTCTCATTGCAGCAGGCAGCAATGCAATGGGCTGAGGGACTCATCCAGCCTGGCAGGAGGTGGCCTGCTGCAAGCCATGAGCTGATCCCGCGTGGCACCTCCAGCCTTCCTGGGTGGCATCACGCCTGCTGCACGCGAGCGGTTTGTAGCTCGCGGACTGGGCTGCACGGGCCGGCGGGATGCGTGGGTCTGAGCTGAGGGGGTGACCCTGGGGAGGGGCTGGTCCAAATACAGGGACTTCATTGTCTGCCTCTCGGTGTCTCACAGGAAACACCTGAAGAATGGGCTGATCAAAGACAAAAGGTTATAAGGGACCTGCTGCTGACTGGGGACTCGCTAAAGCCAGCCAACGCGAGAGCCACGCGGAGATGGTGCGCAAGCCCCCAACTCCCCCACCCGCGCCTGGAGCTGGGCGGCGCTGGCAGCCGATGGAAACGGTTCATGCATCTCGGCTCGGCTTGGGCCAGGCGTCAGCTCATGCTGCTGTCGTGTCTGTAGCCGGCTTGCGCTGGGCACCCGGCAGGCTGGGGATGGGCAGCTGAGGCAGTGGGGGTGGTTTTCCTAGCAGGAGCCAGGGCAGACCTGGAACTGGCTTTAGGCCACCTGAGAGCCCCTGTGCCACCCCCCACCCATGGGCCATCCTCCGTCTCTGCGATTTCCCCAGACCTTGCCTGGGGGATCCCAGGCAGCTCGTGTCGGAAGCACTGACTGACGCCTTGGAGCGGGTGGGGGGCCCTCGGCACCCGTGTGCCAAGCAGTGGAGCCCAGAGCCGGCTGTGCTGTGGGGGGGGGCCATGTAATCCAGGTGGCTGCTATAAGTGCACCCACCCAGGGCTTACCCCCCAGAGCCACCCACCCGTCTGCAGCCCACCCCAGCCAGAGCCTGGCAGCTTCCCCTGGCCGAGGTGCAGTGTTACTCCTGAGGCGGCTCGGCCAGGCCTGCCCTCCTGCCTGCCCTACGTCCCGCGGGGAGATAAGGGGCAGGGAGTCCTCCTGGCCTTCTGCCTGGATGAAGCCCTGGCTTAGCTGCAGACGCCACAAAGAGATGCCCTGGAAAACCTCTGACACGGGGCAGGAGAATGGAGACATGACCCAAGGGGTTAGATCTGGGCTGAATCTGCCAGCCGTGTCCCCCCTCTCCCCCCCCTCGGCAGAACGTGCCAGGACAAGAGCGTAACTGTCCCACTGATTCGGTGCGTTTGGTCCCTGACCGTCAGCCTGGGGTTCAGTGGGGCCAAAAGTAACTGACAGGGCCCAATCCTGCTCTCATGACTGCACTGATGCAAGGGGAGGCTGGAAATGGCAGCTTGATGCTTTATTGTCCTTTTATAATGTAACGTCCTGGCTCCACTGAGTGGCTTCCCATGCACCAGGTGCCTCCTGTCTGGCGTCGCTCTGCAGGGAGCCAGCGGGTGTGGACGTGCTGGTGGTTAGCAGCCCATCAGGCTGGATGGCAGGGCTGGGGGAGCGTCAGACAGCTGCCGGAGGGAGGGGGGGCCCCGGCTTTGTGGCGTTTGAGGGAGGAAAAGCTGCCCTGTGACCGTCAGGTGGCCGGTCTCTGGCCCCAGACAGGCAGCCGGGTGCTTTACGGAGGTGGCAGCAGACTGGCCAGGCCTGGCCCCGAGCGCCAGGGAGGGTTTTGGTGCTGGGCCATGAGGCAGGGGATGAGCAGAGCACAGCAGGGGCTGTGTGCGCGTCAATGCCTGACAGTGGCGGGCAGGATGGGCGGAACCAGCCCTGGGCAGTGCCCGGGAAGGGCCAGACTGGCAGCCTCAGGGGCAGACAACGAGTGCAAGCTCCCCGCCAGCCCGACGGTGGCCTCGCTCGGGTTGGCCCATTGCCCATGGGAGCACCTGGCCTGCCTGGGTCCGTGTACCCTCCAGCTGCCAGTGGTGTACTGAGGGGCGCTGGAGCCCGGGGGCCAAGCCTATGTTGGCACCGCCCCTTGCACTCTCCCCCTCCCCTCCATAGCTGCCCCCGGGAGAGGGGGTGGTCTGTAACTACGGGAGGGGGCTCAAATGCAGGCTTGGCTCTGTCACCTTGCACCGCCCCCCCCCGCCCCCCGCACGCTGCAACCGCCTCCTCGGCTGCAGCCCAGCACTGGCCTGGGACAGCTTCACCACCACCATCCTGGATGGGGGTGGAGGCCTGGGCCAGCCCTTCTCGCTGTATGGGGCGGGGGTGCAGGCACGGAAGTGGGAGCAGCTGCCCCCCTGCCTGGCACAAAGGGCTGACCCTGCACCCCCCCCCCCCCGGCACTTACCCACCAGCCCAGCCCAGCTGGGGAGGTGCCAGGTTGGCCTTTCAAGAGATGCCGGAGGGCAAGGGGCACAGGAGGCTGAGGGGCGGCTGCTCCCGCGTCTGCTCCTACGGTCCCAGTCACACACCCCCCCTCAACCACCTCATGAAGGGCCTGCCCGCCCCCACCCCCTCAGGTTAGGGGAAAGGCCGCTCCAGCTGAGCCAGTGGGTATGTACGTCATGGGGGGGAGGGGCACAGGGGGCTCTGTGCCACTCACAGCCCCCTGCGTGTTGTGAAGGGCTGGCCCGGAGCCTCTCCCCCCAGGACTTGTGCCTGTCCCCTCTCTCTATGCCACTGCCAGCTGCCTGGCACATGCAGCGGGCACATCCCGCTCACAGGCAGATGCCCTGACTGGCGGCAGCTCCCTGGCATGGCTCCGTGGCAGGGCCCCTGTCATCTCCAGCAAGGCTCAAGAGGGCTTGAGCCCAGACTTCATGCTGCAGCCTGAGACCCAAAGCCCTCCTTTGCCCAGCCCCAGCCCAGGGGCAGCCCTGCCGCTCTTTCTCCCAGTGGCGCTGTGTCTGCACGTGGGGGGGGGGTGCAATGGGCAGAGGGCTTCCTGAGGCCTGACATGCAGCAAATTTGGGGCTGGCTCCCCCCAGGAGACGGCACCAGGCAAAGCCCCCTCATGCTGCGAAGCAGGCTTGGTGGAAATTCCCCTCCCACTCCAAAGGGTTAAGGGGCTCCCTGGCCTCCTGCGAGGCCTGGGGGCCTGCCCACTCCATGGATTCCTGGCTGCTAATTGAGCACTAATCAGATCAAAGGCTCCAATCACACAATCAACACTCCCCTCTGGCCTGGTGTCTCCAGCCTCCCGCTGCAGACAAGAGCTGGGCTGCCCCTGCTCTGCTCTTTGTCTCCCTGGCACTGCAGGACTGCCCGGCGATGGGGCCTGGCTGGACCAAAGCCAGCTTTGCAGCTGGCCTCCTCTGTGCGCTGGTGGGCACGGCCCTCGGCCTGGAGGGCAGCACACAGGAAAGTTTGCTTTTAAAATCCTTGGGGCTGAGTACCAAGCCCAGCCCTAAATTCCCAGCCCCCGTGCCCGCCGTGTTGTGGAAGATCTTCCAGAAGAGAGCACGTCCTTCTGTCGCGGCCAGCGCGCCGGAGCAGGCCTGTAGCGTGGAGGAATTTAATGTCCCTGGGAACATCATCCGTGTCTTTGCTGACCAAGGTACAGCGGCTCTCGGCTTGGGTGGGTTATGGTGGCTGCCCTTAGAAAGCCCACCCAGCCCCTGGGGTCCTGCAGGGTTTGGGACAGTCGGAGCGGAGGGCTGGGAGCTCGGGCAGCTGGCTTTTCTTCACGAGCCTGGCAGGTGGGCACCTTACACCAGCTGGGATCCTGTTCATCAGTCCTACTGGTGTTTACTGGAGCCAGGCAGCAGGGTCCAGGGGTCAGAGCAAAGGCCTGGGGCCAATAGGTTCTGTTATCAGCTCTGGTATGGACTGTGGGAGCTCAGGCAGGTCACAGCTCTGTGCCTCAGTTTCCCAGCTGTGACATGGCAAACAGTCTCTGCAGGGCGAGATGACTAGCTGTCACTAGCTGACAATGCACAGGGGGCGGCAGGGCGGGGGGACCGGGGGGGGCTGGGTTTCTCTCTGCACCTGAGGGGACAGATGCTGCAGGTCCAGCTCCCACCCCCGTGATTTGCCTCCTTTTGTTTCAGCCCTGGGCCTCTCTGAGCCTTTCCCAAGTTGGGGTTATTTGCTGGACCTTAGGCTGAGGCCCCACTAAACTCATTCATTAGTGATCTGTCATCTCCCGTTGAAGTCGGGGAGTGAGTCCAAAGGCATGACTGCTCAGTGTCAGCAGCTGTTCTGACAGCCCTGGGTACAGTAGCCGCAGGATAGGAAGGACGCCCTACACGCCCCTGCCAGGACAGAGGCAGATACCCTCTTACCCATGGGAGCTGAAGCAGAGAGGTTCAGTGATGCTCCTAGGGTCAAACAGCGCAGGGCAGAGAACACAGGAGCCCGACTCCCAGTTCTGTTCTTCAGCCACAAGTGTAGATTACCCAGCCCAAAGCTGCTGCAGACCTTTGCCTCCGGTGCCAGCTCTGGTTTGTTACCCTGGCACAGGCTGCCTGTTTCTCTTAGCTAAGCAGCGAGCAGCCTTCGCCCCCCATCCGGGACACGTGGATCATTATTGCGATGGGGAATCTCGGCTGGGGTGGAGCCTGGTGGTGAGAGCATCACATCCCATCAGCGACTATCCTTGAGATACTGAACCTTGTCCAGGCCCTGTGAGAGAGCAAACTCCTCTCTGTGTTTGTTGCCTGTATCGTCTGACGGGCAGAGCACACTCCGCAGCAAGGATGAGCCATGGGCTTCTCCCTCCTCGAACTGATCCGGAGGGGGACAGAGACACCATCAAGCTTGTTCTGCTCCTCAGGACTGTGCACCGGGAGAGTAACCGCAGAGAGCTGCATGGAGAGCGCTGGCCTCCGGGAAGAGCCTGACCCAGGCGTGTGGCTGGTGATAAATGTGGGCACTGGGGAAGGGAGTTTGCTTGCTACTCGTTTGGGGGAGTTCAGCTCAGGTTAGGTTACTTCAGCTCTTTCCTTTCTGGCTGCTGCACTGAGCGCCCATGTCGGTGTTGGGAGGCCCTTCCTGCCCAACCACGCTACCTCCTCTGTTTTCCTTCCCTCTCAGGCAACTTCATTCACAGTGGGGAGCCCAACTTGTGGCTGTGCCTGGAGAAACGTCTCTACTTTAATTTCTCTGTGGTGGAGGAGGGGGAGCAACTGACAATGGCGCAGCTGGAGATCCAGTTCAGCCACAACTCCTATCACCCTTCTGGGGAGCAGGTCTATGAGCTGCGGCTCTACCACGCCCTGCAGCTGTCTCTGCAGGGAACGTCCCCCCACCTGTACAACCAAAAGCTCCTGGTGGCGCAGTCCTTCGCGCAGCTGCACAAGTCCCTCCTCTTCAACCTGACCAACGTGGCAAAGGGCTGGAGGAACCCCAGCAAGAACTTGGGCTTGGTCCTGGAGATCTCTGTAGGCAGCAGGAATGGCACCTTGGCCTTGCCTCCCAGGAGGCTGCAGAACCTCTGTGCCAGCATCAACTCCTTCCTCGACACCTCTCTGCTGCTGGTGTCCCTCAATCAGCAGCAGTGCAAGGCATCCAGGAAGAGGCGAAGCTCCTATTATACCCCGGTCACCCCGAGCAACCTGTGCAAGCCAAGACGGCTTTACATCAGCTTCAGTGACGTGGGCTGGGAGAACTGGATCATCGCGCCACAGGGCTACATGGCCAACTATTGCCTCGGGGAGTGCCCCTTCCCACTGACGGCAGAACTTAACAGCACCAACCACGCCATCCTCCAGACCATGGTGCACTCCCTTGACCCGGAAGGGACCCCGCAGCCCTGCTGTGTCCCAGTCAGGCTGTCTCCCATCTCCATCTTGTATTACGACAACAGTGATAACGTGGTGCTGAGACACTATGAAGACATGGTGGTGGATGAGTGTGGCTGCAGGTAAAGGAGCCGCTGATTGAGATGTGAATAGCACATCAGATGTGGCACTGAGGGAATGATCAATGGCTTGGGTGACTGGGATGTTAGGTTGATAGAATAGGTCAAAATGTATTGTCTTCGCAGGGGTGGGCCGGGCCCCTGCTTCCCATCCCTTGGTGCAGGTAGTGGCAGACCTTCCTCTTTGATGCACTGTTGCAAAATGCAGCCACAAGGGGGGAGGATCTTGACTTCTGGCACCAAGAGAATAATGCAATGGAGGATTCAAATTTCATGATTGGCTGGAGACAGCCTGCTTCCAAACTTGCATCTGCTGTCAGCTGCATCCACCTAGGGGCTCGCTGAGAACCTGGTGAAATCTAACTGGTGGGAGAGCGCCAGCCCCACTTCCCCCCCATGCCACACAGTGCTGAGCAGAGCATGGTGGCACCAGTTGAGACCCAGATCTGCTCTTCCTGTGCCTCCTTTCTCTGTTCCTACACCAGTGCCTCTGGCGTGGCATAGGGTGGCCTAGAGCCTGCATGGCTGGAACTGGGGGCTGCTGCCCATGACCCTGTGCTAGACATTGAAGAATGAGGTCTGCTGGATCGTTAGTGCCCTTTATGCCCAGCCCCCTTAGGTTGTCCACACTGGTAGGAACAGATGCAAGGGGGAACCATTTACAGCTGGCTGCATTGTTCCTGTATTTTGCTGTATTCAAGCCAGTGGGGGGGGTGATGACCTACTTCAACTCCTATGAATGAATCACTGAAGCTGCTTGTCCTTCGTAGGATGGGTATGAGCTGAAAGAAACAGACAGGATATGACTTCCAATTGCAGAATCTCCTAGGGATCATTCACAGCTGCAGTGCTCAGCCTAAAATCCAGACTACCAGGGACAGTTGAAGTTTTAAGGGGACCCCACCTACTATGCCGTTAGCAGAGCATAAGGACAGCACTGTTCTGAAAGTCATCAGTTTTGTACCCTAGTGCCAAGGGGAGAGGCAGCTGAGGGATGGTCTGCTTGCTTTAAACGGGGATTCATGTTAACATTTAAGATTTTGGAGGGGGTGCAGTTAAGTATCAGTCTTAAAGTAGCTTTGCTTGAAGCCTGGGCAAAGCTGCCAGCTTGTTCCCATCTTTAAAGTCAGGCCCATGAGGGGCTACGCTTGTTAAAAGTAAATCAATCAACTGGCCTAACTGTAGATGCTAAATTGAAGCTCCTGTGACTTGAGTAATCACTACCCTCCCCTCTGAAGATTGCTGGGGAAGTTCTAAATTCTTCCCCTTGCACTGAAGCCTTTCACTGTGACTCAATTTTTGACACATCATCACAGCAAAACACCCCCCCCCACCCCAAAAGTTATGAGCACTGAAGCTATCCAGCTCCACTCCACTTGTCCCTCCATTCTGGGGTAGCCAAAGGAATAAGAACAACCATTGCCACCTACAGCTACTTTCCACATCACAGGACCCTACATTTTAGATCTATGTATAGTGGCAACCTCTATGTGTGGATGTCAAACTGGAGATCCAAGTAAAGTTTTATCTTTCAGCAGATAAATCCAGGACAATTTTAACTCTAGGTTTTGGGGGTTTTGGTTTTTTTTGGGGGGAGGGCAGAGAGGGGGCTAAGAGACAGAACAAGGGATCTGAATTAGACTTGAAACTGTTTTGTAAAATGTGAGTCAGATTGAAACCAGTGGAGACTTGTTTGGCGTTTTTTTGTATCTACCTTATGTCTTAATATTTAGTGAAGCCTTTCTGTTAACAAGACAGACTTTGTCCCTGGGGGGAAGCTAAAGGTTTAGCCACTTATTTTAATTAAATTTGCAAAGACAATGTCCTTTCCCTTCCCCATGATGGTGTTGTGCCAACGGATAGACCCAAACCTTTGTTGAACAGGCGCAGGTAGGGTGGAATACTTTAAGGTTACCACAGTTCCACACAGGTGACCTGCTGTTATACAGTGACATTTTCAGGCAGGCATTCTCTGCACAGCCATCTAGAAAGCTCAGTGATTCACAGACATGGGATACTGTGGAGCTCTAAGATTGTTTAGCCCATTCTGTACAGTAAACAAGCCCTACATCAAAATCAGCAACAAACATTTAAGAAAGGAAGTGGATGCTACCCCAATGAGTGACTCTGATTTATAGGAACCATCAATTACTCAAGTTTATAAAAATTAACTCAAGTGGCTGGTCATCTTAAATCACTATCGCTTCTGAAAAAAACAGGAACAGCAGGCAGGCCAAAAAACTGGACCCATTAGTGTTTTTTATAATGTGGAGTTTAACTCTTGGAATTGGTTAAACTTGAATTTCTATGAAAGAAAAACAATTTTAGAGTTTATGCTGAATGTTTTGAAAAGTTAGTTCTTAGCAGATCAAGGAACTCAAAGCTCAGTTCTTTTAGGACACACTTGTGAGGGAGGTTTTTGCTTTCCATCTAAGTCTCCACTTGTATTTACCAAGGCACAAAGAGATGAATAACTCTCGCTAGCATGGAAAGACAGATGTAACCATGTATAATAGCGTGTGGAACAGAGTGGACACATGAAGTAACTACTTCAGTGATCGCAGCACCTGTGAAGTGAAGTCAGTTACTAATATAAAAGATGCTCAGATCAGCAGCAGACTGCTACACTAACCTGAACTTGTGCTTCAGTCAGAAAGAGTGAAAAGTTTACTGTATTTGTACCTTAAACAGTGTTATTCTCAAATGCATGACTGCTGTGCCAAATGCAGCTGGTGGTGACAAGACTGGGCCTAAATATTTCATCAATCAAAGCTTTTTCTGCAAAGGACTCACTCAGTGACTATGTTGTCTCAGTTTTACCACCACAGCTACAATCGGCCAAGCAAATTAACGTTTTGATGAGTGATAGTTGCCTGCTAACCATGCAAAGCTGGTAACTCGAAAGGGGGCAGATGAACATCTTAAAAGGGTCTTGCCACTACTTTCACCGGGTCTTATGCAAGAAAGTTTAGTTCCAGTCTCAAAGAAGTAAGCTCTAGCCATCAATATTAAAAAAAGATCGAGGTCTCTTAACAGCCTTTCATACTGACTGACTACTGCTACATAATGAGTGTATAACATCAATGCATGGCCACAGAATGCCTCAGTGGGTTTCTAAACATTTCTAAGGCATGCACGTGTTTGGACAAGACCCAAAGGAGGGACACAGGGAGGGTACTTGTCTTGAACAAACTTTTCACAGTTCATTTGCTTATCCATGTATGCTATAAAACACACCACATTTTTGTACTAGTTATGTTAAAATGTAATAAACTTGAAGTTTATACAATCAAACGCTGAGCTAAATTGTCACAAATGTTGTTTTAAAAAGGTCCAAAATGATTACTGAAATATAGGCCCCGCTTGAATGCAAGAGCTGTTTATTATTTTTTTATTGATGACAAACATGTTTAAAACAAACAGACAAAATCAAAAAAGAGTAACACCGCTCTAGCACTGATGGCTGTGGGTTTATAAAACTCAGAGTAATTGCTACAAAGGAAAAAACCAGCACAAAGCAGAGGCAAGCATTCCTACCAGTGAAATAAAGGGTTTGGGGTGCAGGGGTTATATTACTCAATGGATTGCATTGCACAAAGAGTTACAGCTTAAACCTATCTCAAAACTCTATGCAACTACGCAGCCTACTCAGAAGGAAAAAATTAAAAGTTAATAAATAAAATAGTCCCTCTTACATGAAGGAAGGTGGCCTGTGTCTCCATTCTTTGCACATTATAGAAGTCTAAACTCTGGAGGCTTTTTATGAAAAAAGAGAATGGTTATTTTGTTTCAGGAAGGTTTCTTTATTTTGCAGTTTATGAACAGTGTTCACTGCAGGAACAAACAAAAAGTGAATTCAGCACACCTGTTCTAAATTTCATGTGCACACTACCTAAAGCCTGTGAGTATGCTACACTATACTGGATGGCGGAGAGGGGAAGATGTGAAAAACTACAGCAACTACAGGTTATGAAAGCAGATCAATAATCTATAGAAAGGACAGAGTAATGTAAGGGGGTGTTTCCAAATTACAAGTGGGTTTTGTTACTTATTCTAAGTACATTCACTGAGAGGGCTGGTTGGTTTGTTTTAGTTCCTCAAAAAAGACTAGAAACACTTGGAGCCCTTTGATTATTAGCTAACTTAATTCATAAACTTTAAAAAACATCTAGCTTAGTAATTCACACGCTACTGATTTTAGCCAATGAGGAGGTAGAAGTCATTCTAACTTGGGGATCTGATAAAATGGGTTAGTAGGAATTCAGGTTCTCTGTGCTGTTTCTAAAAAGATTTAGACAAATAAAATGCTCCCAGAGTTCCCACTTTACTTGTTTAAGACACGGATGCAACTTCGAAATCGGATGGCTTTTTTATGTGCTGTTTTTCAGTTTGACTTCCAACTACTTCTCAAGCCAACTTTGACGACACAGCCACGTTCACTAACCTGAAAACAGTCTGCAGGGTTGTTTTTAAGTCAACACCTGAATCATTCAGTTAATTATCTGCATTAACTCACTGAAGAAGCCACACAAAAGCCTAATCCATTCTCTCTAATTATACCCATCTATCAGAGGCCACCTTCCAACAACTGCCTGCTTTTTCCATTTATTTTTTTTCCAACCTGCTTCAATATCATTGTAGAGTCTTTACTTCAAAACCAATATAATCCCCAGTTTCCACTACTTCCTCCCAACATTAGTGGGAGTGAATAAAGCAGGCCTAATAGCATCTTTTCCTTCAGGGTCGAAGGGCACATGAGCCCATCCCCTTTTAAGCGCATAGTTCATCTTACAGAAAGGCTTGTTTTCACAGAGTAGAGTCCAGACAGTAGCCAATTAAAGCATACAGAAAACACTTTGAAACCCTCCTCCTGCTTGAACATGCAGGCTCCTTTCACTCCTAACTGCTATCTGTTGTAGGAAGAAGAGGCTGATTGCTGCAACTTTAAATCACACTGACAGTTCTCAAGGTTGGTGCTCTAATTTAGATTTTTTTTTTGTAAGCTTCTCAGAACAAGGATCTCCCAGGTCCACTACTAAGAATTCAGAGACACATCTAGAAATTCAGTGCTCCTTTGAAAGAATCTCTTTAAACCACCTTGCCGCGAAATACCCGTTCAGAATGTGGGCGACATGACGACACTAGAATTTCAGAGCCAGTTTTGGACAACAAAACCTGCATCTCAGCGTTGAGCAGCCACCATGTTCTGCCTGCTTTTCTGCTTGGCTTCCTGTCATTTTGAGGCAGCATCTTCCCTCTTTAGATGCTCTGATTTTAAAACGTCAAGTTCCTGCTAAAATTTAGTACCTTTTAAAACGAGAACAACTCTGAGATGAGGGTTTTCCTCTCCCCTCCTGCTCTGAAAATTGACGCCCTGCTCGCAAAGAGAAGTATGGAATGAAGTGAAACCTGCTTAAGGCCCTTCTCTCAAACTCGGTTGACTGGGGGAGCAGGGACTCAGCTGACCACTCATTCTTTCAGGGCGAGTTGTCTTCCCACTGAGGCGCCAGCCAGTCCTTTGGTGCTCTCTCTCCTCTCCGGCGAGTCTCCTTGTCTCAGTGAGCTAGCAGTGGGCTCTCACGCGCGCTCCTTTCTTTCTCCTCTCCGTTGGTTGGTTTCTCTTTCTTTCTCTCTCCTGTTGCTCTCACACAGTGGTGCTTCAGTTTTAGCAGTGGAAAACAGGTATCCATTTTATTTTATTTTTTTTATTACCCAGAATAAAATGCTGATGGAACTAAGCTCCACACAAGCTTAGCTCTTCTTCCTCAACCTAAAAAAATGAAAGGACAAAAGTCACATTAACCATCCCCCTAATGCCACGTGCACTAGATGTTGCTTTTATGAACTTAAGTCATGGGAGTAAAGAAACACAGGACTGAAGCCCGAGTGCCTTACACTCTAATACTGTGACAGTCCCGTCACTCCACCATGTTGATATGCACGTTCACCCTGGTAAGTAGAGTCCTGCGACAGCGCCACATCAATCTGAGATTTAAACTCATCACCAAGGTAGCTGTCCTGAAATGAGAGAGTTTTTCTGTTAAGCTCCCAAAACTTTTGTAGTAGTAAGGTCTCAAGTGTGTGCTGCATTAGACAGCAGATGGGATTGTGACCACCAAGTCACAATTGGTTCTTCAGACTTCTTGTCCCCTAAATCAACCGCTTTGCTGCTGAATTTCTAGTGATGTACCCAGTGAAGTAGCTGCAAGCATTACTGAAATGCCCAGTATTTGCAATAATTGTTCTGTTACAGTACTAAAACACCCTCCTCTTTAGGAATGGCTCTGTTTAAGATTAGGGCCTTGGGTGCATATGCAACACGGAACTTATTGGATGTACCTCAAGGGGAAATATCCTTAAATTATTCAGACTGTGAGTGTGTGGGAAGGGCAATGAAAGCCATTCCCAAACACCACAAACGGAGCCTGTCCAAAAAAGCCACTTCGTAGCCTAGGCAGTTTCTAAATAGGATTATTACACCCTTACCTGTGATAATTCTGGTTGGGAGAGTCCTGGCTGGCTCATCTGTGATGGTTGACTCATGGAGATATAACCCTGAGTCAGAGGACCCTGGGAGAATGGCTGGGACACCACATCTTGGCTTGCTTGACTGTTTGGAAGGTTTGACTGGCTAGTTCCAGGAATCCCAAAACGATTTTTCTGGCGCCCTCCACGACCAGTCTTTCCTTTAGGTGTCCCACGTCCTGAAAAAGTTGATCCCCACCAAGGGAATTAAAATATCTTATATATGTAATGACTTTGTTTCTAGTCAAATGTATACTGGTAGCTTATCAAACCACACAACTTTATACCTGTTCGGGTAGCAACTATCTATTAATCTAAAGATTCTGCGATTGTATAAAGTATACTGTTAGACCCTGATGGACAGCAAGTTTTCTTCATGGCTGGAGGATGATCAGCAGCTTTATATCATGTCCACCAATCCTTGCAGCTGAGGAAGGCAAGACGGTTTCCTCTGAGACCATCAACTGCGGAGTTTAGCTAGAAGTGTTATCATAAACTGTTCTAAAACACTTCCATCTGGGCCCCGAAACACCACTTCAGCAGTGTTCTCTAGGAGGGAGAGCCAAGGGTAATTAAGATGGTATTTTGGGTCTCCATTTAATAATTACATACCTGCAGCTGGTCCATTGGCCTGTCCAAAATATCCTGGTGGTGGCATTGGTGGCATCACAAGGTTGAAAGGGATAGGAATGTTCATAGCAGTGACATGGCTGGGCCCAGCACTAATCATCCCAATCTGATCATGTGTTTGGAAGTACATGTTGGACGGACGCCCTAGAAAAATGTAACCACTTAGTGAATAGCTCTGTGTTGTCATCTCCCTGGATTTTTTCCACTGTCAAAGCATTCTGCAGATTAATTCTTGTATGTAGACCTACCCAGTCAGATCAGCAGTAGCCAAACGTATTTAGTCGTATTTAGTCGTGATACAAAATAATTTACGCCAAGGGACTTACACTTCACTTTAGGATTTCTCAAATGCCAGGTCTGTACAGTGGTCCATGCCACAATTAAGTTTAGAAATCAGAGTTTTTCATTGTAAAATTTTGCCCCAAGCTTTGTACTTTGTAGATGCTGAGAAGCCATTTAGTTGGAAGCTTTCAAGAGAAATCCTAGTTCAGCATAAAAAAGTAAAGAACCCACCTGATGACTATATAATTGGAAAAGTCAACAAAGAACTTAACTCCCACAGCTTCCTTACCTTGACTGCTCCGGTCATAGACAGATCCTGGGATAATAGCTTCACGTGCATCATACATGGCAGTAGTCATGAAACGGGCACCCTACAAATGTTACATGAAGTTAGACAATAAATCCTTACATTTAGAACCAATGCTGCAAACTGGAAAGCATTGCAACTTTAGAGCAAGTTCTTCTGGGTCAGGATTAAGTTGGGCTCTACCTGTTGAAGCATCAAATACATTTTAGCTTTATATATATACACATGCACGAAAGACACCCAAATCTGCCATTTAAACCAGTCATCTCAGTTACTTCCAGATAGTTACTATTTTAAATGTTTTTAAATTTAAAATGGGCTGGAGTTTCATGAGTGACTCCATTTTACAGTTCTGATCATTCAGTTCTTCCTTGCTCCAGCCTCACGGTTTATGGTATCACCAGAAACCAATGTCAAGAGTTATTTGTATTTCGCTGCCACTCATCCATATTTAGCTGAAGATAAGCTTAAATGTGCTTTTGTCTTAATAAGTTTGGTCATATCTATGAAACCTGACATTCCTACAGAATGCTTCATCTAAAAAACTACTTCCTACATGTAAAACCTCACACCAGAAAAGATGAGGTTAACTACAACATCCAGTAGGGCTGGCCCTGGAAGCAGATCTGAGGAAGCAACCTGCTTGGTCACATCCCAACAGCTAAGAAAAAGATCACAGGAAATAGTCACTAGGACCCAACAAGTGAGGGAATAATCATCTCCCTCCCCCTCACTGCTCTGCCTCTGGATCCCAGGGCAGCTTTCACCTTCCCCTATTCCACACAGGGCTCAACTTCAGGCCCTGGGAAGTGGGACTTCAAGAGTGCAGAACCATCCCTGCATTATCCTGAAGCAATTCTGTCCCTGGAAGAGGACTGTGCAAGGCAAGAGAAAGCACGACATCCACTACCAACTCTCACAAAAAAGTTAGCCCCACCACCATCTATCTGTGGTTTCTCGCCAGGACCAAAATCCCAGATTTCCTGTGGCCACAAACTTTTCAGGTAACATGGGACACAGGAAAATCTGACCATCATGTTCCCCCTTTTCCCATATTCATTTTTTTAAAGGTAGACAGACGAGTGTATTTGTAGTAACTTACTGGGTTGATAGTATTGACAAGCTTACGGGGCTTGCTGAACTGCATAAGGCTTTCTCGGAGGTTGTTGAGTGGTCCCTCTACCAGTACCTTCTGCTCCTTGTAGTAGTTCAGCAGGTGATTCCAAAGTGGTTGTTTAGACAGAGCTTTTGGGTTCCCAACAATAATTACTCCATATCTAGGGGAGATCAGATGGCCATGTCAGATAAGCTATAGAGTGGACTTCAGAATTATTTTTAAGAAGTTCTACATTAACCAAATTAACATGATATGACAAAGCACAGAAGAAGATATTGTGAGTTGCTCAAATCAAGACATTCTCCCTCAACATGGCTGTAACTCCAACTACCACTGCAGGCATAAACTGCGAAGAGAATATAATCCCTGAAGTTATTTATCTCAGTTCCAGTTCGGCTCAAACTAAGGTCTCAGGTTCCTAGGCACACACTTGAGCGGCAGTTGAGAAGTAGGTTGTGCTAGTTTTACACACTGCTTTCCCTTGCTAGTTGCTTGTTTCTAGTCTTGCTAGTTGTTTCGTGCATACTACTCCCAAAAGATTGCCCCTCAAGTCTCTCAGATTACTTCTGCCTACAGCAGGAACTGTCAAGGAGAGAAGGAAAAGAAGGAGCATGTGGGACTGCAGCATGTTTGAATATGCTGCTTTTGCTGTGCTAGTGAACATCTGTGCCTGCAATTAAACACTTACAGCCTTAAATATGACCTCTAAACTCTATGGTTTGGAAGAGGTCAATGGAAGTGGATGCAGCCCTCAGAGTGACTAGCTCCTTTGCGACAGACCAAGGCATCTAATGAAAATCCATTAAGGTAAAGCCAAGAGACATTAAAAAGACTGTTATAGCACACAATCATTTTGCTGCAGTGATCTCATTATACCAGAAATGGTATGCTATGACTAGCTTAGCAAACAAACCTACTGTGTACTTCAGTCACATTAGTTTACCCAGAATAACAGCTTTTAAAGCAAACCTGTGGGTATCAGTGAAACTGACCACGAAGTGTCAATTTCACACTCTCCCTCTTCTTTCCCCTTGGTTCTTGAGTAAGCCATGAGACAGAGGCAGACACTAGAACCATTCACAGGAGAAAAGAACCCAGAGAAACAGTAGCTGAGAAAGGGGCAGAGCAGTCAAGACACCCCACTTTTCAACAGTCAGCAGAAGTGGGTAGAAAATGGATGAGATGGAGCTCCCTCTCCGCTCCAGGAAGGAGCGTCATGCCTGCTTCAAGCTTAGATGCCTCCATTTACAAATGGGTCCTTTTCTGGCAATCTGTAGTCACCTGAATGTTAAAGCTCGATGGCTTATGTAGTCTGTTGGTACGAGAGTGTTTCTAGGGATGGGGGAATCATTTTCATGTTCCTGGCAGCTTAGTAACATGGCTCTGTTCACTCTTATGTTTCCAATAATGGCTTAATTTTTGTTCTGCAAGAGCTCATGTAAGTAATAAAAGTCTGCTACGTCCATGCAGAGTATTATGACTGTACTACTGTACCTTGCTCTGGTGAGAGCCACATTAAGACGTCTGGGATCATTTAAAAATCCAATTCCTTGGTGCTCATTGGCTCTGACACAAGAAAGGATAATAAAGTCCTTCTCTCGTCCTTGGAAAGCATCAACACTTGCAATTTCCACTTCCTGAAAAGAAGAACCACAATGTAAACTGTGTCTCATCTGAAGCCCAGTGCAAGAAGAACTGTGCACATCTCTAACCAACCCCATCATTTTGCAAACATTTATCTTGTGACATTAATGGAATGATCAGCTCAGTTAATGACTAAAAACAGTTTCATTAAGGGAGAAAAAAGCACTCCATTTTAGAACAAGTAACTTTTGTGTGTCAGTGCTTTACAGTTACGTTACCAACACTAGGAATACTCTCACATTTGTACAGAAAAACACGTTATCCCCTCTACAGCCATTCTGCACTATAGACTCCACACTATTCTGAAGCACTGCTATTTTAAACAGTAGCAATCAGTGTTGCAGCTCTCAAGCTACCGTACTGGATGACTGGCAAACAAATTAAGTTTACAGGAATATTCCACTAGCCTGTTTTATCCAAGGTCTTCCTTCAGTGGAAGATCTATTCCCAAAAGGTTTTCAGCTTTATAAAAAAGGGGCTTATTTTAAGCACATGGTTTTGTTTTTGTTTGCAGCAATGACCCAAGAGTAGAATACTTGGTACAACATAGTCACCGGGCAAGAGGATGTGTTTTAAAGTAAGCTGAAACAACTGGAATTTCATATCATCTTGAAAGTGAAAAGAAGCCAAAAAATGAAGTATACTGTGAAACTGTATGAAGACACCATACCTGGTAGAGTTTTGTATGCAAGGAACCACTGAACTGCATGTACTGCACCAGATAAGAGCGCTGGCCCTCATAGGGAGTAATGATGCCAATCTGATCAGGTTTTGCACCAGCTTTCAGTAACTTTGTAGTTATCTTCTCCACATTAGCAGCTTCCGTCCTAGGAAGAGAGTTTTTTTTCTTTTTTTAAAGTCACTAAAGTAAATATATTGCAGAATTAAGGCAAATATGTTTAACTTGCTAAATACTGTTTGCAAGTTATCAGGGTCTATACCAAACTCAAGACTTAATGCTGCATTAGCCTTTTATCTGAATGCTATTTTGAGTGGAAAGTATTTTTTTACGCTTGCGTTACTCAACCAGTTTGATTGATTCAACTCAAGCTTTGCAGAGACAGTCACCTCTCGAATGAGAGCTTTCACTGAAAGAAAGCTTTTTCACTACATTGCCTTTGAGCTGAAACTATCTGCACCTGAAAAAGGAAGAAGTTAAAATGGAAACTGGAACCTCCTCTTAACATATGGTATTCCCTGTCCAGCAAAGCTAATACCTAGATGCCCTGGAATGACAAGTTAAAGTCTGTCTTCATCCTTCCAGAGCAGAGAAACCGTAAACCTTATAGTTTATTGTGCAAATGTATTTTAGAGATCTTAAAAACAGATCCTGTCTGCTGGGATCTTTACTGTCCACACATGACACTTCTACGTATTCATTTTTTAACATAGTACAATTCTTAACTGAACTTTGCTTTCTGCCTGCTACAGTATCATTTGTTTGCATGTTGGCTTGTGTCCTTGCTGCATTTGAGCAGTGATGTATAATATATTGTGATGAAAGGCACTATCAGAGAAATTGTACTAATACCACAGGAGTGAAGCAGTGATGAGTGCTCCCAACAGTTGCACAAAGATAGAAGTAAACTTTCTGGGAGGAGCGTTGAAGGAGCAGGAGGAAAAGGGAGAAGTGAAAGCTGGGGGAAGGGAGAAGTGCCAGATTAAAGATATCCTTTCCCATGATGTGCGTTTATTCCTTGCACTCTGACCTGTGTTATCAGACTGATACCTCCAAGAGAAGCCTTTGTTTCAAAAGCTAGTGTATATTGAAGCCCAATGCTTCCATACAGCAGCTGATCAGCATTTGCTCCAGACACGTGCTTGCTTTTGAAAGCGAAAGTACATACCCAACTGAGTTATATAGCACACAAGTAGAAAGAATTCTATGTCAATTTAAGCTGATCTCTGGTGGTAGCAGGACCTGACGAAGTCTGAACCCTTCTCTCCTACTGATTTAAAAGAGTACAAATAACCTGAACTAGTGCAATGCTGTGTAACTGTATTCCAGCGTGCTGGCCTAAAGTACAAATATCACTTATGAATATAGAAATTAATTCCTCCTCTAAACAAGATGGAACTCTAACTTAGATGCCTAAGCTTGTTTATAACTTGTTTGGCATCATCATAGTATCTGAGCACCTCCCAAATATTATGACTTTAGCTGCACGAGAGCCCTGTGACAGGAGGATTTTTCGTTTTACAGAGAGGGAAACAAGGCACAGAGATTAAATGATTTTGCCCATGGTCGCAGTCTGAACGAGCCAGGAACTGAACCCGAGTCAGTCTCTTGAGTCCCTCTCCAGTGCCTTAGCCACAAGGCCATCCTCCCTATGATTATTACAGGATCATTTAAATATGAAGGCAGATGGGAAAAATTAAGAGTGTTGGCATTTAAGTCTCATTGATTTTCAATGGGACTTAGTCACTATTGAAAATTTTCCCCAGTCATCCAACATTAGCATTGAAGTTTGTTTACCTGTTTAAGTAAGAGGTGCCTGAACTGGCAATTTCTTCCTGACCCTGTGTCACATAGAAAAACATTGGCTTATCTGGCTGTGGCCATTGGAAATCAAATCCCTTTTTCACACGGTCCGCTGAGGAAGAAAAAATATAGTTAAACCAAAATATTCACAATGGTCCTTTAGCACACAACACCTTAAATGCACTGAGCAATTATTAAAATTAGCTGCAGTCCAGAGTCAATGCCTCCTTTGCAACAAATGGAGTTAAGACATTCTATATTAAAGAATCCCTCATTCTGATTCTCGGGATTGCACAGAAAACAATTTGTACTGTGCCAATTGTATTTTACCTGCAGTAACGCCATTCTGGAGTGACCCCTCATAGAAGATGTTGGATGGAAAAGCACTAAGTGCGGGATGCATACGATACTGCACTTGCAGGCGAATTGGACGGATACCCAACACCACAAGCCTCTCAAAAAGAGACTGAGACAGGCCTGCCTTTGCAGCTTTTTTACACATCACAACAGGACCAAGCTGGCAGTGATCACCTACAAGGATCAGCTGTGAAAAAAGAAACAATTCAACATCAACTACAATGCAGATTAATTCAATTTAGTATAGACACCTGAAGCTTTCATGCAGATGTCCTAGCTGATGCAATGCTAGAACAGACTGATTTCAAGTCAGACTGAACATATAGCATATTACTCTAAAACTGTTGGTCAGAATGCTGGTGAGTTTCAAATATGCTTTATATCCAGTAATGAATGAACAGCAGACCTCGGATTCCCCTAGAGTCATCAATATGTTGAGTTTCCAGTTAGATCTTAACACATCAATCACACTTTGGAAATAGAATGATTTTATTGCTGTCACATGAAACTAAAATTGTTTAGACCTGCAACTGGGAATTGTCTATTCAGACACTGGAGACTTTTCACTTCCCTCAAGAGAACAAACAGGGAAAAGCTGCAACGCTAATTTTCTGTGAATTATCTAGTCACTATTTATATCCATTTGTATCTGAATGAGTGCCATTATTTTTATAGCATCCCTTCCTACCTGTTTGGCTCCCAGAACAACTGGCACCATACATTCTGGTTCAGTAGCTTGTGTGCTTTCATCAATTAAAATGGAACGAAATTGCATTTTTGCAAGTCTTGGGTCACCTGCTCCCACACATGTGCAGCAAATAACATCTGCATTCTGATAAATAGAGAAAAACACATATTTCAGCACCAGCACTCATTAGTTACAAATTTCAGCTATGAATAGACATGTTGGCAAATACTGACCAAGTTATACATCAAGAAATAATACTTTTATATGGAAAGCCAAGCAAATTTTTTAGTACCTTGGAGCAATTTACCAAGGGTAGTGGTGGATTCTCCATCACTGTCAATTTTTAGATCAACATTGAACTGTTTGTTTTGTTTTTGTTTGGTTTTTTAAAGATACGCTCTAGGAATTTTCTTCGTGGAAGTTCTATGGCTATGTCAGGTAGAAGATCAACCTAGATGATCATAATGGTCCCTTGAAGTCTACGAATCTGAAATAATTCCCAAGCAGTTCATAAACTACACACAGATCTCTATCAGTGAAGTGCAGCCACCTCAGGGTTGAAGAGAGGCAGCTATTGAAAGAGGGACACTGCTTAATCAAAGGTTGTAAACCAACTGTTATGCCTATATTACAAACATGTAGATGGATGTGGCCCTGCTCCAAGGAACATATTGTTTTTAACATTTATCTATCAAAAATTTATTAGTCTGCAAAAAATGACAAGTCCTAACAAAGAGCAAAGAAGTCTTTACCATAAGCAGTTCACGCTCTGCTGTTCGTTTCAGTGCACGATAGCGTTTCTCATCAGCAGATGACAATTCTCCAGTTTCGTCTTTCAGCTGCTGCAGTTTCTGGAGCTCAGGCATACTACAAAGCAAAGTAATTTGTTATCAAAACAATCACATTTTCTTCTTAAAATTCAAGTGTAAAACTCTTGTTATTTGGGGTTCTAAGATTCTCTTCAGTAGACTGACAGTTGTCCAGTGGATTTTTTTTTTTTTTGGCAGTCCACAAGGGACAACTGAACTCGTTTATTAAGTCACAGCTGATCCAAGTCATTGCATTAAATTAAACGCATTTTGCCATCATCATACAGCTAACCCACTGCTACACCAAGCCCCCAGGCAATTTTTCTTGGACATCTTACCTATCCATGTTTCTGATCTGGTTGTGCAATGCCAAGAAAGATACAGGAGAATCAATTGCCTCACGGCTTTTAGCACATAGACGAACCACTTTTAGTCCGGTCTGATGAATTTTCTCAGTCAGCTGATCCACAGCTATGTTACTTGGGGCACAAACTAACACAGGCCTTAAAAATTAAATAGAACAAAAAAAATGAATGTCAACACCAGTGCAGAGGAATTATAAAACTTTCCTAAAGGAAAAAAAGCTAATCAAGACAAGATCAGAATCATCCAAAATCTGAATATATCCTAAAGATAAGCCATTCACCTATGTTTTTCAAAATCATCATTCTGAAAGTTTTTCAGGACTTGCACACTCCCGGAAGAAATGTTCCAGCCACAGCAAGATAGAACTGTAGTTTAAGTATATACTTTAATAGCTGTAGAATATAATTTCTATTTATCAATAAAGAATAAATGCTTAAAGTATCAAACAGCTTCAGCTTATATAAAATATTCAGTTATCAGTTAAAATTTCTTACCCATTGCCCTGCCTAGCTAAATGGTAGACAATAGTGGCTGATGTTACTGTTTTTCCTGTACCAGGAGGACCTTGGATAAGGCTCAGAGGACGCTGCAAGACCGTCTTTACAGCATAAACCTGAAAAATATTTTGCTATTTTAGCATGGTGTATGTACTTAAACTAGGTAAGCATATTTAAATTATTATATATTTTTCATTCAAGTCTATAATCCTTGTATGTAAATCCTTTATTAAATTATGGCTGACTGATAAAAGATAGGATTACCTGAGAATGGTTGAGGTCAGGAAGTCCTTGCGCTGTGAAACGCTTTGGAAGCTGGCATTTAATAATCACATCTTCTACCTCATGACCTAACAGTTTGTGGTAGATATAGCCAGACACTGAAGTTTCATCCACTGCAAATGTTTTTAAAGCACTCTGCATTCTGAAAGTGAAAACACAGAATATCACATAACATGAACTGAACGTATTTATCTGCAAACTTCTGAAATGTGGAGGCTAATTAGGAACAATCCAACAAACTCAAAAACGTACTGGCTTAATAAGACGATTGGTGAAGAGACAAAATACTTTCAAACTGGCAAACAGAGTTAGCCTTCCATAATTCTGTTAACAAACACTGAGCTCCTTATGTTCTTAGATTCTGTTCTTGGCTAAGGAAACTACAAGGTGTTTCCAAAAAAGGAAAAACTTTCAAGAAGGCCAACAATACTACAGGTAGTGAAGGTTACTTTAGAAACACCACCCAGGATTTGAGGAAAAGTTGTGTTAAACAGGCTTGCTTTGGAGCAGCCTCATATACTTCACAGAGCTCTGTAAATACATAGGAGGCTTTTAGTGTCCCAATGATTACTAATTCCAAAGACTGCAGTTCAGATTTCATTGCAATTTTCAGCTGATAAAGTTTGAGACACAAAGTTGGATAATTATGCTACTGAACTGTTATGTGATTTCACTGCAAAGGGAAGGTGTGTTTATAGAACAAATAGGCTAGCCAGCCAAGCACAAGCCCATTAGAAACTGTGGGCTACCCAGGTTGCTAGCCTGTACGAAAGCCTGCGACACCACATTTTCACTATTATTTTACCAGTGCTATCTGGATTAAAGCTAGTGTGAGTATGCCTATTCATGTTACAAGCACACCTTCCCTTGCAGTGAAGACATATCCAAAATGGACTAAAGCTCTGGAGAATAACCAGCAAAGATCAAATTGGAGAATCCTGAACACTGCGCTGAGCAAGCTGCTACGTGGGAAAGCACTGACTCCATTCAGAACACAGGAGAGAAAAAAAAGCTGCTGAAGAAAAGTGTGTGTCTCCTTTCTTTTATATTACCAGTAATATTTATGATACAAATCAATGTGCATTCAGAATGAGGTACACAAATAAGGAGTACAATGATGCACTTGAGATCAGATCAAGTTCTAAATAGAATACAGCAAAAGAAAATACTTCTCGCTGAAGCAAAGGATCTGTATGTTCCCAATTTTGGTATGGGCACCTCATTTTTCCCCTGGATGTGAATTTCATGAACCAGAAACAGAAGTACTTCCTCCACAGTAAAAATTCAAACTGAACTCCAGGAAAGAGTATTTTGATTATGTCAAACAAATGCTGGACCCTGAACCTCTTTCTGAAGGCCAGTAAGTTTATGTACCTGTCAAATGAAGTAGACTTCCACACAAAATCCACTTGGAAGTTATGAGTAACCTCCACTGGTGCGCCAACGCTGCTCCTCAGTTCAATAGCTATCTCGTCACCATAATCTGCAGAGCCTTGTTAAGTAGTAATTTATCCTACAACTTTGGAGTTTATTTTTCCACTTTAAAAAAGTGAAGTTTACTTTATATTTAAAGCAGATCCTTTTAAGCATCAACTGGACAGTGATTAAAGCAGTTTCAAAGTTAATTTCCTTTCTTCCTCTTTTCCTGTCTTCCGTGGGCAGATCATCTCAGGTACTTCTATCATCCCCCATTACTGTAGTGCTTGAGCACTGTACAGTGTTATGAGAATGGTCGTTCTCAGCCCTGGTCATTGAAGAAGCCGGACAACAGGAGGAAGAATCACAGGTTTATTAGCACCTAGAGCTACTGGGTGCAGCCGGCCCCTAGGGGCCGTTGCTTAAGATAGTTATACAGAGGTACAAACAACTTTCAGAAGGAGGGTGGCAGGGCACATTTTCTCATATGATTGGAGAAAAGTAGTAAATGGCCTTGCTTAAGACAATTTTCCCCTCACAACAGTTTAATATATTTACCCTCACAACCCTTCTGTGAGATAGGACTGTACCATTACCCCACTGTACAGATGGGAAATTGAGGCACGCAAAAGTTAAGTGACTTGCCCAACGTAACAAGTACTTTACATGCACTAGGGAAAGTATCAAGTTTGGCTGGAAGCAACAGAAACCTTCATTTTCCCCTGAAGAACTGCCCCAATCCCACTATTTTATCCCTCAGATCAAACTGAAGAACGATTCAATTCACTATGCAGTTGTGCCACTGAAATGATCTGCATCTCTGAAAAAAGAGACCGAGTAAAGGATACTATCAGGAACTTTAATAACATGACCGATTCCTTTCCACAAAGGGGCTAGGTCTCCTTTATATCTCAGGCAGATTTCATCTCCCTGCATAAGACGCATATCTAAAAAGAAGATTAAAGCTGTTATTTTTTAAGTCTGTACTGGTAAATCCACCCTCCAACAAAAATAATGTTAGAAAACTGTACTGTGCCCCAAGACAAGCCATCATACTGTATGCAATTTTAATGTTACTTACCAGTCATAACACACCTAACTCTAAGCTATCTAAGAAGATATAACTAAGACATCATTACCTGAATCAGTCTTTGGTAAAGTGAAATAAGCAATTCTCTTCTTGTTCAATCCGAGGTCCCATCTCACCGTGATGTTATCTTGGGTCTAAGTTGTAAAAGAAAAGGCATCTTTTACTTTCTTAAAAAAATGTACCAGAGATGTTTCTTGCCTAGCCTCCTTTTCTATAATGCTCAGAACAGCCAAACATTTACAAACACAAAGTAAAAGTGAGTTTATACCATGTGCATAACAACTGTATTTCTACAAAAACTGGGTTACTTACCAGCAACTGGCACCATAGAGGTACTGAGTCATCATCTCCAATTTCTTTACAGTTTCTTCAAGAATGTTGCTTTTGGCCCCAAAGATGTTGAAATTTCAGGCACTGTACATAAGCGTGTGCGCTAATCACATATGCCACGTGTTTATGTGCCCCCATACGACACCCTAAGTTCCGCTGGGAGCCCATCTGAGAAATCCAAAACTGGCAGATAGGCAAGTGTGGTTCCATGGAGGAGATGACCCAACAGAATGCCAATGAAATTGGTAACAGTTCTCTCAAAGTTGGGGTATCCTCCACAGAATCACATTCTTTGAAAACTAAGAAGGCGATTCCCTCTCAAAAGTAAGGAGAGACTGAGGATTCAGACATGTTTCAAAACCCAGTAGCATCATCATTGCTGCTTTCTGTCAACCCCCCACCTCCAATCTCTTCAAATTCTCTGTATGATCATTTTCCATCTACCTCCTCTGGTATAAGTAATTGTAATGGTGACAGTTGCTACTGTAGTAAAGAGCCTTACATTTATTTCACTCAAATCTTCTCTTTTCTATTGTGAAGAGCCAGGTGTTTGATATGATCAAATACAAACAGCTTAAATATAACTAAATAATAAACATCTTTCAATGTTTCAATCACACTACCTGAGACTCCTTAAGTTTCTTGTCGTAATCTGCCTCAAGCTTGACTAGAGGTCCAAAGATATTTTGGTACTGATAAGCATCCTCATATCGAAGTAAGACATGCTGTGGCTCTTCATCAACACCGGGCTTTTCCAAGTCTTCAAGGGTTGCAGATGGATTTTCCTAAAATTGGGAAATAGTATATTAAGTTCTAAGGCATGAAACCCAGAACCTGACCAGACTTTCTTTGTCTAAGCTGAGATAAGAATAGTAAATATCACAGTGAAAGTAAAGTAAATTTTAAAATTTGTTTTCAGACTTAAAATTTCAGTCCTCGAAAAAGTAACTAAACACAGCATCACAGGGTTCCTTATTTATCATCTGACTTTTGATCAACTTTGTTTTTAGTTTGTTTTTTAAACTGTCAACCCTGCAAGCTCAGACTTAGACATGAAAAGTTAAGCTGTGTTCTCTGTGTCCCAACACCACTATCAATAATACATCACTGAAGGCAAAATTCTGGCCTCAATTAAAACTGTGCAAACTCCTTTAAATTGCTCTCCCTTAGTTGGGTTGTCTCTGAACTGCTAATAGTGTAAAAGTTTGTCACTGAATTTAGGTGAAACTGAACACCAAGAGCAGATTGGCATCTCTTTACTCAGGTATTTGTATATAATCACTCCGTAGAGTAGAACTGAACTTTAGTGTACTGTGTTAATAATACAGATAAGGAAATCTGATTTTACAGATACAGTTTAAATTGACATCGGCCTTTCAATTTTAAATGATAAAGAGTGTGTTGGAATTTTGTGATCTACTCAAAAATGCAGAATGCAACAAAAATTCAGAACCCATAGCATTATAACCGAATAATCCTTCCTTACATCTGATTAGTAAACTCCCAAGCCCTCCCACTCATGAACCGCTATCCTGTGTCCAATTTGTCAAGGATCTGAATGGTAAATCTGGGGTGGGGAACATGTCTGCGTGAATATAAAATGCTGTGTAAACCTAGGGCATAATACAAACTGTTAATGAGGTCTCCTCCCTCCTGGTCAAATACAGAATTTTTAATATTTGGCTACACATTTCTAATTTAAAGTGGCACATACTTTCCAGAGTTCTTCCAGTTTGTTAATTTGTTGAGCTGTAATCTGACGTGCTCTCAACTGCTCCTGTTCAGAAGGAATCTTTACCAGCCAAGAAAGGAAACAGCGGTCTTGGATAAGAGGTTGCCATTGTGAACTGTCCCAATTAATATCCTTTAAACTGCTCTGACTGGCACACGGTTGCCTGCACAATCAAGATATTGACAAAGAATGTATTAAATTAGACAGGTGCACGAACAAGTTTACCCATGTGAGGTTATGCTTTTGAAGTCAAATCTTTCAATATTTTCAAAAAGTAAATTGGGCCAGGAATCCACTATGATTAGATGCTGCACCTGCCACTGTGATACCATGGAGATGGGTTCTCTAGAAATACCCATGAATTATATTGCATCACTTTGACAATCCTGGCATCTAAGTGAAGCTTCTAAAAGTGTTTGCCTCTGATTCAGTTACTGTTCATTAGGACTGTGTACAGAACAGACGGTGGACTAGTTCTAACATGGCATTACATAATTAAACAACAGAATAGAAGCTTGAAACGGACCTTCTACTGCCAGATAAATGGCAAGCTATAGCATTTAACAGATATAGCAGAGAACATGATTTCATGACCATGTTTTGTTACAGGACCATTTTCAATTTACTACAAGATTGCCCTGTTCTTGAACAGCTGTAATCTTAGGGACTGAGAAAAGCCTTGTTCTGTGATTCAGACTGACACCACTCTAGTTAGAAGTTAACGTCAGCTTCCAACTAGAAGTGTTGTTCTGGTATATCTGAAATAAAATCATTCAAAACTTTAATGCTTTTAATGAAGGGAAAGACATTGTCTGAGGCTCCCTTCATAAAACTAGGATAATATTGCAGAATAATAAAAAGTATCTTTATTCCTGTGTGTCTTGGAAAATGTTAGTTAATACATTAAACCTATGCACTTCACCCACAAAGTGCCTGATGATAGCCCAGAATGGAAGAAATATTTCTGGTATTGTGTGAAAACACAAAGTGCTGTCCTTTAGAAATGTATGAGGCTATTCCATCACATTCAAATCAGCATTAGCCTTTACTTGAAATCCCCCAAAAAAGGGATTCTCTCACCTGCACAGCAATACGACTACCGAGTCAGCTTTAGCTGGAATGAAGCCAAGGAGGAACACATTACGACATCCACAATTATAACACTCCAAGACAGTCTCTCCCAAAGGACCATCTTTGTGAAGAGTCACCTCTTTACACTTTGCTCTCACGAGATGATTTACAATGTGGCTGAAACCAGAAAATACACCTAAGTTTGCAAGCAGTTAATGCCAGACAAAATTTCTGACTGCTGGAGTCAGTTTTAACCCTAATTTAAGACAACAGAAGAGCTCAGTTCACACTAAACACAAAGAATGTCTAATTGTTACAAACACTTGCTAGTTTTGCCAGCAGAAGTAGTTAACCACTAGCACTTCACTCAACTGCTGAGAAGCTGCTGATCTAGAGCTTGGTCTACACTAGGAATTTATGTCAGTATAACTATGTCGCTCGGGGTGTGGAAAATCCATCCCCCTCAGCAATGCAGTTATACTCACCTAAACCCTGCTGTGGACAGCTCTATTTCGACAGGAGGGCTTCTCCCACTGACAAAGCTACCATCTCTCAGGGAGGTGGAGTACTTACACTGACGGGAGAAATTTTCCCGTTGGTGCAGACATGTCTTCACTAAGCGCTGTAGCTGCACTTCTGCAGACAAGCCTTGGACAGATAAAAAGGAATGACTTGGCTCCCAGGGAAAACGTAGATTTTTTTAAAAAAATAATTACGACTAGTTAAGTGTCTGGGTGGTTTCCTTACAGATCAATTGCAGGACAAGAGCAGAAGTTATAGCTGTAGCTGAGCAACAGCAGGGGACAGGAAACAAAGTTCATCCAGTAGACAGATGACCAACGAAACCATTGATACCCTCACCTCATTTGGACAATTCTCTCATGTCAGTGTCTTTGACGAGGCGAGGGTTTCCTTGGTATGTGCTGGTGATAACAGGAAGATGGGGGACAGAAAGGAAGTGGAAAGCTCACATTCAGATCCACAGAGCAATTTTTTTTAAAAAAAGGTTAACGGTGCATGTTAAAACTCAAGTAGATGTTTAAAAGCCAATCTTCCTTTGAAGTTAACAATCACATGAGAAAGTAAAGTATGCTGCATCAGAAACTGAATGTGTTTTCTCTACAAACACACTGTTACTATGGTCACTTCTGTCATTTTTTCATTTACCTGCCAGATGTATTTCCACGCCCATTACAGAACCACTTCTTGCTGGTATTGCAGTAAACCACACAAGCTGGGTCATGGATACCACAGTAACTAAAATCAAAGAGAGAAAAGTAAAAAATAATCAGGGAACTATGTTTACAGGAGTGTACAATTAAAAATGCATAGACCTGTCACTGTACCATAGACATAAGCTGAAACTGGCAATGAGGAGCACCGGGATAATGGTCTGAAATGGGATGAACTATTATCCCATGTTCTTAATTTTCATTTTGACAGAATCTTCACAAAACTCTGTGCAATTCAGTCTTTAAACCACCAAGTCAGCCTCTGTCACTTCCACCCAAGTTGCACTAATCAAGGTCTAATTTTGAAGTTAAACATCTCCCCGTTTTAATTGAGGTAAGTATTTTAACAGCTGAATTTATATTAAAGGGTGCTTTGCCTCATGTATTATGTAAATAGTGCCTCGCCAGTATTCCTACTATTAGCCACTATTCCTAGCTATACCCCCATACTACAATATGCTGAAACTGCAATGGAGGAGTGCTATTAGTATTTAGGTTCAACTATGTACCTGCTGCTTGTATGCCAATGGAGCATTTGTGTATTTACTACACAGGACTCAAGACTTCAGTTAGTGACTTGTATAGGACCTGCCAGCCACAGTTTTCAGAACATTTTACAAAAACTAAATTAGTCCTCAGCACCCCTGAAAGCTGGGTAAATATCCCCATTTTACAGACAAGCAACTGACAATCTGTCAGTTTCTCAACCATTACAAATCAACAGCAGAGTTGAGATTAAAGCTAGAATCCAATTTCCAGTCCTGTGCTTAACCAATGGACCACAGTTTCATTTAAAGGCAGAAACAAGGTTATTTGTATCGGGTTTGAAGGAAGTGTTTCACTAAAAGGCATATAAAATGGCTCTCAAGCGTTTAAATTTTGGCTACAATGAAACAGAATATATTTTCATTTTATATATTTACACAGATTCTGATGTCCCTTTGATATTTATTCGGTATGCAGTGTGATTAAGGTATATACAATCTTCAGTTTGATTACTTAACCCTAATCGAGGCTCCCCCTGAATTTCATACAGATCTTAGAGTACCTGCAAGCATGCACAGGAAGATCCTTGGTGTAATAGGTATCTTCTTCATCTTCTTCAAAGTTTAATTCTGCCAGCAGTTGGCTGGTTTTAGCTACATTATCATCCACTGCACCATTCTGGAGGATCCCATCCGGTCCATTAACCTAAAATACAAAGTTAATGGTTAATATTACATAATCAATGTCCCAACCATAAATTATACTCCACACCAGAAAGACAGGGGTTGGGGCACTAACCTACTTCAAAAGTGCTTATGATAATGTAACAAGTTTTTTAAAGTGTTTAATTAGGAGAGGAAAGAACCTGTAAAAGGAGAGCACTGGAGTATATACTGGTAACAAAACAAACATTGCCTAATATGAATCTATATGAGAGATGCTAGAATAATCCAATAAAATATAGTCAGTATAACCAAATAAAAAATTATGCTCAAAAGATTATATTAGTGTTACATATGTTTTTCATCGCGCAGAGTTTACTAAGGGTATTTACCTAAAAACAGGATCTTTATTTTTTAGGTTCCTCCTCATCTATTTCCACTGTTCCTTGCCCACAAACCACAATTTTGTCTGGCACATCACAATTATGAGTCTATTACCTAGGGACATCAATGAGTAAATGAATCTGTTTTTGCAAGTCTAGTTAAAAATGAGAGATGTACAGAAAGCAGATTGCAATAAAAATTGTTTCTAAGATTATCTTTCAAAACTCTCCATGAGTGTGTCTGATGCTCTTTAACAAGTACCACCCATTCCCCAAATGATAATATTAGCTATATAACATACTGCATCAAAAATACTGTTGAATATTAGATCTGCTATGAACATTACTATACCTCAAGATATTTTTCAAGCTTGTTTTAGCTATTTCATGGTTCTTCCAATTCAAAACTCAAATGGCGGCTTTTTATCACTACAAAAAAATCCAAGACCAACTTTGGAAGACCCAGTCTGAGCGGACAGCTTGTCTGCCAAGTTTCAGAGAAACATGATTTCAAGAATCCAGAACAAAGCCTGTGTAACAAGTGTGATGAAAGTACTGCTATACCCCTTTACTAATGGAGCACTATTCACCACTATCACACAGTTCTGCAACACTGACTCAGGATGTGTGTCAGCAAAGGTTATGCTCCAAATCTCAACCTTATTTATGCTACAAATGTATTTTGTCCCTTTTATGTTTATGTAACATTAACTCCTCAGCCAATGGAGATGAGCACAAAGAAAGTGTATGCCATACAATGATCACACTTTCAGGGATATGTCGAAAGCAGTAGTTGATTTACCACATCTCCCAGCACCTGTGTGGTACTTCAGGGTTGGGTGCGTCTGTTACCAATAATGAAGGTCATCAAGGAAGGAAACTGACTCAGTGTATGAGAGTAAAGCAGCTATTGCCACATAGTTATAGGTGCTCTGGTTTAATTCCAGAAACAATTATAACATTTAGAAAGCAGAAAAATTAGCTTGCTATAACTCTCCTGAAAATTGGCTGAGCTAATATGCTGGTGTCAAAATAAGCAAAGCCAAGATGTATGTACCAAAAAGCTTTGTCCACCATACCAGACCTTTCATCTTCTAAACAAGACCACCCCAGGCAGGCAGGGAATAAAACAAAGAGGAATATTGCTTAATCCCAAATCCACCTTTAGGTATGAAGTCTGGGAAAACAAACAACACAACCTGATGATATTGATTAGCCTAAGCTTAATCAATATAACATTTTGGAACAGTGCTATGGACTAAAGTTACTCCACAGAAGACAGACACTCTCAAGGGACACACAATATAATTAAATTCCCCTATAGGGATTAGGTTAATTAGATGGGATCAGGCAAATGCATGGCAAGTATTTGCTTCTCAATGTCACAGTAAAGGGAAGTTTAACACTTAACATTTGGTCAGTGTGAGACCCACAGTTTGATATTAATTTAATAAGTTTACTGATTCAGACATTTAATTCAAAGTCAATTCTTGACAGATATTTTCAGTTTTGAATTATTTCTTTAGTTCTCTCAGACAATGAAATATACATTTCCAGAGAAATTCTTTTCTTCTAACCTCATGACAAGAGTGCTAAACATTTTTAAAAAATTTAATGCAAAAAATGCATGTCTTTTGAGCTCATTTAAGGATTTCTTCAGACTTTTGCTGCCCCCATTAATAAGCTCAAGAATTTTCTGAAGAAACCTCTCTGCAGTCAGAGCAAAACCAAGGCCGAGGAGTGAGGGAGGCACATTCTTTCTAGGCTTCATATTAAGAGATAAACTGCTGTCTGAACACTAAATACTCATTGATGTAGCCTTATCAGTTTTTTCCAGAAGTAATGCAAAATCTACATAAAATTAGAACAAAATTTATCTGCTCCACTGTACATCTCTCATCTAGACACCCAGGTAACACACAATTCCAGTGTCAATCTCAAAAGCACGTAAATTCTAATTTACAATATACAAATTAGAATGGACTTTAACACCTGCAAGCTAAATACGCATCAGGTGTGATGCAAGGCACTGGGCCTTCAGACAACCTAAGAGTATAAATTTTTAGTGTAATTACCTCCTCAAAGTATTGATTTTATTTAGAAGATTTGTAGTCAGCCTTGTGGCTTAAAGAGTGAAGCTATATGAGGAACCAAGGTTTGTAAAGGAAAGAACTCAAGTGGCCACAGGGAGTGCAATACTGAACAACAGCACGTTGGACTGACTCCAAATGAAGACAAATCCAAACTTCATCAGCTAAATGACTGCACAATAGTCCCCTGGAAGACACAGAAAGATGATAGCTGGTAACTGCCTTAAATATATAGAGCAGTTTTGCAATTGTAATAGATCATTAACTGGTCACGAAACATGACAAGAGTATTCAGATCTTCAAATAATTTGAATTTCTTACAACTCAAATGCTGAGGACATACAGGTGCACTCTGAACATAAATGACCTAAATACAAAAAGCAATTTTATATTAAACTGGTCAGGTGCCTTCTCTGTAATCAGACTGTTTGGATGCTTACATAAACTTAGATGTCAAAGTGGATAATTAGCTTCTGTGGAACTGTACAAGTTTTCATTTCAAAGGACAGTGAAATTAAAAGCATTTAATCAGTTAAGAGCTGAGTTCAGAGTTGCGCGATACTCCTGCAACAATTGACCAGGTCAGTTACACCCAAGATACCATAGGGAGCGTCCATCTTTTCAGAGCTGTAGGTGTACACGTCACCTGTTGCTAGGTACACCCAGTCGCCTAGACACAGGGCTTGGCAGGCAATTAATAAGGAAGTGAGTCAACTATTGTTTTAAAACCTACTTGTAATTTTAGCCTATATACATATTGTTAATAATCTGGCACAAATTGTTTATTAAAGAGGTCTTGTGTTCAGCTTAAAAAGATTAACACCCTAGTAATAAACATTTTGAAAGATGGGGGCTTTACCAATAAAAATACTGACACCACAGAAGAGTTGGTCTGTCCCTCAGCATTTTTGTTCTCTTCTCTTGCAAAACTGATCATCAACACACACAAAATTACAGAACAGCATTATTCTGTTTAGGTAAAGTAACTGAAAGATTCTTTGAATGGAGGGGTTCTTCTGAGTATATGGTTTACTTCCCAAGTCACTGGTAACAAAATATCACAGAAGTGCCATTCTTAATTTCTGAAAGAAAGCACTGTCTGGCAATCCCCTGATATATACACAGGGATGAAAATATCCACTTTCTGCCCCTCCACTTATGAGGTAGGTAGCATGATTAAAGCTACACAGGGTTAAACAATAATGACAAACAAGTGTATAGAACTCTTCCAGCATTCATTTAAACCAGGCTCATTTCAGGCAATGGGGCTATGTACTGAATGCAATCCCCATTCCAGCACTGCATGATTGTTATCCTCAGGACAGGACAGTGTACTGACCACATCACAAGTATTTATTTTTGAAGCATCCAGAAACGTGCTAGGCCTTACCAAAACAGAGAACCCCAAAGGGCATACAATCTAAGTTTAATATGATACAGAAAATGAGGGTAACAAAACAGATGAGAGGAAGGAAGAGGAATGACAATGGTAGCAGTTGTCAAACCACAGTTTTATCAATAATATGTACAAGTCTTGCACAAGTAATGCTACTTGCATGAATAATTCTAGGTCACGTGGGCTTTGTCTACCTAGGATATTATAAGGTTTGATGTTTAACACATGCCACCATGTTTTAAAAATGATGTAGACAAGGCACACTTCTTTTCTACCGCAGGTATTTACATGGCCCCATTTCAATAGTACTTGAGGACCCCAATCTTTAACATATTTATCCTCACAACACCTTGAGAGATAAAGCAGTACTATTATCCCCATTTTACAGATTGGGAACTGACAGAGAGGCTAAATGACTTGCCCAAGGTCACAAAGGAAGTCTGGTAGAGCATGGAACTGAACCCAAATCTCTCATGTCCTGAGCTAGAGCCCTAACCACTGGACCATCCTTCCTTTCCAGATGTGGTCACTCAACCAGTATAGCGCATGTTAGACACAGTGTGCCTTGTCTACACAACTTCAAAAACGTGTTAGTAAGTATTAACTTACATGGGCCAACATAACTTTAAATGCTAGTTTAGAGAACGCCAGGGAGAGTGGGAAATGGAAAACAAACGAGATGTACAAAACAACTGGGATAAGACAGCAAACAGAAGCTGCAGTGACAAGATAAGAAACTTCACAGTGCATCTAAAAAGGCCAATTCATGCACAAGCTACTGGAGGACGGCTGAATCAGCTGACCTTTGGTAAGAAGAAATAGTATGGCCATTACTGTCACACTACTGACCCATTATACCTTTTGTCAGTGATGGGACAACAGCAGACTTAAAAATAAACACTCAAATTCTTGGTTTAATGTACATTAGAGGAAGAAAGTCCTGATGGAGAGAAGAACCAATTGCCTACACTTCATTAGAAGCGTAGGTGAAGAAAACACATCAAACTATCTCGCTCCTCCTAATATCTAGGGGTTAGGGAGACATCTGAACATTACTTCATAGGAAGTAAACAATGTGCACACATTTAAAAATAAAAGATTACATTGGATTTAATGAACTGAAAATACTTAAAGGTGATCAACTTTCAGGCCCTATAAGAAGTTATATTTAGTTATTTCTCTTACACAGGCAGGTAACTAATTTATCTATCTACTTACAGTAGCAAAATATTCCCCAGAAGCCTTTGGGAAAGACCCCATTCTATATTACCACAGGATGGGTCTGCTAAAATGTACAGGACTGGACAGCTATGTAACAAGATTAGCAAAACTAAGGAGACATCAATTCTTGTTATATTGTGGTTCAAAAAGAACATTGCCTGTACGACATGTAAAAAAAAAAATCAGCATGTGAAACAAGTATTTGGAGCCAAAAAGAGTATCACAAAGAATATGAGTCTGTAAAGGCTTCTTAAAGACAGTTTCAGCAGCTTGTTAAAGAGATAGAAAAACAAGTTTTTCTACAGGATGGCTATAGATTTTGTTAATATCTAAGTATACTATATGTAGATTTTAACATCTACATTTGTTTTCCTTTCAAAACACATGTTTAAAGAAAACTGTATTTAATATTAATTGACAGCCAGGGACTTTTCACACCTGTAAGACACCTAACCGGAAAATCTACAGGGAATATTATCCAGATGTGATAGAACTAAAAGTATAGTTTATTTAAAAACTTACAAAAGACTTCTTAAAGACTTTTGGGAGGACAACATATGGTATTAGCATGGCTCTCTTGTAGTGTGTGATTATTTATATACATGTAGAAGATTACTACTTAGGTAACCTAACTAGAAGGTCCCATAGCAGTGGTTCTCAACCTATTTACCACTGTGGGTCATATATGCAGCTCTCTCTGTTATGTGGACCACATCCACACAATATTTACACTATCTGTATGGTGTTGAGGATGTCACATGGACTGAAGCTGCGGTGAGAATCACTGTTCTATATAAGCAGCATGTGGATAAGATAATAACTGAGTAAAGCATGAAAAAATTGCAATTTTGTTAATCTGTTCCCTCTTTCATGTAGTAAGCTTCTTTAAAAAAAATTGTCCTCTGTCCAGGCATATGCATACTTGGGGTTTTGCTAAGATTTGATATCAAAATGCACCAAGTAAAGACAGCAATAAAGATGAACCAAGAATCCTTTCAACTGCCATGATTTGAGTTCAGAATATTGGTTTCTCTTACAACAGAAGACATCAACAGCAGCTAAAACAGCTCAGCGAGTTGCATCCCTGATTCTGTCTTAGGCAGTTTTCAACAGTAGGAGAGGACAGAAGTCTGAATACAAGTCTTCATAAATAAAGGGAGAAATAAAAGCACACACAGTATTCTTGAACTGGGAGCTTAAACTTATTTTAACAGCACTTCAGTATACAGCTTAAAATGCAGATTTAAAGGTGAATCGTTTACAAACAGCTCATTGTTGGTATCCCCATATCAGTAGTTTCTATGCAGCTTGTCCACGCAGTTGGCTAATTTGCATATTCTCTGATCTTTTTGAATATTACAGCAACTATGAAGCTCTGATCCCCCCCCCCAAAACAAAACACAGCAATGTAATTTTTTTGCCACACAGAGTCACAAAGACTACATTTATGGTACCCTCGACTGCTGTGTTTCATTGTATGCATGCGCGCCACTAACTTCCTCTTTCCTTTCCCTCGCTACTCCAAGAAAATCCTGGTCTCTCCTCTTCTTCAGGATCAGCCAAGACACCGCACAAGGCTAATGCTCCGCGGCACGTTAGCGGCTACCCCTCTGCCCTAGAAGGGTTTCCTATTTTGCTTGTTACGTTGTTTTTTGGTTAGAGTCTCAGAACTTCACCCCCAGCTTGCGCTGACAGGCGCGCAGATGCCAGCCCACAACCAGCCAGGCTAGCAACCACGCCGCCGGGAAAGGGGGGGGGAGGAAAAAAGGGGGGGTTAGTCGCGGGAAACGTTTCCCCGCATTTGCCTGGTCAAAACTCCCATGTCCGAGCCGGGAAACGCGCGGCTCCCCGCCACGGCGCGACCCGCTTCATGATGCAACCGTGAAACCGGACACTTCACGGCCCCCCCGCCGCCACGTGCTTCCAGGGCGGGAGGGCCCAGGTAACGCAGCCCTGCCCTCGCCCCGGGCCGGGGGTCCCGGCGGGCGCCGCCCAAAAAAGGCGTCAGGCGAGAGCGGCCGGGCCCCCCCAGCCCAGCCCCACCGCGGACCCACCTGAGCCTCGATCTGCCCGGCCGGGCCCGGCGGCCCCTGTCCCGGCCCCCCGTGCCCGGGCCCCGGCGGGGTCTGGGTCTGGCTGGGGAGGGTGAAGTCGGTGAACTCGAACTCGGAGCCCTGGGTGTCGGCGCCCAGCAGCTCGGCCTCCTCGGTGTCCAGGAAGGTGAGCGTCTGCGAGCTAGGGCCGTACGCCTCCACGCTCATGGCGGCGGCGAGGAGCGGGGCTCCCCCGCCAGGCCGGGCCGGGCCTCGCCTCACGAAGCCCGGGCACCGCGCTACGCGAGCCGCGGGACCGGCCGCGCGCACCAGGCCGCGCGGCGACCAGCCGGACGCCAACGAAGCAACCGCCTCCCGGGCCGGACGCAGCCGACTCAAGGGGCCGCGGCGGAGCCGAGCGAGCCCGGACGAGGCGCTGGAAGCGGAACGGGGAGGGAGGGAGGCAGGCGCGCGCGCGCCAGCCAGGCCAGGCGGAGGAGGACGGAGCGGCGCGGGTGACGCGCAACGCACGCACGGAGGCGATGACGACACGGTGCGCACCGTACGCGCCGGGGCGTGACGTCAGCACGCACCACGGGGGCAGAGGGGGCGGGAAAGGCGCGCGCGCGCGCGCGCGGAGGGGGGGGTCGAGCTAGGCGCTGACCCAAGGCCACGCCTCCGTCCCGTGAGGGGGCGGGTCGCTAACTACCCCACCCCCGCGGGGAGTCTCTCGCTGCCCCTCCCAGTGGGGGTGGGAATCTTTTCCCCCCCCCCCCGTGGGGGAGGTCTCTAACGGACCCTCTGGGTGAGGAGGGGGGTCTCTAACCGGCCCCCCCGGAGAGGAGGGGAAGGTCTCTAACAGCCCCCCCAGGTGAGAAGGGGTCTCTAACTGCCCCCCCAGGTGAGAAGGGGGTCTCTAACTGCCCCCCCCACACTAGGGGAGGTCTCTAACAGCCCCCCCAGGTGAGAAGGGGGTCTCTTAACTGCCCCCCCCACACTAGGGGAGGTCTCTAACTGACACTCTGGGTGAGGAGGGGGTCTCTAATTGCCCCTCCCAGGTGATGAGCGGGAGATCTCTAACTGCCCCCTGGATGAGGGAGGGGAGGTCTCTAATTGCCCCCCCCATTGGGGGAGGTGTCTCGCTGCCCCCTGTGGATGGGGGTGGGAAGTCTCTTCCCCCCAGTGGTGATCTCTAACTGCCCCGCCTCCCTCCAGGTGAGGAGGGGGAGGTGTCTAATTGCTCCCTCTGTGTGGGTGGGGGTCTCAAACTGCCCCCCTCCACCAGTGGGTGAAGAGGATCTATGGCTGTCCCCTTCGTCCAGGAGGTTGAGATGGGGGGAAGCTCTGCCTTAGAGTAGAGCTGGACAGTGGCATACCAAGGGATTCTGGCACCCAGAGGCCAAGCCTACATTTGCACCCACCCCCCCAGGTCTCATGACCCCCCAGTGCAGGGCAGGAGGGGTTTCGGTGTGACCCCCAGTTCCCCCATGGGAGAGGAAGTCTGTACCTGCAGGGGGGAGGCGTGAGCCTTGGTGGGGGTGCAAACAGAGGTTTGCTATGCCTTCCCCCACCTTTCCGCACTTGCCACACAGCGCCTGCATCTCCCACTGCAGCCCAGCGCTGGCTTCGATGGGGGCGGCCTCACCCCCCTCCCAACCTGGCTAACAGTTGCACCAGGGGGCTAATGATTGAATAGGTTGTGGAGACTGAAATCCTTGCTCATAATTAGAAATGGCCCTTTCAGGTCAAGAATGAGGCACATTAGATTTGTGGGGAAGTTGAGATTCACTAATGCCTAATGATATGAATAAACAGAGGATTTTGGTTTCTATTGTTCCCATCATTTTTACCAGCACAAAATTCAGATTTTTTTTAAGGTCAGTTGTGCCAAAACAGACATGGAAAGCTGTAGACATTAAACCTTTTCTTCCCTCCTAAAGACTTGTATTCACAGCTGCTGAAGGTGGACATATGTTTCCTTCTATATGTCACCTTTATTTTGTTCCTAGTTTCAGCACAGAAGAAAGCCTATGCCCAAGATGCAGCTGTCCATTCGATTCTGAAGAAATATTCACATTGATGGAGATTCACAAATTGCTCCTTCTTTCTCTTTGAAATACCATGCACCCTCAAACATAGAAAAGTAAGTAGAGAGATTGGGAGGGTCATTATTTCTTCACAGAGCTTGTTTGAGTTCATCTTCAGTTCTAAACCTCTGTAAGGAAGCTGTGTGATTTTATCTTTAAACAATCCATATTCAGAATCACTTGAATCTCACAGACATTAAGGTGAGAAGGAACCATTATGATCATCTAGTCTAACCGCTTGTACAACACAGGCCACAGAACCTCACCCACCCACTCTTGTAATAGACTCCTAAGTTATTACTGAGTTTACCCTCTCTTTTGAGAAGCTGTGACTTCTGAAGCAGAAAAGCTTAAAATGACACCGAATACAGGCTCCATATCCATGGACTAAGGTCAGTAGAACTTGGGGTCATTCTCAGTTCAGTTGTCCAAAAATAATGAGTCGTAATCACCAAAAGTTTTGAAGTATTGTACATATACCAACTTCACCTGTGTTACAGGATAGTCTGAGTGATCAGTTTCTTGTGATTCCCTGAAGGTGATAATAGGGTGAAGCTGAAAGATGGAGCAGTTCTTCAGAATTCTGGCTTACAAGCATGGGGGTAGAATGAAGCAAAACTGGTGCACCCATAAACACCCAGTTTGATCCCAGACAGCACTACAATTGGGAAAGATCAGTAAATTCTACTTCAGCTTCAAAGGTATTTGTCGTAGCAGTGCTGGAGAGGAAAATGAAGACATCTAATAGGCTGCTTATTTGGTTTCATCACCCAAAATGCCCTTCCATCCTTTGTCTGTTTTATGGCATTGTCAATGTCTGAGTTCTGTGAACAGATCCAAAGATTTGGAGCATTACTGATGCATGTCTTGATTTTTTTTCCCTGTACCCTGCATAAAACGGAAGAAAGCACGGAGTTTACCAGAGTAATTTTGAAAATGTAAACAACACTGCAGGCACAAGAGGGCCCCTGGTGAATTCTGCAGCTGGTTCAGCTTCTGAACTGGAAGCACCAATATTGGCTGTTTCCTCAGGCAAAACCAGGCTGCTGTCTAAGGTGCTGAAATGGGAGGGCTGCAAAGGAAGTTCTCCAGTCCCCCCACCTCTTCAAAGTTGGTTGTCTTTCCAGTACCCAAATAATAGGTAGTAAACCATAGTGAGCCACTTATCTGGGATCCTTCTGCTCACTTTGATATGTTTAGACAAGGCTCACCCAAACCAAACTGGTAATTAACCAAGACCCTGATGACCACACCTAATTTGTGTAAAATAGATGAGACTGCCATTGCTTTTATTGTGAATGTGAAGATGTGGCCAGTGAAGACTATAGGTTATGATTTTAGTAATAGAACATTTGACAATTTAAGACGAACGTGCATCTGTGGGCTACATTGCAGAATTTCCATGGCTGCATTTGTCCCGTGATCCTCATTTTGGCCAATAGCACTGTTAACCGTAAATTTATCTTTTAATTCCTGCCCATGCAGGGTTGATGGTAACTCACTGAGTCTCTAGTCTTCATTGCAACATACCCAATATGAAATTAAGGAAAGTGAAGCTCTGGAAAGTTAGAGCACAAACTCTGTAGAAGTTATTATTCTTTACCATCTTTGTGCTTTATTGTAAGTTAGTTTTCATATGGAAGACTCAGTAGTATTAGAGCTGTGCAAGAAAGCTGACATGGGTGGATTTCTTTTTGCAAAGGCTGCTTTATGTTTGTGGATTGCATGCTTTGATGTGCAAGATGGTTTAATTTGTTTATGGTTCCCCATGGTACTGACTACCCCCAAACAAATGATTATAAAGGTGTTTGTTAATTGTAGCTATTCAAGTGACATATACAGCAGTTCATCTGTCAGTGCAAATAACTCAAGCTACTTTCAGAATAGGCAGCTTTGCCACATGATTTTCCTTGAAACACGTTTCACTCCCAAGATGCATGAATGCTGGGATTTGCTAACATCCCCATTCAGAGAAAATAAGCTATTATGAAAAGAAAGAAGCTGATTGGTCTCTGAAAACTCCAAGCCGTGGAGACAGTGTCAGGAAGTATCACTATGGCGTGAAATGTGCAGAGCCAATAGACATCAATGTGAAAAATCTCAGCAAAACTGCTTGTTTGAAATGACAGCCAAAAAACTCAAGCAATTTTATCTGGGAAGCAAATAACCGAGGGTGAGAGAATCACAGAATTATCATTCAAAGCACATGCCCATGTTCACCTTGAATGAACATCAGATGAAGTCATCTATGCGTGAGGGGGAGTTCTCGAAGGAAGAGATGCTGCAGAGGGAGAAGAGAGAGTGTGGGCAGTCTTAGGGGCATTTGAGATGTACCATTTTATTAATGCAAAAGGACTGAATTTCAGACTGGCCCGTATCATTCAACTCTCCTTTTTAGACCTGTATTTACTTCTGTCCGGTTAGAAGTAATTGCTGTCTCTTACTTTTCTAAGTATAAATTATTGATGTAAAGTGCTCATCTGTGTAACTGAAGTTATAGAAAAAGATATTTATGCCAAAGATATAAAACGTGTGTTATATTAATTTGCTTGTGTGGCTATGTTCCTTGTGTCCCTCATTTTTGGTCTCTGTCTCAAATTTCTCACCCTCATCCTTCATGGTATGGACTACTCCACTCTGCAGCTGAGGCAGTGAAGACCAGTTTTTTAATAACAAGCTATTTATAATTTAAAGAGGCACTTAAATTAGGGCTTCTACTACTGTCTTTGCACTATATCTGGGACCATCTTTTATCTGAACCTGGAGAGAGCAAAGAAAAGTAAGATAAATAGTTTTTGGCATGTAGCTCTCCAGTTTCCTTTTTGAAGTCAGCCCCATCCAAAAGACGGAGTATCCATATTTATGTGTGTGATGGTGCCTAGCAACATCCCTTAACAACAGTATGCTCTCACAGAGACAGCCAACATCAGTCAAAGTGGCTCAGGGAAGGGGGAAGTTAGCGATGGTAAATTGCTACACAAGATACCATTGTCTGTTCTAATTATTAACAACAGTGCTGCTTTTCTACTACCATCACTTCATCGAAACAGTAACTGTTCAAATGCATGCACAGTGTGGAGCAGAATACATTTGTGTCACAAAAAATGTGCAACACGTGCTGATGAGATATTTCCTCAGAAATTAACTTCTCTCAGGATATGTCTACATTGCAGACTGAGGTCAATTTACTTCAAATCGACTTTCACCCACCAAATTTTAGAAGTCACAGGAGCGTGATCACACCACGCTCCTTGTGCCAGGCTCACGTCCCCACTCACCATGCTTGGGTCGACATTCAAAGCCGTGCAGCGTGGGTAGCTATCCCACAGTGCAACTAGCCGCAGAGGCTTTTGGGAAGCTTGTCGTCCTTCTTTGATGCAACGTGCTCCTTCCCCCTCCTTGTCCCAGACAAATTGCAAATGCTTTTTCATGCCATTTTTCTATGCCATGCACACGCTGTGGCTGGAGAGACATAGAGCCTGCTCATCTCTGCACTATCATTGTGAGCATCACAATTACCTCACGGCTTATCCTGAAGTATTTTCAAAGGCGAGAGAGGAGCCACAGCATGGGAAATAGCGATGTAACTGAGGCCGCCCTGCTACAAGCCATAGAGCAGAAAAGTCCCATTTGCTGCAGGCTGTCACTCATTATCTTCATCTGTGGAGCGCCGGTTCTGGTCCCAGGAAACAAGCACAGATTGGTGGGATCTCATCGTTATGAAGGTGTGGGATGATGAGCAGTGGCTGCAGAATTTCCATATGTGAAAGGCCACTTTCTTTGAACTTTGTACAGAGCTGTCCCCAGCCCTGAAGCGTGTGAATACTCGCTTGAGACCAGCTCTGACACTGGAGAAGCAAGTGGCCATTGCTCTGTGGAAGCTGGCAACCCCAGACTGCTACTGGTCAGCTGGGAATCAATTTGGAGTCAGTAAATCCACCGTTGGAACTGCTGTGATGCAAGTGTGCAGGGCCATCAATAGGCTTCTGCTGTGAAAGGTCGTGACTTTGGGAAACGTGCAGGACATAGTGGATGGATTTGCTGCAATGGGGTTCCCAAACTATGGGGGGGCAATAGATGGCACACATATCCCTATCTTGGCACCTGACCACCTTGCCACAGAGTACATAAACTGGAAGGGATACCTCTTAATAGTGTTACAGGCCCTTGTGGAACACGGGATGTGTCACCGACATTAACGTGGGGTGGTCTGGAAAGGTGCATGACACGCACATCTTTAGGAACTCAGGTCTGTTCAAAAAAGATGCTGGCGGGAACTTTCTTCCCTGTCCAAAATGTAAACATTGGGGATGTGGAAATGACAATAGTGATCCTAGGGGAGCCTGCCTGCCCTTCTCCCTTGGCTAATAAAGCCCTACACTGGGCACCTGGACAGCGAGAAAGAGTATTTCAGTAACAGACTCAGCAAGTGCAGAATGGTGGTGGAATGTGCATTTGACCATTTAAAAGCCAGATGGAGACATCAGTGAAAAGAACATCCCATCAGTTATATCTGCGTGCTGTACGCGCCATAATTTGTGTGAAATGAAAGGGGAAAAGGTCCCCCAGGCTTGGGACATGGAGGCTGATTGCTCAAAATTTGCAGCCGGGCTATCAGATTTCAACGCTATGCTCAGAGCCAACCGCAGAGAGCTTTGGCTTCAAGAAGCATTGAAAAACCGGTTTTGCAATGAACTGCAGTAATGTATGTCTGTGCTGTGCCTTTATTTCCCATCCCCCACCCTCGCTCCACTGGCCCCTTCCCCTTCCCTCCCTACCCAAGCAATGAATGAATAAAGACAGATGTTTTTTAATCCTACAAAGTTTTATTTGTGACCTGTTTTAATGGGGGGGAAAGAGGGTGACTTAACAGTGTAAAGTGTCATTGTTCAAGCAACTGTGGCCGTGTGCAGTTCTTAAAGGGGCCGTCATGTTGTCCTGCTCACCTCCACTGGTGTGGAGTGCAGCACGTACTGCACCCTGCTTAGTCTCCTCCTAGACTGCTTGGGTGTGGGGGCTGATAACAAAGCGGTAGGTGGTGGAGTGTTTTGGAGGATCTGCAGAGGGAGTCTGCCCTGCCACTGCTCTTCCTGAAGCTCTACCAGATGCCTCAGCATGTTGGACTGATCCCTCATAATACACAAAATCTCCTGTTGCATATCATGCTCCTGCTCCTGTGCTGATCTTCTGTGTTCCATATCCATGTCTAGTTCTTCAGACAAGTACATCCTCCAGGCTCTGAGCTCTGTGTCAGCAGCCGCAGAGGTGTTCATTAATTCGCTGAACATGTCACCCTGAATTTTTTTTTCTGTTTCCTAATCTGTGAAAGTCTTTCAGCTGGAGTTCAGGGAGGGGGAGCTGAAGGCCAAGGTGTCTACTTTAAGATACGCAAAGCACAAAGTTGCCATTGTTAGCTGACCCAAAGTAGTAAAGGAATTGTTGCAATATAAAAAGTACTACCCTTCATGTTCATAAAGCTAAGCCAGGCCCACATTCCATTTTGTACATCTCGGAAGGGTTGGACTGGCATTACAGACATGGTAAGCAAGAGGCCCTTGCATCTATTATAGAGAGGCCTCATTAGCACTAAAATCCGCAATCCACACTTGAGCAAGGAGAGGAATCACTGGGCTCCCCTGTAATATGCCAAAGACCGGTTTGGGAGGAGGTGGGCAGAACAGATTAGAGGACACTGCAGGTGAATTATAGCAGAAGAAAACAGGACAATACAGTCCAGACCCATAATGCCCACTTCAACAGTACTAGGACTAGGAACTGTCTTGGGAAGGCACCCAGAGATCCCGTCCACGGCAGAGGAATAAAACGAAGTGACTGTATTGGTCAGGTACTTTAAACTCATGCCATCTTCCCTAGGTGACCATGTGTGATATCAGTCTCCTGAGGGTAACGCAGGTGGAAAGGGAAGATTTGCTGCAAGCATTAGGGTACAGGCCTGGCCCTTACGCTGCTATGCTGTGTTCTGCAATGATGCCTGCTCTTTTAATAGCAGAGTGGCGGGGAAAAGTATCCTACCATGGCAGAAGAAATAAGGCTGCCCTCCCCAGAAACCTTCTGCAAACGTTAACAGATTACCTACATGAAAGTTTCCTTGAGATATCCACAGAGGATTCTCAGAGCCTACCTCTGCACATAAAGTCTGTTCCGGGAGTAACCCTCCTTTGAAGTTTGTCACCACCCAGTAAGACCATCCCCTCAAAAACACAAACTCCTTTTAAGAAGCTGGACTGGGGACATAACCGCAAAAAAAAGATTTGCCACATACTCACCAGATGTGCCTTCCCCTGCATCTTGATCAGTCCCGCTGTCTCGGGTGTGGCTGGTCTGATTTGGGGTGACAAACAGGTCCCAGCTCTCAGGAAGATGGATACCCCACTCTCCTGCACCCTGCTCTCTGCACCGCATCCTCCTCATCCACAGAGTCCTCCTCATTTGTCCTGTACTGGGAGTCTTCAGGTATCGATGCTGCATGATGGCACAAAGTTGGGGTCCCCGCTGAGAACTGCATGTAAAAGCGGCATGTTTTGGGCAAGGAGCCAGAACACCTGTTAGTTTCCCTAGTTTTCTGATAAGCCTGCCTCAGCTCTTAGATCTTAACACAGTGCTGCTGCACGTCCTTGTCAGGCCCCTTCTCCAACATGCCATGAGTTATCTTCTTGTATATATCTAAATGTCTTTTGCTGGCTCAGAGCTAAGCCAGAACAGACTCTTCACCCCACAGACCAATTAGATCCAAGACCTCTGGTTGACTCTATGCTGGAGCGCATTTGGGCCGTGCAGTCACCATGAGCAGTTCAGCTACAAAACTCTCTCCACGCTGTCTAAACTAGAAATGGAAATTCAAAATTTCCCAGGGCTTGAGGAGAAGAGCTATTTCCTGTGTACATGGCCACGTTACAACAGAGCGTGACTGTCCAGAGTGGTCACAATGGGGCATTATGGATCCCTCCCGGAGGCCAATGGCGTCGATTTACGGTGTGCTCTGCCTACACCGATGCAAATTCAACCCATGGAATTCGAATTCAGTGCTACGCCACTTGCAGAGGTGGTTTTATTATATCGACTTTCACCACGTTTTAAATCAATGGAACTTACGTGCCAGTGGAGACGCATACTTTAGGGGATCGATGTGAGCAGCGTTACGTCAACCTCCATTGCCAATGTAGACCAACCTCTGTTGTCAGAGTAGACCAGGCCTCAGACTCTTTAAATAAAGGTTCTGAATTCTTCTCCCTAGTTTCACTTTGGACAAGGATAACGCCAAGAAAAGATCCACAATTCATTTCAGCAACTAGAAGTTGGAAAAGCTTCTTCCATCAGTTGTCTCACTCTCTCCCTGTTCCCATCTTTCTTTAATTGTACTCACTCAACACCCCCAGACTTATGCTGATTGCTTTCTGTTATGGTTCGTTGTATGTGTGTAGTTTTCCCACTAGAGATCTGATGCTGCCAGTTTTCCCTCATCATTCTTTATAGTGTGCATGTTCACGTACACACACACACACACACATTATATTACACTTGTGTTGGTAATATTCATCTGATAAAGACTCATGTAATGAATTACAGAATTGCAGAGCCATGTGATAAATTAATTTATCGTGCACATTTAACCACTTCAGCTTCTCTCTCTGCTCTGTCATTCTCATTTCTTTGCTTCGTCATCTCTTTCTGCCTTTCTTACTTGTTAACTGAATGGATTTTAATATTTAATTTTTATTTTTTTTAACCTACAACAAAACACATCCTTCCATTTGGAATTCTGTAAAGTTTGCTGCACAGCCTGGATGCAGTGAATACTTCCTGATCTTTCATTACTAAGATCAAGTTTCTGTGTAAAAATATACAGGGGAAATTTCAATTTCAAAGAATCTTGACAACGGAAACAAAAAACCAACAGCAATGGAGCAAATATGGGGTTTTGAAGTAAATAAACTAGCTACCAGATGCTGCATTACTCCTCTACCACCAAAAGAGGGACATAAAAGGACATCCATGTAGCATTGGCAGTGACCAGAGAACAGCTCCTGCAGATACATAGCAACAAATATATTCTTTTCATTTGGAAGGTTACTCTGGGATAATAACTTCCATTTCTATAGCCCCTTTCATCCCAAACAATCCCAAAGCGCTTCACGGATGTTAGGAGCTAGGATACCAATTATTAATAACTTGAGTGATTCTTTTCCCAAGCCTTCACACCTTGCAGCTTGTCCTCAACTTTTTCCTTTTGGAAAATCGGCCGTAGTGTTGGGTCATGCAGCGGGTGGATTGGCTCTAAACGTTTAGGCACGAAGCACACTTTTTACACGTGACAGACAAATGAGGTGTCAGAGTGAGAATGTAGCTAGGCAGGCAGCAGATGAGTTCACTGTACCCATTTGGCAGGTGTTTAGGCATCCCATGATGCCAGAGTGAATGGTCATTTGTTTTGGAGTTGTGCAGTTGTGGGTGCTACAGAAGATTCATCCTCAGAGCTGGTCTCAGAAGACAGGGCAATTGCTTGCCTATGTGGAGAGAGGGTGGGGCTGTTTATGTGCGTCACATGATCGAGTTATTTAGGCATTTGACCTTAAGACCCATTTTCAAAAGTGACTTCTGAAGATAGGACTTAAGTGTTTTTGAAAAACGTACCTGTAGTCAATAAATGGCTCTGTAGTGTTAGCTACACAATGTGCGTGTGCATGTGTGAATATTAAAAACAAACACAGGGTGGGTCTATTGAATACAAGTGAGCATGTGCATGGTCCTAGCAGACAGAGAATGCAGAAGTTGCTTTGAACTCCTGACTCCGTGTCTTCCTTTTTAACTGGACAGCCCTGGAGAAGAGCCACCAGAATAAGAGAACCCCACAAGACAGTAAAGAAGCTATTTCCCCTTTCTGATCTCCTTTTGTACTCCTGTGAGGTTTTTCAGTACTTGTTTTGGTTACTTTAATTCTGGTGAAAGGCAGAGCTAGAGACTAATGTCCTGTGGTTATCTGCAGAATGGGTACCACACAGGCAGGAGACGCTTCCTTTATACACCCTTGCCCTGTGAACGTGCTCTAATACTGCTCCTGCAGGGGTACAAGAGGGCAGTTCATGCTCTGTAGCCTATACAAGCCTTGGCCCTTCTTCCAGTTCTGATGTGGACACTTAGCCACTAGAAGCTTAACATAGATTCACCAATGAATTTTATATAACCACCACTGACCAGTCATTAAGTAACTTTTAATCACTACCAACCTAATCTGGATTTGAATTGATGATCTAGGCCTGCCTATGGAAACTAAATGTGTGCAGACATGCCACGCCAGTCTGTTGCAGGATTGGGGCCTAGAGGCTGGATCTATTTAGCCTCCTTCAGCTTTCACGATACCCGTGATTGCTGATGCCACCCATCTCTGAAATTTGAGACGTAACATGTTTAGGGCCCAAGCTGCTACTTGGATAGCAGGCAGGTAAAACTGGTGTAATCGCCTGGTTTCTGAATATGTAACCTCCTGGTTTCTGAATACGCTTGTTTTTCTCAGTTTGCATCGCCCCTTCATCTTAGCTGAATGTTATTTTGTTCTTCATACCAAAGGCTATCTACTCTCAGATAAATGTTTTATGAATGGATGGTGAATTAATTTCATATGCACACTGGTATAAATCCCTTGTGTGCTTCTCTCTTGATTAGCTCTCAAAACAGCCCCAGAAATATGAAGAACCTTTCTCAAAGCAAATTTGTTTTGCTAAGAACAGTGAGCTAACATCACCTCCGTGGTAAACCCATAGACGCAAATATATTTTCTATAGTAATCTGCTCAGAGAGTAATACAGTTCACTAACATAAATAAGAATGGTATCACCCTTTTATATACCATTTTTGGATGAGAATCACTATAATATATAGAGACGAGTTCTGGGTTTTGTTTGGTTTTTTTGTGGGTTTTTTTGGGTTTTTTTCCCCCAGTTTTCAGGGAAGCTGAAATAAAGATATTTAATTTTGCATTAGAGCTATACAGAGCACAGTACTGAACCTGTAACCTTTCAGAGCAACAAAAGGTTAAAGGGGCTTTTTCAAGTATCTTTAGGCTGGACATTTAGGTTTTGTATAAAAAGGGCTTTACAAAAGAAATATTTTCTTGAACTAAAGACATTTTCATGAAAACAGGCACTTTTGTGAATGTAAAAGTTTCCCTAAAGCATTGAAAACCTGAACATAATAGCAGATGTAGCCCAGCTGTGATCTCAGAGGCTCCAGCTGTACAGCACAGCCCGTTACTGTGGCACTTTCTTCCACCTGAGATCTTGCAGCTTTCAGTGAGGTGTAAGAATTCTCTCTTCCAAAGGCATTCCCCTAGCTACAACTTGGCCATGGAAGGTGGTTCTGAAGTCAGTCACAAGTAAGTAGCTTTAAAAATGTGTGGCAGGAAGGAGGGTGGAAAGTGAGTTGAACTCTTGAAGGATCATTCTTTTTGTAAGGAATCTATGTATAGGTAACAGTGCCTAGGTACTATGGTGATGAAAAGCACATGGTAATAATGGCAGTTCATGAGACCCTATAAATAAAACTAGTTATTAATACAGAGCATTGCAGACTGGTGTACCTCAGTCCTCCTGTCCTCTGTGGCATTTAATGGTCTAGTCTCTTGTGGACTGTGATGCTTTGGTTTAATATCAGTTGTTGGGTTTAGTGTGTGGGTGTTGGGTTTGGTGGCCTGTGAGATACAGGTCAGACCAGATGATCTGATGGTCCCTTCTGTCCTTAAGCTCCAGGACTAATTTGATTTCAGTTTCCAAGTGGAGGGAATGAGAACATGTTAACAAACAGCTAAACTGTGAAGTCGGTTTAGTTTTCAAATATCAGTAATGTCGGGAACTATTTCTTTCAGTATAGGATCTCTGCCCCTCCTCCCCCTGGCAATATCCCTTTAAACAAATCTTCCATTTCCCCCCTCTCAAGTGAAAGCTATGGAAATAACTGAGCATCTGCACAGGTGCAGATGCCCCTGTTCAGAGGTTTCCCAAAGTCAGGATAACTAAATATCGATGTTATATAAACAAACAGCTCCCACCCAGGAGTTCTTGGTGACCATCACAAGTAAAATGTGTCTGCTAGTAACCAGAGGTTTTATAGGAGAGGGCTCCCTTGGCCTGTTTAAAAATTGAATAACTCATTAAGGGACAACTTCTACCTGGAATGGTTTGAAGACATGCTCCTGCTAAATGTGCTACGCTTATTCCCATTTGTAAATCAGTAGGTTCAATCTTCGTCCCAAGCAGCTGCAATGTTAAAATAATTCTGAAGTTGGGGAATGAAAGTAGATGAAACTCCTCTAGAAGAAACATATGAGTTTTGTTCTCTCTCTAATAATAATAATTAAAAAAACTAGATGAACTGAATTATGGGTTGGACTTCTTTTAAGTGACTGCCAAAAATCAGTTTGCTACCAGAAAGGACTGGCATTTAAAAGTTCAAGCAAATGTACTCAAAATGTTGGGGATAATGTCAAATAGTAGCTTGAGAGAAGCAGTTGCATTCTGACATTGGCTCTTTGTAAAGGTTCTATTGCATAGACACATCTATGCGAAAGACATTGTTTGACAACATTCAGTTTTCCAAAGGGGCATCCAGGTGTTCTTTATGTGGGATTTGAAAAAACAAACTATCCTTATCTAAGTTTAAAAACAATTTTTAAAGGTCTTGATTCACTAAAAGACTGTGTATATTTTGCTTTGTTTTAATTTCTGGGCACTTATTTGAGCAGATGGTGAGCAGTGAGGTTATTTCAGTGTAATGTAAACCTGACACCACATACAGGCTTTTTATGTTTGTTTGAATTTCAAAAGCTGATGGATCTTCTGTGTTTCTCCAGAGGAAAGAAAATAAGAATAGTGGGTTTAAATTCTCCTTGGTGTCTCATTTAAGGTTGTAAATATTTCAAATTGTAGCAACATGATTTGTGATTATGGAGTCTGCTTTCTTCCTCTTCAAATCTGTGACTGCTTTAGAACTTTGTTTTTAACTTTGATGTGGTGTAGTCTGCACAGAGGTTAAATCTGAATTTGGCTTTTGCAAATGACCTCTTGAGTGAATTATATTTGAAAAACAATATTTTTTGAGTTCCACCCTGCCTTTTTCATTACTAGTTGTTGCTGTGTTTCAGCCTAGAGTGTAATTGAATAACATCTTTACTTGGAACGTATGCACAGAATGGAAATAGCCTTCTCCTGCTGTGGGAGAAATCTGTTAATTTGGCAGTTGTGTTAAAAATGAAATAATGCAAGGAGCTCATTAATGGAGGTGCATTGCCCTCTGGGTTTGCAAGTTTTATATCTAAACTCTTCTGGAAGTTGTACATGTAACAATATATATTTAACCATATGATGTGGCAGTATTACATATACTGAGTTAGCACTTCAGACCGCCTTGTGCTAGGCACTGTACAAGCACGTAGGGCAGTCATTGCCCTTAGGAGCCTACGGCATAAGGTCCTGATCCCATAATCTCTTGATCGATATGGGTGGACCCTTACAGCGACAGTAGCACATGCTAATTCAGACCATACCTTCCCAATCTAGTGCATCTTGACCTGCAACCTTCCCTTCTTGATGGGCTTTTCACTACTTTCTTAATATTAAGTGCAGATCCCACCAAGCAAGCAATGTTTTCTCTCTGCAGATGTTAAATCGTCCCTAAATCAACATCAGCTCTTCTACACCCTGGTAATTGTGACACTGGCTGAAGTAGGGGGACAATTTCTGATATTATTTAATATCAATATCTCAAAATTACAATATTCCTATAAGATAGGCCATGTCAGGTACCATTAGAAAGGCTATAATTTGCTAAGTACGATATGTGGCAAACTGCCAGCTTCCCCCTTGTGGGTCTCACACTTTACCTCTGCCTCGTGGTCAGGACGCCCCCAGCTACCTCATCTCCCCTAACTGTAGGGGAGCTCTATCTCCTGACCAGGAGAGAATCTTCTTCTGTGGCTGCCCCCAGATCTTCTGGCAGCTTTTCCCACACATGTTCCCTCCCCTTCCTTTAGGGAAGGCAAGGTTTAAATACCCCTGGCCTGGCCTTCATTGGGTCCAGGTACCAGTAATTGCCCTGCTGTGCTCTTCAGGCAGAGGGTTTTTAACCCTTTCGGGCCCTCATACCGGCCCACATATACTCTTTTGTAGCCATCTGGCCTGACTTTACCACAGATGATATTATTTATGTTCTTGTGTTATATGTGTATTGGAAGGTATGGATATGTTGGATGTATCTGTATTTCAGCTTGTTCTGTGTTTCTGGGTGACACCCCAGACAGATGGCTGTGGCACTAGCCTGCTTAATGGCCCATTAAGGAAACTCACAGGTACAATGGGCTCTGGGGGAGAAGCCAGGGATACACCTAATGAGTCACCAGGACTTATTCATGTGACCCTGGACTCCATCTTATTTCTGTAAATTTCCACAAGCAGCATAGCAAAGGCCAACGGACATAAAAGGCAGCTGCACCACACCTATTTTGTCTTCAGTCCTCAGTGGTTGGTTTTTAGTCTTAACTTACCTCTGGATCAACTTATCTGCAACTGAAGCTGTGAATTAAAGGACTGAGACCCATCCAGGTACTGGAGGTACAGCAGAGGGACTGTGCAAGCCTGCAAACTCCACAATTCTACTAAAAACCTGATGTATGTGGACTTTCCAATCATTTGTATGTATCTGATTGCTTTTCTCGTTTAACTTTTCTCTTATAGTTTGTTTTTTTTTCCTTTTATAATAAACCTTTAGTTTTAGTCACTAAAGGATTGGTTGGCAGAGTGGTACTTATATTGATCTGGTGATGTAGCTGATCCTTTGAGGTCAGGGAAACCCTTTTGGTAAAAAGCATAGAGTTTTAAATAACTTACCTCTTTACTGGACCTAGTGGCTGATTGGGAGCCAGAGACTGAAATGTAGTAAAGGGGGCTGTATATATTTTTGTTTTAGCTTCTTGATAACCGGTGTGGGGAATCAGAAGCACTGTTTGTGGCTGGTTGGGAAGTCTGACTTCAGTGTCACCCACAGTGCTGGGAGAATCTGTTCTCCTTTTGCAGCCTGCCCTGACCTTGGCGTTTTCAGGTGGTCTACCCTAGGCATGGATGGGTCACAGTAATATTGCTAATCCTGATGTTCTATGTAGCCCTGTTGCTGTTTCTCCCCAACCCTGAACAAACCAAGGCTAGAGAGGAGGGGGAGAGAGAACACAAGGAGGTACAGAAAGACTTGCCGGTCTGAGAGCCCTTGTAGTACAGAACTGTCAGTCCGGCTAGGACATATTATCCCTGATGTCCCAGGAGTCAGTACAGGACAGCAGGAGATTAGGTTTGTAAGACAGAGTGGTTTTGGCATGGGGAAGCCGATTCTGGGTGGAAAGAATGTGTCTGCCTCCCACAGAATGTTGACCTCTCAGAAAGTTGTGGGTTTGAGAGGGCCCCAAACCAGCACTGCAGGTAAGGCAGTCATGAATGGTTACAGTGTAGCCGTGTGTTCCCTCCCCAGTTGAACCTGGCCTATTCGTGGAACTTGAGATCCTTTCCCATATCCTATTTGATCAACACAGTGAGAACCAAGGTTTTAACTGTACTCTTGAGAGTGGAGGTCTCAGATGGCTAGAACATCAGCTTCCTGGGCCCAGACCTGAACTGCAATTGCTCCCAGAAGCAATTGTTCTGAATATTAGCTGAGGGTTTCATCTAGCTCTCTTGTTTAAGGGGCACTGTTTGGCACCCCTCCTTCCAGTACAACGGGGCTGTCCATAAATTACATGGTGCATTGGTGTGGAGAGAGGTGCTTTACCTTTGCACGTTTGTTTCAGTGTTCCCAGCGGTGAGTGGATCTTGAAAATTTCCAAACACTCTTACGTAACTTATGGATTGCCCCAATCTTGCATCCCACTGTTCAGCCCTGTAGGAGCGGAAAGATTCTTCTCTGAGCTGCTGCTGCATGGGGGCTGGCACTAAGGGCCTGCTAAAGATTGATGCAATGTGTGACACCCCCGCCCCAAGCCCTTAATTCCCTACTATGAGAATGGTGGCCCCTCTGGGGACAATCTCTGGGCCCCAACCAAGCCTGAGCTCTAACAGTCCCAAAGCACCATTCAAAGCCTGATTGTCCTTTTGGCCCTCTGGTTCCCCCATTGTTTCATAAAGCTGCTGAGGAAGCAGAGACACTGAGACTGTAAACTAATGACTGACAGAAGTGCCACGAAGAAATGGAAACAAACAGGGTACCTCCATGCAGTACCAGACAGACCAGCAACCACTACGGGTGTGTGTGTTTGTGGGTGGGTGTATTGTGAGACTCACTTCGCAGTAGCTGGTGCAAGTTCCATAATTAGGAGTAATCTGTTTGCATTTCTTGGCTCTGAGCTGGGCCCATGGCAGCACTGACCGGAGTCTGGGACATTGTAGACTTGGGCTGGTTGTATCAGAAAACAAATTACCTGGCTTGATTTATGACCAAACAGAAGCATTACTCAGAGCTGCTGCTGAGCGCTGGCCCAGAAAACCAGGAGCTTTTGCTTATTATCACATGGAAAAAAACAAGAGGGTAGAGAATCTTTTTATGCAGTTGCTGGAAAAAAATGTTTATAAAAGAGAGGGAATGTTACTGAGCTGGACCCCACATTGTCCTCACGTGGCTTATGGTTTCAGATGCTGCACCAAGTCAGAGTGAAAGCATCATGTGGTTCGCTTTTCGGGAAACAAATAGCATGCTGGTCACTGACAAAGGACTTAACATGGTATAGGTCACCCTGCTGGCAACGGATTTGCATGTGACCCTGTTGGAAGGGAAGCTCGCAAATGGAACTTAATGGAAGGTTTGCGGACCCATAATTCTAAGTGACACTTGAATAACAATGCCTTTATCTCCCCCTGCTGTCCCCCTCACCAATAACTCATGTTGAGTAATATGACTGCATTGGGCAGTGGATTTCTTTGGACAAAGAACAACACAGGGCCACTGGCCAAAACCCATCAGGACATGGGGAAATGCTATCCACATCAGGAGAGGCACTTGCACAATATAACAGACAGCTCACAGAAAGTCCAAAGCAGCATAGGGCAGATGAGGAAAGGCTCCAACAGAAGTTGGCAACAATCCTTTAAAAAATAACCAAAACAAAACCCAGTAACTGCCCCAGATCTGGGGATTAATGGAATTTGGAGGGAAGGGAGATGGTGCATCCCATTCAAGTGACCAATGCATTCGTTTGCAACCAGACCACGTGTTGCTGGTCTTGAAGTTAGAAGTCAAATCCTGGAATGAGTGTGCTGCTGCACAGCCTGGCTTTTCGTCTCACTCTAGTGACGCCCTCTGGCTAACATAAGAACTGATGGAAATGCCTCCTCACCCGCCCACGCCCAGCGATAGCTCTCCTTTGTCCTGATGCACAAACTTGGGTGTGGAGAATAAAACTCAGAAGGTTCCTGACCCAGAGGTGAGCAGGCTTTGCCATGGGACACTGCCTGCCTGGTGGCATGCTTTATTGTTAGGTATGCGGATGCTGGCTCAGTCGTCCAGGTCAAGCACTATGGATGGAAGAACTTGTTTAGGTAAAATAAGAACTGACCTGAACCATTGCCAAAAGCTCAAATTGATCTTGAACCATTTTTCTGGCGCTTAGAAAAATGTGGTTGATTATTTTTCCCTCCACCCTGCAGTGGGTGTTCTTCCTGTCGGCTCTCCTGGAAGCAGAAATGCTGAAATACCCCTTGGTGGAGTTGTTCTTATGGTGCATCTGGCTTGATGAGCAGCAGGAAGCACCAGAACATGTCAGATGAGAGCCTGGTTTTTGTCAGATTATGACCCAGTTATGGAGACACGATTGGTCTGAATTTATGGGTTCTTTAATCCCAACATCTGGACTTTAAGCAGTTGCTAGTGCCCATGTCGCATAGGAAGCTCATTGTGCATGGCTGGTCTGCTTTGGAGGAGACTGGGGGAATGAATCCATCTCCTTTTTGTGCTGTTATAGTGGGGACCGTTCCTCCTGCTTACCACTAGAGGCCACCGCAAACCTCTTCAGAAAAGGGCACCAACTGGAATAGATGGCAAATAGCTCTCTGTTTTACAGGGAGTATCTGGAGGCAGAACTGGAACTTGGATTTCCCTAGGACAATTTGTCAGCCAGCTGAGTTAAAGGGGCAGCTTGCAGATGTAAGCACAAGCCAGCAGATCACCTCTGGCAATGATCTCAGATTTTACACAGCAAGTAGGGTCAGACCTGTCCATGCTTGGATGGCAGATCTCCTGGGTAAGTGGGATTTCCTCTGGAGACATATTGACCTCTATCTGTTTGCTTTGCTTTTTCATATAAGCAGGAAGCAAAGAATCATGCAGAGACTACCTCTTCAGCCACCACTGCCTCCTGCTTTGCCATTCAAATCTCTCTCGCTATTTCTTCTGTGACCATGGTGGTGGTTCATCTGAGGCACAGTGTTTCCTTGAATTGTGTGTGTTGGGCTGAAAGAAGTGGTGGATGGAAGGGTGGGCACAGAGAAGGGCTTGCAGACTGAAAAAGCTGTCAAACAGAGGAGTGCTGAAAATAAATAAGCTTTTCCTTGCTGTTTTTCTGCTTGGCTGTCTCTGCAGCTCCAGGTGGGGCCAGGAGCACGACTGGCCAGCTCATACTTATGTGATTTCTGGCCTGATATTTTTGCAGACTCAAGAGGCTTGACTAAGCCTCAAGGCTCCAAGCATCTGGAGGGCCGCCTGTCACTAGTGAGTCAGTGCACATGTGCTCCACCTTGTTCACCCCTCCAGGGAGAAAGCATTAGTCTTCACCTGGAGGATGTTGCAACTCGGATTTTTCTCCTCAAGCTTGTGAATGATGCACAAATTTCAGACCAGGCCAGTATCCCGTCACATTGAAAAACATCATGAATACTGCTGCAGCAGCAGCACGGTGAGGTGCAATGACAGCCTATAGCAGCAGGGGGAGCTCACATGCTGGTGTTTTGGTGTGTCACACTAGAAATTAGAGAGGAGGTGGATGAGATAATCTCTTTTATTGGACCCACCTCACCCACCTTGTCTCTCTGATATCCTGGGACTGACACAGCTACAGTGACACTACATAGACTAGAGAAATGGTAGCTTGCAGCTTTATTTTCTCAGTTTCACTGAAACAAAGTTGTGTGAATTTTATATTAAATCTATTAGACACTAGAAGCCAGCTGACTCCAATTGGTGAGTAACAATTTTTAGGTGGATCAAGCCAGATAACACAAATGTTCTCCGCACTGAGCAGGAGGATACTTGTGCATGGGAGCAGCTCTGAGCATTCAATGTAATTTTCTAACCAGCTGTGAACCAGGGCTCTTCTGTGTAGCTCTGGGCTCTCATTTCTCTTTGAAACGCCGCCTTTACTACAAGCTGGGTTTCTTTTGTGGGAGAGAGAAATTGCTCCCTCACCCAAGGACGATGGCTGTGTCTTTCCCACTCCCACAGCGTGGGCTGTGTAAACATCTCTATTATGTCCTAGAACAGCTGTAAGTGTCTTTGATGGGGACCGACTGGTAAGGAGCAAGTGCTGTGGCAAGCTTCCCCTTGATGGCGTAACAAGGTCTCCGTCAAGGACACAAGGTTTTGCAATGCCACACGTACCCTTGAGGAGTCTGAATCCTTCTAGGAGATTTAAGCTTTTGGGGCGATCAGTGAAGGCACTGAAGAGTTTCTGGGAAGGAGAATTTTCATCGCCCCAAGTTGTTTGCTAAAAATCTTCCCTGTAGCCTCCCAGCCCACCACCAGAACATCTGGGGAAAGACACAACCTGCACCACTGAGGCGCTGCTACTGTCCCAAACGCAGATTGTTTGATCCTGGGGATTTTAATTCCACCCTGTGAGTAACCAGGATCCCGCAGCATGCAGTCCTGCCAGGTTGTTTAGGCCAGGCGTATCTTTGTGTGCTTTGCACGCTCCCTGAACCTCCCCCATGTGAAGTGCCCTCCTATTTCCATGGCAACTGCAGAAAGCGACTGCACCTGAAGAATTTCCATGGCAATTCATAAAGTGCTTTCTCCTCCTTTCAGAGAATTTCTCCTCTGATCTGTTTCCCTGCATGTCTTGTTACTGTAAAGAATCTCTCGGCTCTGGGGGCCGTGGCAGTCAACCCAGCATCAGGAAATGAGTGTTTGAGCCCTTCTGAGGGTGGGTTTTGTTAGCTTCCTGAATGTATTCTTAAAAACAGCCCCCCAAAATCTCTCAATCCAGTTCCCAACTGTTGTGTCCACACTGAGGAATCCGGTGCAGTTGGGCCCCCCTAGTCAGCTGCCTCCGTGCACGTCAGGTTTGTTGAGGGGTTTATGAGGTAAGCCTGCTATGCTGCTGCCTGTGCTTTCGCTGTTCCGGGAGGACGCCCATCTCCAGCTCAGCACTGTGAGCATTAAAGTTAACAGACAAACATAAGGAAAGCCCACTCGATGAGGTGGTTATCAGGAGTCCATGTTCCACAATGAATTTGCACGAAAGGGAGCCTATAAAAAGCTTCCTTAATCTTTCATAACGAGGTTTTCCAGAATGCCATGCTCCGTCTTGATCAGAGAAACTATGCTGCATTGTAGAACTACTTGTGCAACTACCTTTTCACGAGCCCTTCACTCCGCTTATTCTAAGGGCTGATATTTGAAACTGAGCTCAGCTCTTTCGGCCCTTCTCTACCCACTTTTCATACAGGATGCTGTAAACTGCAGGCACCCAGAAAATAGAAGTTGTTTTTGCATAGAAAGGACGCTTTTCTAGCATCCATTCTAGTGACTGATCCAAAGAGGAATGTATTGGCTTCTGCACGCAGTATGATGATGATGGGGAAAGGCAGAAATTAAACTGAAAAATAAGGATCCTGTGATCAGATCAATTAACTACATGAAGGATTTGATTCCAGAAAATCCCGCTTTCCTGGAAATAGACAAAGCATGTGTGTGTTTTCTTCAGAAGGCAAGAAATTGTGTGGGTTAAAGCTTGGTGGAAAAAAAAAACCCTTAAGTGGTGAAAACAGGCTTGAATTATGCATCACCCTTTGAAAACACAGATGTCCGTTATGCAATCCAGACACAGTGGATAGAGCTGTGTTGAACAAAGATCTAGACGTCTGAGCCCATTATTTCCAAGATCTCAAATTAAAAAGAGCAAGTGGTGAGAGTAGGGTGGGGGAAGAGATTCAGAATGTCTGGTATGTTCTCTGCTTCATGAATCCTGAGCAGTAGATTTAGAGGGCTATGCAGGTAATTTTACTTCTGTGAGGGATAGACATCTGAGGAGATGCTAATTGTACTATCTGCCTCCAAGCCCCAATCTCTACCTTTCCTTCATTGATGGAGATATTTGGCAATCATATATCTCTGCACCTAGATTGTTTAGATACTGAGAGCAAAACTTTGAGCTGTTTTCCCTAAACATTAGCCATGAGATTCTAAGTTTTCTTTTTAATTTTTTCCAGAGAGTTGGGGTTGTAGGGTGCAATGTTGTACTTGCTTTAGTTTGCAGATTTACCCTTCAGGGCATCCCCCAACTGATAATTCCAGCACATGCAGCATAGAGGTACCATGGGGCTTATCCTTTCCCCCTTTTTCCTGCAGTACAATCCCAACTGCAGGCACCAGACAGGGTTCCATCTCTTGGAACATCTAGAACAGTGCTTCCCAAGCGAGTGGGCACTGGCAGTCTGCAAAGAGCTGGCCAGTTTCCTGGCACTGTCGTGTCTCACTTTCAGCTGATAAAACACCATTCAATGGCTAAACATTCATTAAATCTTTTTCTGGTGTCTCTTCTTTGGGTAAGCAAACTGTCACAGGGATGTTATGTGAGCATGAAAAAGTGGCAGGAGAGGTAGGCCCTATGAATGCCAATGAGAGGAAGTGTCCAAAAACAATCCTTTATTAAGACTGAGGACTATTGTGGTACAGATATTTAGGAGGCTTGGATCATTCTGTGCTGCTACAAACCATGGTAGATAGAATTTCTTGATGTTTCATTGGGAAACTCATAATTAGAGGGGACAGCTTTGTGATCTGGTGTGAAACACAATGCTGGAGCCATTGGTTCAAAATGCTGGAGTTGGTCTGACACTGCATCTTTTCAAGGTAGAGTTTACTATGCATGTGGGTCTTTGGAGCAGATCTTAGAAACAGAGGCTGCCTGTTGTTAGTGTCCATTCACCATTCCTTGGCTCTTACCTAGAAGAGATGAGTTTGCTCCAGCATCGCTGACCAGAACATTCCTCTCCCGCCTTTCTGCACACTGCTGGGAAGCTGCTCTCCATCCCACAAGTGGCTGTGTTGTGATGGTGCTAGACGTGTACAGTTTGTCAAGCCCTTTGGGATCCTTCAGGCTAAAAAGCATGGTAGAAAGGTGAGACTTTTTGAATCTGTGCTAGAAAAGGGCTAATGGCTCTTGTGGACTTGTAGCCGGTGGTGGTGATGATTTGAGAGCAGTGCGTGTTAGTCTGAATAATGCTGTGTGGAAATAGTGCCCGTGTGTCCTAGAGGCCACATGTCATGGTGCACAGACTGTTCAGTGGCTCAGCAGGTGCAGTTAGACGGTTCTAAGAACATAAGAATTGCCGTAGCAGATCAGATCATTGGATCCATCAAGTCTGACGTTTTGCCTCTAGTGGGGTTAATACCAGGTGCTTTTGGGGGGGCTGGAATCGTTTTTATAGCAGGGGTGCTGAGAGCCATTGAACCAAACTGTAAACCCAGAATATAATGGAAACCACTTCGAGCCAGAAGGTGTGGCAACACCCCTAGTTCCTGCACCTCTGGGTGCTTCTGGTGTGTTGTTAAGAGCGCCGATGAAAGACCCACACACACTTGCCACTCTGTGTTCCATAAGAAATGTCCCTAGGATACTTAAACTTGTGCATAGTGTCTCCACTCTACACGTGTGATCTCGGAGCCCTGAGCAGCTCCAGTCCCTCTTGTATGAGACAATTCCTGTTAACACCATTGCTAAAGATCCCCTGATGACACATTAGGAGGCTTTGACTGCATAGATGGATTACATACATCACTTTTTAAAATAATAGCTTGCTTAGAGCAACTGTTTTGAACTCTGCCAAATCCATGGAAGTTTTGGGAAGTGACCTGGTGCTCCTTGTGCAGTGAGCCAACAAGTGAAAGCAGTTGGTAAACTGTGTTGTTTGTCTTAAGGTGGAGTCTTCTGGGAAATAAAGGGAGGCCGGTGCCAAAGTAGTTTTACTGCACACTGAAAATGGTGCCTGCTCCTAGCCCTGGGGAAAACTTCTCTGAGCAAAGTATGCAGGCCTAACCACACCATCAGTTTGCATTTCCTTTTGGAGAGAGCAGCCCTGTCTTCTCCTTTTCTCCCCAGTCCAGTTCAACTCATTATCCCCTCTCTCCCAAAGTCTGAGTTCCCGCTGGCTCTTGGAACAAGAGTAGCTCATTGTTGCAAATGAGTTTAATCCAATGTTAGAAGCCTTTATGGTCCCTAATAGAAAATGGCATGAATAGCAAAGGAAAAAATGTCAGCTGTTTCCTGTAAGACCTTTAACAGCTCTCCTGGGTGTGTGATTACAACATGTGCTGAGGATAGCTCTGAGCAGGGGAGTGGTGGGGAAGAGGCGCTCTGGCAGCATTTTACATCCCCATCTGCAAGCCTCATTACAATGAGCTACTTGAGGGGAAGAAAAACAAGCGAGGCTCTCCATGGCTGGAGCACGTCACTGCTCTCCAGTCCCCACAACCCAAACTTTGCAAGGGAGCAAAAGCCTCTCATCCAAGCAGGGTTAAATTGAGGATAAAGCATAAATGAGAGGGCATTGTGGGAAGTCTGTAAACTTATAACCCGACCACCCTCCTGTCTTCAGGTTTGTGAAGAGTCCAAACATCTAGGCCTCCATGCTTATCAGGGTCTGATCTGAGATTTGGGCTTTACAGAGGATTTCTCAAGATGAGCTTTGAGCCTCAGCAGCCCTAGAGAGTTTAAGGTGACTTAGCCCTTCAGCTAACCCCAGATTAGGGGCAGGATGACCTGACCACACAAAAACAGTGGAGGGAGAAAAGATGCCTGAAAGAGCATAGTGGCACCCAGTGTGACCCCAAAACCTCTTAATGCCACCTGTCAAGGGGTGCAGTGGGGTTACAGGCACCTCATGGGTCTGGTGTATACTTTCTAGTTCACCAAAAGCACAAGGTCTTGAATAAATGCTTGTGTCACGTGATCAACAAGATCATTGTAGAATGTTTGTACAGATACATGCACCGTGAGTTGTTGCACCCTCTGCTAGAACTGTCACACCATGCCCCGCCTTTGGGTGAGCAAGAACTTCGGCAGAGAGGAGGTTAACCTGTTCGTTAAATTTAGTCTCTAGGAAGTGTGCTTATGATTTTGATTCTGTTTCCAATATTCTTACTCATTATTATTACCTGAATCTTTGATAACAAGCAAGCACTTTCTGTGTAAGTAAATCGAAGTGCTGTGGTGGTAAGAGAAGTACTGTTCTTTTGGGAACAAGCCTGTAATTCTGCAGGTGTTGAGGGGCTGGATGCTGCAGAGAATGCTCTCTGCGTATTGAGGTGGGTGTGTGCAGAATGAGGCCTGGAAGGTATAGCTTGTGTTGCAGAGGCTGGTGGATTCAAGGAGCTACTCCACAGCAAGGACAAACCAGGCTGCCATGTGCTAAGGGCAGTGGTGCCGAGGTGCCTCATAACCCTGGATGTACACTCAAGGAACAGCACCTTAATAAAGGATGTATCCATATCCAGTTTGTCATCATCTACACCCAGAGCCTTTAGGCTAATTTCCCCATGTGTTCTCTTACCTTTCAGGCAAGTTGAAAGTTTCCTAGGGAGGCAGGGCCCAGATAATGCCAACTCTCTCTAAACTTAGTACTTTTTCTACAAGATGCTGCTGCCCCTTTCTGGAGCTGAGTTTCCCCTTGGCATTTTTTGAGCATTTCAGGTTTTTTTGGTGCTGTCTCACCTTCTCCCTCCTTTCTCCTCTGCAAGGAACTAGGTCTGGTTATATAGAACCCTCCCACTCCCAGAAGCCTCTGAGAGGCATGGTTAATTGGAGTCAGCTGCCTATGGGACATTTCACACTGTCACAGAGCTCCAGTAGCACAGGACAGCTAGAGGTGCTGTGACCTTGGCAGTGACACTGACCAGAGCAGAGAGGAGTGGAATCCAGTCAAGCCCCAGCGAAGGCAGCTCTTGAGTCCATCATTGAACCTATTTCAAATAGGGGTTATTCTCTTGCTGACTTTTTTCTTGAAATTTAAATTTGCCAAAAGTTTCTGTCATGCCAGAGAGAAACCCAGGAGTGCAGTGAGTCAGATGAGAGGGAAATCCTTCATTTCCTGTGTAGGCAGGTGTGCTGAAGTAGTACACTAACTGGTGCAATTGACAGATGTTCATCCTGCACCAATGGGGTTAGAATTTTGGTCTCTCTGATTCACACGTTCAACAGAGATTTGGACTTCCACCTCCTTTGGCTGTTGTAGTTTAGCCTGATCCCGATTCCCTGCTGATCCATGGCTTGGGTTCTGTGGTGTTCTTTTACAGCTGGATTCTGCTGCTGTCTCTGGTGACGTATATTTTTATTTTGCTGAAGAGAATAGTCACTGAAGGAATCTCTGCTCCTTTTCCCTCCTTTTCTTCTTCCTTTATCCCAGAGTGTCATACACATTATTCCCTGTCTGCCCCAAAATCTGTGCTTTCTGCTGCTAATCCCCCCAGTGACTCATCCTCCTAGCTACTACGGCGCCCTTCGTGAGTTGATACCCTCTCCTGAGACAGTTGCAAGTGGATGGGGGGTGCTCAATCAATAGGCATTGCCTTTGTTCAGGTGGCGTGCACTGACTGTACTGTTCATCACCTCTGCCAGCTCCTGAGAAGAAAGATGGGTCGGTGGTTACAGCAATAGCTGGGAGAACCCTGCTCTACTAAAGACTCCCTGAGTGACCTTGGTCAAGTCATTCCTCTTCTCTGTGCCTCAGTTCCCCAGCTGTAAAACAGGGAGAGTAGCCTGGGCTCGCCTCACAGGCATGTTGTGAGGGGAGCTCAGACACTACAGTAATTGGGACCCTGTGAATACCTCAGTCAGCTAGGGCTCTCCTTAAATCACCTGGGAGATATTTGGGGCGCACCAGAGAGTTCAGGGAATTGGTAGCGAGAGATGGATCCACTTTCACCTCTAGATCACTGATGTGAATTTGGCCCTGAGGGTGGAAATGATGGCAAGTTATTGTTTGGAGGTCTGTGTGAAATGAGTCTGTTGCCGAGTGGATGCCACACTAACGACTCTCTCAATTGGTGCTAACTGTGCCCTTCCCGGGTGTCTAGGCAAAGACACCAAGAACTAAAGTGCACCGGGGGGCAACTGGAGTCAGCTCACACCCTTAGCAGTGGCCTGTCCAGGGCAGGGCTGAGTCACACTGGGGAAGCTGGCATAGCCTGCACTGCCCTGGTTCTGTGGATAAACAGCAGATGTCAGTCTCCAGGAATTTCAGTGCAGCACAGAATTCTCTTTACAAAATAAAATAAAGCCTGTGATCCCTTTTGTCTGTACAACACCTTTCTGTCTTGCCTTGCATTTGATGGATTACAAATTTTTCTTACTCCATAGAGAACTTCTCAAGTGTACATTAGTTACACACTGCCTGTACAGCAGGACAACCCTGGGAATAATTCCTAGTCAAGTCATGCTAATTTTGATTCTTATGTTTGGCTGGAGGCTAAGAGTTGGAGAGGACAAAGAGAATAAAAACATGTTGTTTGATTTGTGGGAGTTCTCCCTCAACATCTCCCTCAGATGTTGGAAGGAATCTCTCCTTATTTTAGTTTCATATTTCCATAAATATATTTCTTCCTCCTTTCATAGAGGGATACAGCAGGCATGCCATAGCTACTTATGGGCGGTGGGGGCGAGGTGTATGTTCAGTCCTTCTACGTTTTTAAAAAAGTCCAGAGGGTGAAAATCAATGAGATTGAAAATGAGATTTACAGGGGAAATTTTCAAATATAATTTAAAATCCTCATTTTCCTGGAATTTCACAGCTTTCCAGGGCACCTGTGCTACACAGCTCTGGAATACTAATAGCTTTACCCTGAGCTCTCTGCCCCACTGCATCCAAGGCAGGACAATTCCAAGGAAAACCAATTGTCATTAACTGTTGAATGGAACTCTGCTGCTGCAGGAATAAGCAACAGGAGGCTGGGAATTTGGGCCATGAGGGATTGCAATCTTGCTTCAAGCTGGTGCCGCTTTGTAGACTGGGGTGTAGAAACTTTCTCCTAGGAGAACGAGTGCTGCAATGTGACACAGGTCACAGAGTGACACTGCCTCATCCCAACCTACTGGGAAGATCCCATTGTCACAGGATGCAGTGTCACACCATAGAGATGTTGCAAGACTCCATTAAAAAATCAGGGCAGGTGGCAACACTTTCTTATTAAGACTCCAAGAATAGGAGGGGAAGAACAGGAAAAACGAATAGTCAAGTTATGCCTAAAAGTAATTTACCGCATGGCCTGAGAGACACTTGATTTTGTGCTATAAGGCTTGAGGTTGTTTTCAGCTAACAAGTTGTAAATCAAAACTCATTTAAATGGCTAATGAGCATACCTGATCCTCAAGGACAATGGCTAGTGTAAGCGTTCAATGGCTCAGGAAGCCAGATGTCCTCTTAGTGATTCTAATTCCAATGAGAAATGCACATTTGCTTTTAGAATTTCTCTCTCATCTGCCACCTATCTGTAAGGATCCCCCCTTCTTCCCCCCGCCCTGAGTGTAACCCTAACATCCTTGATGTAAGTAGAGTGATTAAAAGTGTCTCTGCACGTCTGTAACGACCATTATCACTGTTGCTCTCTCAGGCTGGGACAATGTCTGTATTTGTAAGTGAATAGATATAGAATTTAAAGCACATGTAATCGATAAGGAAGCGTATATAATTGACCCCTGGAACACCATGAAGTTGAAGCTGATTTATCAGACTTCCCAGTATTGTGAATAAACCTCTTCAGTATTGTCTGTGCTGCTTGATTCTTGGAGAAAGACTCCTTCGTGCTTCACGGTGCCATTAAAGTCATTGGGAGTTTTGCCATTGACCTAAATGGAAGCAGCATCAGGCCCAGTCTTCAGTGATCTTCAGGCTCTCACCTCCCTTAACCCGGGGCAGATGGGGATTAAAGTTGGCAGACCTGATGGCATAGGACACTGAGCTATAAATCAAGTAGGCAGGCTGAAGATCTGCTGTAAGCTTGGTGTTTTTATTTTGGGTTTTTTTGCATTGTTGGTTTGGGTGTTTTTGGGTCAACTGCATGTCTTGCTGTTTGTATCTGTATTTAGTCCAGATAGTTTTCCGCATGTGAGCACCTGCATCTAAAAGACGGTAGAGAGAAAACTCAAGGATATGGGAGGAGGTATAGCAAGAAGAGGAAGATAGAAGTGGAAAGCATCTCATGGGCAAATAATTTCAAGCAGGTGACATGCTGTCTGTCTTAACAGCAGGCTGTGACAGGCCGGCCACTTTTCCACAATCAGCTGTGGTTTCATCTGTAGGGCAGGAAAAAATGCAGTATCAGCTCCCAGTCTGTGCAGAGCATGGTCCAGCAAATGAGGCATTGAACTGGGGCTTGGGAGACTTCTGCCGTCTGCCTGGTTCTGCCACTGAGACTGCGGTGTGACTTCAGTCAAGTGACCTTGCCTCTCTGTGCTGGAGTTTCACCCTCTGTAAAATGGGAAAAATATCCATCTTCATAGGGCATTTAAAGCTACAGGTGAAAGTAGCTTATATAAAAATGCTAGGAATTGTATCCTCGATTGGGCTACACTGTCTCACCTTTGATGGAGACGTATCCGTCTCTTCATTCCATCCTTACTACTATGACGACTATTCAGCTCTATTTTTATATACTGTATGTATAAAATCTCCATGGACATCATAACCCGTGTATTCTACAAGAGCATAGGATTGTCTTTAATATAATCACCAGGTGATAAAGGACATTGTCAAATACTTCGTAAAAATTCTATTTTAAAGAATAAAAGGGCTTATTTTACTCTTAGTTTATAATAACTCCACCCTTAGACTTGAAAATCACTTATTTTTCCTTCTGATTTTGTCCTTCACTGAATATTTTCCATCCTCTGTTTCTAATTGAACTTGAAACCTACAGGATCTTTTTCTGTTTTGTTTTTATTTCCTTGTTTCTGCATTAGCCTCACTGATGTCAGCACAGCTCTGAGGAAAGGTGTGCACTAAGTTCTTTTATTGCACAGGGAACAAAATGTTACACTAGAGTCTACATAAACATTGGCTACTGTTCATTTTTGTCTCAGCAAAATATATATATATTTTTTAAAGATACTGGAAATCTGGAAGACTTTCCCCATTAGATCAAAACAAGTTTAAGATATGTCAGCAACTTTTAATACAGACTTTTTAAGAAAAAAGATAGCAGTAAGCTCTGACTGAACACTTTCTATTCTGCTACCATGTATTTAAGCTGTTAGAATGTTGGCTTTTGAGTGGTTTCTAGCTCTCTGACCCACATAAAGAAAGGTGCAGCATAATTCCAAGGAAAATAAGAGTAGGAATGATCTCACCCTGTGGGGACACAGTGTGCTTGCTCCATTCCAGACAGACATGTAGAAACTCTGACTATTTTCCTCTGCATGTGTGTATTCCTATGAATAAGGGGGGAAAGACTTCCAGAAGCTGATCTGGAGGCAAGAAAAATGACCTGTAACTTCCCCCAAAAAAGGCTAAAAACATAAAAGATATCTATGTCCCCGTATTACATAAATATCTACCAAGAAAAGCAATGGCATCTTATCTGCATTTAATAGGCTGTGCGCGGCATTCTCCTTCAGTTCAGTGGGCCACGTGAAACCTTTCCATCTGCCATCATTACACACAGTAGTGTGTATTCACCTGTAAAGAAATGGATAGAGATTAACATCTTGTCACTGAGCTTTCCTACATTCTAAGCTAGCACGTTCGTATCTCATGTCCCTCTTGCATTGCAACATCTCCATAGACTTCATTCGGGTGACTTACCATTTATGGTGGTGCCAGTGAGAGAAGAATCAGGCCCAGATTTCAAACATGGTACCTAGGAAAATACACTCATGGGGAATATTTCAAGTCTACTGCTTTGGAGAGAGACCCATCTTCTGTAGCCTGCTGAACAACTCTGTATAAAATGTGTGTGTGTATTTAAAAAAGGTGGGGTGGGGGGGAGGATTTTGGTTTTGTTCTGTAGAATACAACATGGCTTGGCGTACACCTGTATGCACTAAGAATGAGGCCTACATGGAGTGGTGATAGGATAAATTAAAAGTTTCCCCCTGTGGGTTTCTAGTTCCAAACTAGACCAGGAGGCTAGGAGACTGAAAGCTGTCACATCTGATGTGCACAGAATGAATTGGGACTGGGAGAGTGCTCCTCAGACACAGTAGTATCCGGGTCTTGGCCTGGCTTGCAGAAAGGTGTCCCAGTCACACAGCCCATCACAGTTAGCAGTCTTGGTTTAGAGGCCAAGGATTGGATGAGCAATGGAGACTGCCCTTCCCGTCCAGCTCTGGATCCTCCAGCCCCGTACACTGGTAAAGGAGGAAATGTGGAACAGGCCGTGTTAGGAGGGGTCCCAGTGGTTCTCCACTCTTTTACTGGCCCCAGAGGCAAGGGTCACAGAGAGTAGCTCTGATTACTGTTAGTGCTGCCATATCGCCAGTCTTGTGCAAATGAGCTAACTTCATGGAAGGAGGTTTGACACAAGAAAGCCCAAGTGAGGCATTGGGTAGCAATGGCAAGAGAGGCATTTGAGCCATAAATGCTGAGCCGCACGCAGAGGGCTGAGGCTTACTGCTGATGTCAACAACTTTGCATGGCTCCGGGTGCTGTGTCCTCCCTGGTTAGGGGCTGTGTAATGTCACGTCAATTCTCCATGGTCTGGCAAATGTCTGCTTTGGAGAGGAGACACAGGGGAGGCTGGAGACTTTTTCCTTTTTGATTTCCTGAAATGTTAGTAACACAGAAGTGTCTGATTGCACAACTAACAGTGCAAGAAAATAAAACCCTTATTAACTCAGAGGGAACATTTCTTAGGGCAGCTGAGCTGGTCTAACCGCTTAGCCGAACTTCCTGTACTTTTTCTTATTTTATTATTGAAGGACAGCACATGTCCTGGTTCACTCTTGCCTGCGCTTGGCAAGGAGACGAAAGGGGCTGGAGCAGACCCAAGTGTGACATGGCTTCCAAACACCTCTTTTAATGGGGTGTCAGACTGTACGGTTTTTTGTTGCCCCGCTATCAGTAAGCAACACCTCGCCTGGATGGCAGAAAATGCTATTCCAGTCCAGACACGTTTTATTTGCTTTGGATTGAATGGTTCCCAGTTTTTATTTTTGTAATGCTGTGGTTTTGATTGGCTGGTCTGTGTCTATATAGATACAGAAATTTCTCCATGTTACACACATCCTCTGATGTGAATTCCTGCTAGGATGAGCTCACAAGGGACCCTTGTATGCACTCCTCATTCCACCTGGCTTAGGTCTCTCTTTTCCTGGAGTCGTGTGGCTTTTCTTCCTTGAACCAAACCACTGCTTTGGACAGCCAGTGCTGGCCTGCCATCGTGAGCCATCAGCCTTCTGTCAAAGCAATGCGCTTCCCGTCAAACCCCGCCACCACCAGAAGTAGCACTGATGGCTCCGAGTGGCCTCTAGCAGAAAGGCCATAGACTGAATGGGCCAGAGAGAGTGAACAACCCTCTTGCCCTTTAGCAAAGGGTCTTACCAACGTTGGATGGAGGGATATTAGTTGGGGGATAATGTGTGGAAAGTCTGCATGGCTGCTGCCCAAGCTGTATCCTTTCTTGGGAGAGAGGATGTGGTCTCTAGGGCTGTCAGTCCAACACCTTTGACAGAATTTAGTTCACTGAAATTTGCTGGCTTAAAAGAAAGTAGGTAGTGTCACCGGGCTGGCTCCTGCTGTGCGTGGCTGCTGGGAGAGGAGATGTTGGTTGTTGGTGAAGATCTGACAGTCATGGTGGTTTTGCTTTGGTTTGCCACGAAAGGATGACGACAATTCCAGTATGGGTGGGAAGTGACCGTTGCTTTGAATTTAAGCTGAGCTCCTTTTATTTACAACAAATAAAATTGGCATTGTTCATATTCCTAGGGGTTCCTGACCTAGTTGGCTCAAGCTGACTCGTGTGTTTCAAACAATTTAAGAATCGTATAAAGGCTGCTTAACAGCTGCAAATTACTATATTCTAAATACAACTTTGGGCTGGCTCCACAGAATGAAAACTTCCCGTTCTTCTATTCACAGAAAGTAAAACTAACAACTGCTGGCCTGTCACCATCGCAGAAACCTCCCCTGTACCTTCACCCGTGCGGGTCTTCCACGTCGCCTCGCCTCCCACGCTGTGGCACACCGAGGATGTTGCAGTTTTGCCATCAGGCCTCACCAAAAGTTTCAGATGAGCATCCAATGGTCCTTCGGCAAGTTGTGCTGCTGTATGAGCTTACGGCGCCCAAGGTCTCGGGCTATGGGGCTTTCCTGTCTATGGCACCTCCCAAGAGTAGAGCATGAAGGACAGACCCCCCCAGAGCACAGCTCCAGCCAGTCAGAGCTCACAACCACTCCGCCAGAGTGCACAGAACAAGGAGGAGCGCTTGCTGGCTTTCATCACTCCTGATTATCTTTCCTTGTGGGCCGCAGTCAGATCCATACCTTCCTCTCCTCCTGGCTCTGAGAGACTCCTGTCCCAATCCCTGTATGGGCAGGGTCATCCCACAGTGGCCTTTTAAGTGGATTTTTTAATCTCCCTGTGTTTGCTGTGTGATGAATTTGGTGCTGGATGGAGAATCAATTATCCGCCCAGCAGGACCAGCAAAGGAAGCAGCAGAGTGAGCTCTTCCTCTCACTGCCCTGCCAAGGGTCTTCAGCTTTGCCTGGAGGAGCCCTCTCAGGGTGAAGGCAAGAGCCTACGTCTCCACAGCCTGTTTACATTCTGCCCTCTTTTCTAAGATCTCTAACAAGAAGGCTAACTAGCACTGCTTGTGTCGCTGGCTTGTGCAACACAGATGCTTTGCCTTCTGACAGAGTAGAGATCACCCTTGGTCACCGTGGGCCCCAAAATAGTCTAATTTCAGCTTGGCAACAGCCTGTGCTAAGCCTGCACCCCATGGAAAGGTTCAACAAGCACTTCCAGTGGTGCTGAGGGGGGGGGGGGGGCATGGGATGGTTTTGTCTGGAAGAGGATGTAATAATCCTGCCACAGAGCACAAGGGGTAGAACTGTCTTTTGGGAATCCAAAAGACCCTGGATCAAACTCAAGTTAAGCCCACATTCACTGTAAACTAATGTGTTTTTGTGAGTGATGCTAGAAGGAAAATGCCATTAGAGACGGTTATAAGTTCCACACCCTCCACCATCCATACAAAAAAAGTTCTTGATCCAGGAGGGAATCCATTTAATTCTGGAATTTTCTGACCTTATTTGTGGTGCAAGACGGTTTAGAAAGAAACATTTTGTAAGCTGCTCTCCTGATGACTTTTTCATATTGTTTACTTTTGTAACCTTTCTCTGTGGACTGGGAGCCAGAAATTACGTCCACCCCTAGTCCAGCATCCGAGAATAAGAACTTCAGAGGAAGGAATGCAACTTCATAAATAGCAAACCACAGACACTAATGGGGAGCAGCAGCAAACGTTCAGGTTAACATTCCTGCAAGAGAAGCCCACACATCCTCACGTCCCTGGGATTCAAGCATGACTTTGACTCTAGCCTTCATTTTTCTCCTAAGCCTTTCTTGTCCTTTTGCATCAAGTCAGATGACAAGTGCGGGAGGTAAGTAGGTTTTAATTACCTCTATGTGCGTGGACCCTCTCTGCAAATACGTTTGCAGCAGAGAAGTGAGAGAGAAGATGACATGGCAATTACGGCTGGTGATACCTGAATTCGATTTTTGTCAGTTGCTTCATATAAAACCTTGAGCCAGAAGGTTTAAATGTTCAGTACTAGGCTGAATTTTTTTTTCTCTGTTTAATGATGTTTTTACAAATTAAATCTCTGCCACTGGCAGCTGGAACTGACCAAATTTTCATTGGTGTTATTTTGGAAATAAAGTGCTTCTGGTAAGTCATCTTTGTTTTGCAACTGATAAGATTAAAGACACATTTGATATGGGATATTCTGTGGCAGCTACTTGGGATTTCTGGGTGCTCTGCATACATTCTGAGTTCAGGGAAACCCTAGCATCTAGGAATTCAGCCCGTTGGGGGACTCATGGCAGTTCTTCATTTCTTGAGCAGTATGTTAGGGAGTGTTGCTCAAATCATGAGGAACCTGAGGAGTCCCACATCAAGCACAGTGAGACCTGAAAGAGCACATTCTCAAGGGCAAAATGTGTTTTTAAAGAGGGCGAAGGAGCTCAAGAATATGGACTGCAAAATAAAGGGAATGTCTGCAAGTGCTTAGACTGCCTGGGGAAATTACATTTGGGCACCTGGGCGCGTGTGTGTTTAGCTGGTTTAACATGCAATCTTTTATGTTATGTCAGAGCCGACGCCAGACAATCCGGTTTATTCATTACAGAAGAACATAACCCCATCCAGCAATGTGTGACTTCATGAGTCTTTAAGTTCACCGGTATAGGCAAGTCCCTCAGGCTTCAGAGGAGGACGACAGAGTTCTAACTCTAGTAATGCACCTGACCAATTATGCAGGGCTGTGTATGGAAAGGAAATAGCCTTACTGCTCCCTGTGCAAGGTGCTGAGGGATCAGAGTGGTTAGAAATGCCTTAGGGAGATGCGAGAGAAGAGAAGGGTGATTGTCCTGTTGGGGCCAGGAGGGACGCCGCACAGCTGATCCACTTGTCCAGTTCCAACTGTCATGTGGCTTGTCCAGAGAGATTTTTAAATCTGCAGGCTCCACAATGGAGAAGAGATGAGTTTTTCAACGTGCCTCAAAGGCTGCCCGAGTTCAGATTTTAGCACCCAGAGCCAGAGAGGTTTTTAGGCACCATTGATTTCAATGGATGTTAGAAGCCTAAGTACCTTTGTGGATCTGGGTCTGGCAGACCAAAGTAGAGGAACCTGAATTCCTGAGCCAAGGGCCCCCTACTGAAAATGTCTTGCCATTTGTCCCCCGTTTTTATTTGTTTAAGTAACTCTGTAGATTACACCTGCAATGGGATTGCACGAGGATCAGGGTGGTCTCTGTGGCAGACAAGACCCAAACCACTCAAGACTTCACAGGTTAAAACAAATGCCTTGAATTTCATTGCAAAACTGACTTCTATGCCAGGGGGAGATGCTGCCCCGTAAAGTGCCCCCATCTTACAGCAATGGGTGAAGAGCCTCCTGTATCAATGCCCTGCTGGGTAGCAACTCTTTCTGGGCATATGCACAGCCTTAGGGCTTGCTATGTTTGGTGCTGCCTCTCATAGAATCCTCCACAGCCTTGGGCTGAAAACTTGCTTCTTCCCTTCTACCCTGTCAGCAGCCGACACCTCCTGTACACAAACAGCACAAAACCTGCCCCACGAAGAGTTCTCCTCCCCACTCAACTGCCAGGCCAGCTCATGCCTGGGCTGTGGGGATAATTGTTACCTGGTGTGAGTGACAAATCCTGGCAGGTTACCCAAATGTCACCCACACCCTCCATCTTCCCTGGAGCAATGGGGGGAGAGAGTCCCTCACCCATCTTGCTTTTCCTCCACGTCACAATGTGCCCAATAAATGCATTTGCAAAGTTGACTGTTAGTCCTTGAGGAAGAGGGCTCTGCTTAGTGACTTTGGGGTGAAATGAGGATAATTCAAAATGAAGACAGGCTCCTCCTGAGGTTTTGATTTCATTTGATCAAATTAAAAGGTACTCCCTCTTGATGAAGGATTTGTGAGAAAGTTGCTGCAATCTGGACTTCAGCAGCACTGAGTCAGCGACTAACGTACTCTTCTGTAGCGAGCAGCTCCTTATGATTGTCAATAGCCACCTTCTAGCCCCAGATTGGGGAGGGATCATTGCCTGGAGGCCTGTGATTATTTGGAGAGTCATAGCAATTAAGGGCCAGGAAACACAATATGTAGGTGAGAGGACTGATGCTCCTGCTCCACTGTTCCCTTCATGTCTGTTTTCAGTAGGAAGTGATGTTGGGCACCAGATGCTTGCAGAGATGAGAGACACCAACCTGGCACTGAAGGAAGTCCGAGATTTGCTGAAGCAACAGGTATGTGAGAAAGCGTCCAGCTGCCGCCTGGCAGCCTGTGCAGGAGGGACCAGGGAGGCAGTTGTCTCATGCACTGACCTGTGGAACAGGGAGTTTAAAATGGCACTTTCCTCCCAGGGAAGGGTAGGATCCCCTGGTGACCCCCAAACCTAGCTCTGAGTGTCCCTGAATTCTGGGATTCAAATTTCCATGCAAACTCTGCCGCTTGGGCCCTCATCTGCCGAAAACTAACCCAACTGAAGAATTATTGTTTTAAATAGACACACTGGAGTACTATGTCGCAGGACAAGTAAGAGTCACTTTCTCCTTGGTTTTGTGGGCTTATGAAGTCATCAAGCGGAGGCCAGGCTGGAAGATAGAGGAGCCCATTCAGCCACCCCGTGGGGTCCAGGAAATAAGAAGTCGCATGGGATCTAAACAAGCCCTGTATTCACTGTCCCAGGTTCCTCGTGTCGCTTTCATCCTACACCTATCAGGCTCCAGCAGCACCTAAGGGAGTTGGGAACATTCGGGGAATGTGGATCTTTCCCTGTTTTACCGAGTAGGTGGTGGTTTGTCTGGTCAGCTCTTCTTCAACTTTGGAGAAAGGTTCCATTCTCCCTCTGGCGACATGCTGCGCTGACGGCAACAGCCTGGGCCTGGCAGATCATTGGAATGGCAGCCGGGCCCCTGTGCCAGTGCAAACTGGGCGGCTTCTAAGCTGCAAAACTGAAATGTACTGAGCTACTCACATTTCAGCCTGTTGCATAAATATCCAGTGTTTGGTAGGAATCAGGTCAGACCTGGCTCCTGGCAGCCTGGGGCCCTGCTTTCCACCGTTCCCTTCCAGCTTCGCGGTGCTTCTCCACACAGGCTTTTTTATTTATTCTTCCCACCCCACCCTTACTCTCCCCTCTCTTTTTGCCATGGACTCATTCTCAAACAGCGTCTGGCCTCTTCGAATGACTCTCGCAAATGAAGGTCTCATGTACATCACGAGAGCGCCCAGATGGAAGCTCACACAGCTGTGCTGTTTGTTTCCTTAACATGCATGAAGATTTTCTATTCCCTTATTTTCCATAATTTTGCATTTTACACATCAGTAATGAGAGCAGCAGCAGCAGCAGATTTATCCAGCCCTAGCCACGGGCACAGGAACCCTCACTGTAAAGCAAACCTAGCTGAACGAGAGAGGGGGCCAGGTAGTGGCACTCGGATCCAGATCCAAACTCCCTCACAGGTCGGAATGCTCTGGATGGGGGATTTTAGTTTGGAGCTGCAATTGATTTAATTATTCAAAGCCTGCAATATTAACCTTACTGTAGCCCCCTTGGATGGAGGAAATGTCTGGTGTAAAAGGAGCCTGCCCTGGTACGTAGGAGCCGTGGGTGAGGTCTGAACTGAGGCTGCCGTGCGGGCATGACACCGCTCAGAACACACGATGGGTGGGAGCTGTTGCTTTCCAGTCTGACTTCTCCCCTCCCCTCAGTTAGGCAGGGCTGCCCCTGCTCCCTAAGATGTTATGGAGCCACAGAAATGGGAGCTGACCAGGACCTAGCCGATTTCCCAGTCAGTGCACTTTGTACACTAGGCTCCCAGCTCGTTAGAGTTGGCCAAGCCCATTTTTAAAGGGGTCTACACTGGGTGCAAAGTCTTGCCTTCGCGAGGGTGTTTTTAGGCATTTTCCTAGGCGGCAGGGGGCCACAGATGAAATGAGCAGGACCTAACTGGCCTCCCACATAACCAGCCTCAAACCTTGGCCTGGTCGTGCCCTTGCTACACACAATGTCTGTGCTGTAAGCAGGCGCTGCGGCGTAGCTGTAGCTCTAGCAGAGTAGGGGCAGGGAGACAGCTGGCACACCCAGGTCTACGGGTGCCTGGACACTGCCATTCGCCGTGGTCTGTGCTAGGCCAATATCCTTCACTTCACCAAGGGGACAGCCCCTCTCCACCCCCTGGCTGCAGATCAGCAGGTGAGAGAAGCAGGACCCAGTGACCCTGTTCCCCCCCAGCCTGTCTTTGGATTAAAGGGAAAAGCGGCCAGGCTGGTGCCGGTTCCACGCAGCCATTTCGCTGGCTTCTGCCAGCTGCTTAGCTTCCATCCTCCCCGTGTGAAGAGCCCAGCAGGCTGTTAAATGAGGTGGGGCTCCCTGGCCTAAGTGCCTTGTGGAGGGGAAGGGCAGGACTGACCTGCCAGCAGCCTCTCCTCTTCGGCCAGGTCTCAGAGGGGCCGTGTGCCAGCTGTGGCACCTGCGGCGCAGGCGCTCTGACACACAGCTCGCTCCTGGCCAGGCCAAGAGTCTCTGCGCTTCCTGTTTCCCACCTGTCTGAAACCAGGAGGCCTTCGGTCGTGTGGGAATAGGTGGGTGTCAGCCCATCGCACGTACTGAGCCCCGGGCTGGCCCCAACTGGCCCCTTTGCTCTTGGGGGCAGCCCCCGCAGCTCAGAGGTGAGAGACCGGTGCAGGGAATGGGCTGGAGACACCCACCTGGCTTTATGCAGGTAGCACCTGTGCTATGATGCAGAAGGCGCTGGTCTCTGGGGCTACCAGCCCAGCACTGGCCTGAGCATTAAAGCCCCTGCAACAATGAAATGTCTCTCTAGCCCTGGCCTTGGGAGTCTCTGCTCAAGTGCAGTGATTCCCTGCCCCGACTACTCCACTGCCACAGGGTATGCTCATCCGGGCAGCAAGTGGCACCTACATCCTAGAGCAGAGGGGCGGGTGGGTAGGGGTCTTTTTGGCCTGTGGGCCCCATCTGGGTATAGAAATTGTAGGGAGGGCCATTCATGCTCCGGGAGTGGCTCCAGTCTGGACGCTGCTGGGCACACGCAGTAGAAGGGTGGGGGAGGAAGGTGTGGGACTGGGGTGGGAAAGCAGCTGCCACACTCCGTCCAGGGCCCTACTGGGCCCACATGGTGGGAGGAGGAGAGGCTGCTGCCGTGCCGCACAGCTTGTTCCACAACTTTTCCATGGACCACCTGAATGGAGCTCACGGACCTGTGGTTGAGCTGGAGGGCCTGATGAAAAGCTCAGCGGGCCCTCGTTTGCTCACCCGTCCTAGAGGCTTAGGGGCATGTGAGAAGTGGGGAGGGAGAAAGGGCGATAAAGCACTCCCAGCCCGCACAACGCCCACACACCAGGTTTTGGTGCAAGATTAAGCCTCTCGTAAACAAACCTGTAGAAGCAAAAGGCGTTTCTGGCGCTGAACATCCTCAGTGCAAGTGAACTGAATGGGAGTGGGATCCGCCTTCCGTGCTGGCTAAATGGTGGCTTGTTTCCTTTCTAGATTAAGGAGATCACGTTCCTGAAAAACACAGTCATGGAGTGTGATGCGTGTGGTGAGTTGCTCTCTTTAAATGCCTCTTGTCCAACTTCTCCCTACCTGCCTCCCACATCGCCTATCACTCCCCTTCGAGGAGTTGGCTTGTTCCCGTTCACTTGACGTGCAAGAGGATAAGCCTCAGACGTGCGCCTCTTCAACCAACTCTGTAACTGTGAACTAATCTTCAACCCACTGCTGGGGCCTGGGGGCCAGCTGAGGATAATTATCCTTATTTCACAGCTGGGTAAAGTGAACAGAGGAGCAACTTGCCCCCAGGGAATCGGTGTCAGAGCTGGGGTTAGGGCCTGGATATTTCCAGATCCCAGACCTGTGCTCAGTCACTTGTGTAAAGCGTTACCCTAGAGGGTGTCACTTCCTTAGCAATCGCAGGCTGCAGAATTAACTAGGGGTGAGCTGGCAGCTACGCACCAACATCAGCTTCTTTCCTTCTGAGACACAGGCCTTGCCTCGACACAAACGTGCTGGTTTAATTTAATGGGTGCAAAGAGCTGGGTGGATGCTTGCATTTTAGATGGGGAACACATCTGAGCTCATGACTTAAGCGCAACTCTTGCTCTGAGACTGAAACCAGAGCTTCCACACGGCCCTTTGCCTCTGTTTGAAAATCTCACCTTAAGTGAAACCCTGCCTGTAGGTGAGCCATGAATCGAAGGAATCCCCTTGATCTACAGCCGCCTCAGGAACAGCCTTCAGCCCCATCTCCAGACAAAGCCCATCCATATCTATCCATAACTGTTTATAAACTCGGTTTCAGAAGAGCCCCACGCTGTGCCACTCTGCACTTTTCAGGGCACTCTTTTCATTTCTCAGGTGCATAAATCCACCCAGCCCCGTGTCGCTGAATAACCCCCACCTCAGGCATGTTGTAATCGCCCAGGAATGCACAGCCGGCTATGTCTGCTAGTTATAACTGGCCACCCTTGCGCTGTGAATGAAACCGAACATTACTTCTGAGAGGTGCTCGGTGACATTCTTTGCAAGCCACTACACCCCATCCTACCAAGGAGGCTGGCTCCTGGGGAAACAATCACATTTTGTATATAAATTGCCTTCTGCTTCCCCATAAATGCCTTTCTGGACTGAGCTTTACTTCCCATATATTTGGTTTTAGCAAAGCACAGTTCATGGAGATGCTCCGTTATTTGGCAGCACATCCAAAGAATAGAGCAGTAACTGTTTCCACATTTCTGCAGGAAAAGAGATTAGCCAGAACCGCTGGGACCTGCCATACAGAATCACATTCACCCAGAGCACTTGCTTTAATAAGTTCCTCCTAAAATTGTCTTGAACTTTCTTCTTCTCACTTGAACTCTGCCTTCCCTGCTTATTATTCTGGTTTATAAAGGTGGAGGGAGAGGGGGAGATGGGTTACTTGGCATTCCTGGGGCCATCCTTGGAGCAGCCACGGCCTTGAAAGATGTTACAGCAGAACTGGCCAAATGGGTAACAGCCTTCCCATGTGACAATCTTGGAGCTTCTGAAATAGAGCCTAATCCTGAGTGCCATAAGGGAGTTCTACTAGCACTCCCTTCCAGGGCCAGCTCCAGACCCACTGGGACCCCGCAGAGTCTGGGTACTGGGTTGTGAGCGGTAGGCCAGACACCTATTGAGAAGGAAACTGATGCAATTGAAGTACCAGTCTGGGAGTCAAGACGCCAGGTTGTATTTCCTGCGCTGCCATTGAGAAGCCTCAGACAAGTAACTTCTTTATGCCTTAATTTCCCCACCTGCAAAATGAGAACACGACTGTTTTATCTCCCAGGGCATTGCTGGGGGCTCATTCCCTCCTCGTAAAGCACTATGAGCCCCTCCACTAGAAGGTACCGTGTAAGCGTAATGGATGATGGGAGCTGGCTGTGGGTCCTCTGTTTCTAACACACCTTCTAATCTCCAGGCATGCAAACAGGGGCAACGGGCCCAGGGATCAGCACAGCACCATATCCCAGCTGTTTGTCCAGCCCTTGTTTCCCTGGAGTGACCTGCATGGAGACCGACACTAGCTTCCGCTGTGGAGCCTGCCCCCTGGGCTTCACAGGCAACGGGACCCATTGTACGGACATCAACGAGGTCAGAGACCAGCTGCAGTAGGTCATTGGCAGTTACAAAAACCGCGGCTAACTCCTCTCAGGGGTTTCTCTCTGGAGCCCTGTTGTCATTAATGAGATCACACAGTTAAATGCCTCTGCCGAATACAACCCCCCCCCCCGCCACCCCTCCCCCCCACCCCCCAGATCCATCACAGGGACTTGAAAAGCTGGGGCTGTCTCTCTAAAAGGGATGCAACGGCTCAAATAGGAGCTATGGGCTTGATGCAAAAATGACTGGGTGAGGATCTTGGGCCGTAGGCACCGTGTACATGAAACCTGTGCAGCGGGCTCCCTCTGAACATGGTAGAATAGCCTCAGTTTCAAATCCGGCTCTGCAGCTTAAGATCAGTTTCTACTAGGCAGATGGTTTCCCCCCCAACTCTTCGGGTGGTCACTTTCAAAAGATAGATTTTACTTCCTTTGTACAGATACAATTTTGTTGGGTTGCTGAAGTTTGTTGGCTGTCATCAGGTTTCTTTGTTTAATGACACTGTGCATATAATGCCCAAGAATTGAATTAAAACGACAGTGGGAAAAGATTAAACGATTTGTAATCAAAGGCAGCATGAGCTTTGGGGCTGGATTTGCTGTTGGACTCTAATGTGTTCCTTCTAAGAAGGGCAATTACATCCCAGTGCCCTGAATAAACCCCGACCCCTCGAAACCAGCGTGACAAATGACCCGATACTTTGGACTCGGAGGCATTGCCAAGAAGGCGTTGCGAAGTGTGCATTAGCACTCCTCAGGGGAAAATGAGGCACCTTACAGGAATTAACAAAGGAATCTTGTCAGGTAACTGGCGTTACCAGCTTGGAGAGCAGGCTAGCCGGGGGGGCTGAACTTTCCACTGACACAGAAATTCAAAGAGCCCTCGTCACTCTTGCTTGTATATTTTTAACACAAACCTGCTTCTGGGGCCTTTCCTTGCCATATCCCGTGTGGTTCAGACTGCAGGAATGGCTGGTTTCTAACCAAAACTAGCACTTCAGCAGGATCTCTCTTTCTTGCCTACAGTGCAACACAAATCCCTGTTTTCCAAAAGTCAACTGCATTAACACTGCCCCAGGCTTCCGTTGTGAGCCCTGCCCCACCGGCTACACTGGGCCAGCACCTGAAGGGGTTGGGCTAGCATTCGCCAGAGCCAACAAACAGGTACATCCACCCCATGCATCCTACTCCCAGAAGCCACTTGAAGCGAGATGGCTGCCTACTACTGCCGTGTGACTCACCCTCCCACTTTCTCCTGCCCGGACAGGTTTGTACCGACATCAACGAATGTGAGAGAGGCAGCGCCAGGACTTGTGTCCCAAACTCCATCTGCATCAACACACGGGTAACTACCACCAGCTAGCCTGGACTAGCCTGTGCCCCCAGACCTCTTGTAGCTTCTCCTTTCAATGGGGACGGAGCCGTTGCACCAGTTTGGGGGTTTCAAGCCAAGTTTTTCCAGCACCCACGTTATTTCTTGTTGCTCCTCTGACAGGGGTCCTACAAGTGCGGATCTTGTAAGCCTGGCTTTACTGGGGATCAGGTCGTTGGGTGCAGGAGTCAGAAAGAGTCTCGCTGTCCCAATGGGGAGCTCAGTCCATGCCATGAGAAAGCTCGCTGCATCGTTGAACGTGATGGGACCATCTCGTGTGTGGTGAGAACCAAACCACCCTCCGCTTAGACAGGGGGGCTTCAGCTGCAGCCCTTTTTACCTTCACAGCCATCCTGCTTTTTGAAGTGCCCCCGGATGCCCGGGTCTGTCACTGACCTTTAGTGGCCAGCATGTCCCACCAGTTCCTTCTCCCAGCTGCGCTGAGAGAGAGGAACTTCTGTTAGCCCCCCACAGCGCAGCTGCTGCTTTTGGAGCAGATGCTGCTTGCGTGCAGTGAGCTGACGCTCTGCGGTCTCGGGTTCCACGGCCCTAGAGCGTTGCCCGGGCGCTGACGGAAGGTGAGCCCTGTTCAGCGGATTATGCAGCCCCAGGCTGCTGACTCTCTCTGCGCCCCAGCATCCAGCTGAGTGCTCAGCTCTGAGCTATGCCACGTCCCAGCACAGCTGCCTCTACAAGGGGATATTTCACCTGTCAAAGGAGGCTTCCAATCCCCCAGGATTTCTGAGATCCAGTGCAGTCCATTGCATGCAGACCTGAAGCCTGGATGTGTGGCGAGCAGAGCAGGTCTGCAGCGATGCCTCCCAGCGCCCTCACGCCCCGGCTCTGCTGTTTTGCAGTGCACCGTTGGGTGGGCAGGAAATGGCTACATCTGCGGGAGGGATACGGACATCGATGGAATCCCTGATGAGAAGCTGCGCTGCACAGACCGAAAATGCCGCAAGGTAAGAGCTCCTGAACTTGTTCAGCAGGGTTACCAGGGCAATGCCAGCATCTAGAGCTCACAGTGCAGGTTATCTCCGCTTCCGTACAACTGTGGAACCAGCATCACCTACGCCAGGCGGCCTGGTCACTCACAGCATCACCCCGACTGGCTAGGGAGTGACCTGGCTTCAAGGGCAGGCTTGGCCAGCGTGTCGCTGTTGGAAAGCCTTGGCCAGCAGAGCCTGGAGGAAAGGGAAGGAGAGAGCCTGCACTCTTTACACCAACCAGACCGGGGCGGGGAAGAAGAAAAGTTGCACAATATGCCACCAGCTCGAGATACTTCCCTGCTGCTTTTCTGTCAGGATAACTGCATGATGGTCCCCAACTCCGGCCAGGAGGATGCGGACAGGGATGGCATTGGAGATGCATGTGATGACGACGCGGATGGAGATGGGATATTAAATGCAGAGGTTTGAACTCTATTGCTTACCCCCAAGACATGCCAGCACAGAGCTCCACAAAGCAACCACCTGCATCTCTAGTGGGTGGTGGGGCCAGGGAAACGACAGATCCCAGCATGCAGTGCTCCCCCCCAGCCCCATGGTGTGGGACCGGCAGCCTTGCAGAGGGCACTCTGATACTGAAGCTGGCTCTACTCAGGCTCCTGGCAAACTCCCTCTGCTGAGCAAGGTCTGGGCAGCCACTACCGTCCCTGAATCCAGTGGGGTTTTCTGTGGGGAGGGCCCCTTGTTTTGTACAGTGCTGGCAGGAGGCTTTGCTCCCCTCTTGCAGGGATTAAGGCAGGAAGGAGTGGGTGGGTCCCAGCTTTTCAGCAGCTGGTCCGAGACAAATGTTGTCTTGGTGTCTTGCTGGTACAGCTGAACATAAACCAGTCCTGGGCTGTTGGTGGCACAGCCTTGAATGAGGACATGATCCCTGGCGCCATGGCTAGGCTCACATAGCTCAGAGTAAGTCAGCCCTGTGGGCCCTCTCTGTTCCGTTCCCCACTGCTGGGGGCCACTGCCCCGCATCTCCTTTCGTCACTGCCCTCTCTGAACCCCCCCCAGGACAACTGCATCTTTGTGCGCAACACAGACCAGCGTAACGCTGACAAGGACAACTTCGGCGACGCCTGCGACAACTGTCGGAACGTGAAGAACGACGCCCAGCGGGACAGCGACGGCGATGGGAAGGGAGATGAGTGTGATGACGACATAGATGGAGACAGTAAGTGTTGGGGAGAAGCGGGGCGAAGGCAGGACCTCCAAAGCACTGGCCATGGTATTAGTAACACACCCAAATGAGATCTTCGGTGCCTTGGGCCAGTCCAGGAGCCTTGTCCACAAATGGAGGATCCAGAACAGGAGTTACATGGGGCAGAAACCAGACACTGGAGCCAGGTGGGCTACAGGGCAAGTTCTAATTTCTGACTGACTAGAGCACTTACTGTGTCTTGGGGCAGTCATTCTCCCTCAGCTACCCAGGACAGATGCCAGGAGCTGTCATGGGTCACAAGAGGCCACACCACACACATCTACACTCTGGCCCTCGAGCCCCGGACTCCCCAAACCACAGCTGCAGCAGCTTCCACATCAATGTCAGGCTGCTGGGCAAACAGTGGCATCCAGCCTAGGCTGCTCCATGGACACAGGCCGCTGCTGAGTGCTCGATCAGCTGCCCGTGTCTTCCCTCAGGCTTAGGAGGTCACACGCAGGGAGTTAAGACAGCAAGCGTCAGGGTCAGGTCCTGGCAAAGAGGTTTGTCTGTCTCTACGTCATCAACAAAGGCTGTGCATTCACCCCGAGCCTAGATTTCCAGAGCCAGAAACCACAACTGCCTCTGGCCTGGGAGAGAGGAAATTCATTTACAGACTGTTCCCCTGGCAGCCGGTGCCACACAAGCATCAATACAGCTCAGGAATCTTGCTGGCACAATTCAGTGGTGGCGTGGCTCATGGCATTGTGGTAGGAAGTGAAGTCATGGAGGTGGCTAATTAAATTGTTTCTGTCGTGTCTCAGGCCTTGCAAAGATGCTGTCTTAGTCTTCCAAGTCCAACAGCCAAGATGTAATAAACAAGGCAAGGCTAATGCAGAAAATCTGCTTTAAAGCAGTTTGGGGAAACACTGACAGCTTTGGTCTAAACCCTCTCCAGCCAGTTACTCCCAGAGAGATCAAGTGTGGTTGTTTGCAGCTCTGTCACTCTGTAATGAATGCAGGTTTGAAACCAGTTCCCCTCTCAGGTCTGCAACGTGCAGCTGCACGTAGGATTGACAATCTGGATGATGCACTGAATGAATTTATCGGAGCTTCTCTCCCTGTCAGTCTTGTGCAGGGGTTCACAAACTTCTCCATAGTGGGAGCCCATCTCCACAAACTGTTTTGTGGAAACTTTCCCGCCCACTGACGGTTCCGTGACATTATGGCAATTGCGATGACGGCTTGCATGGCACTGCAGTATGAAGATAGGCCACCCAGCTCACTGGGTGGGTAGAGGGGACCAGGCAGGGTCCTTCACCCTGAGGGGTGTTCTGGCTGCCTTAACCTCTGGCTTACTGTTTGAGGCTTGGAAAATTAAAGTTTCTCACTCTTCAAGCTGCAAAAGGGGGGAAAAAATCTAGTCCAGACAAAGCCCACTGCGGTGAATGAAGCAAACAGCTGGAAGCACCACTGTAGCCTATGACAGACATTGCTGCCCTCTGTAGGCAACCTCTGCTATTGCTGGCCTGAACTCAAGTCCAGTCCATTCACAGCTATGATTACTTTTTTTTCCAAATGCAAAAAGCCTCAACAATTCCATGTTCTCCTTTGGCCTCTGGCTCTCTGCAGGCTATGTTCATCTCACCCAAAACGTCTGTTGTCGTTTCCCTGTTTAGTTAGTAAGGGTATGCAAGGCTGAACAAACCACTTAATGTTTGTAGGCATGTGCTTTTGCCTTTGAACCATTACAGGGGTCAAAGCAATGTGGCCTTGACTCTTCTGATTTCAGTCCTTGGGATGATTCAGCCCCAAAACAGCCTCTGAAAAGCCGGTGAGTATAAAGACACAGTTTGCATGATGGCATGAAGAACACAAACTAGATATATGAACGAGGGCAATCCCAGGTTCCTGTTCTCTCTAACACAGCCAATCTTGCTGCATATGCCTCTGAGTGCGGTGCTGGTTTAAAGGGCCCTGTGCTTGTGGCTTACAGAGATCAAAAATGTGGTGGACAACTGTAAAAAAATACCCAACCCTGACCAGAAAGACAGCGACGGGGATGGAGTGGGAGATGTGTGTGACAGCTGCCCAACCATCAGTAACCCAGACCAGGTAAGTAAACATAGCTCCTGCTCGAGATCTCGTGACTTCCTTCTCTCTCCTCCACTGTGTGTGGAGGCAGGGTTGCCACCCACATCGTCCAGCCCCAAGCTGCCTCTTTGATGACTTGAGAGAGACTCACTTGCAAATAGTAGCTCTCATCATCACTGATACAGAAATGCAGCCTGTAGAGACCGCAGATCCCAGAGGGCTCTTTACATCCTAGGACACGCTCTCCATAACCTGCTCTTTCACATTAAATATACTGTTGGCAGGGGAGCGGGGAAGGAGGGGGGTGTGATTAAATCTACCACTTCACCATGAGTGCTATAGAAGAAATTGCTTCCTCGGTGAGGCTCTCTCTACCGTGGTCAACTCTAAATATCAGCTGAGGCAGCAGATAGGTACAGGTCCAAGCAGTGTCTCTGTGCTTGCTTGAGGTCTCACTCTTTACTCCAGCTACGGCAAGTGTAAGCTGATTGTTAATGGTTTGTTTTACCAGAAAGATACTGACCACGACCTCGTGGGGGACCTGTGCGACACCAACCAGGACCAGTGAGTACCAGCTACAGCTAGTCGTGTTTAGGTCCCACAAAACCCAGGAGGTAGGAGGGTTTGGAGAACAAGTAACAGCTTGTCTTTAAGCAACTATTGGTCTATTGAAGACAAGTCCAGCTAAAGTGAAATTAAAATTCATGGCTTAAGTCACAGGCTAGATTTTATGGCTGATGAAACCACCAACTGCCACTTCCAGGCAGGATCCACACTCACCTAAAAGGTGGTTGCATTTGTGTTATTTTAACACACTCTCTCTCTCTCGGCTTCTTGCTGTTGGCTGTGGGGCAGCGTTCAGGCGCCTCTGTGGTGCCCTTTAGCATCCACTGGTCATGACATCTGTTCTGAAATTAGCTTGTCTGATGTTCTCTCTGCCAGAGATGGGGACGGCCACCAGGACTCACAGGACAACTGCCCCTCAGTTCCCAACAGCTCCCAGCAGGACACAGACCACGATGGGATTGGAGACGAATGCGATGAGGATGACGACAATGATGGGATTCCAGATAAGAGACCTCCAGGCCCTGACAACTGCCGGCTCATCCCCAACCCTGGCCAGGAGGACACAGACCGTAAGGGGGAAAAGCTAAGCAGGCGTTCAGTCACATGCTAGCCAGTTTAAAGAACATTTAGACTTGACTTCCTTTTCTTGGATATAGTGACTGACTTGGGCATCAGCTGTCAGGGGGGTCCAGAGATGGGGGCAGGGGTGCTACTGTCTCTCCAAGCAGCCCGCCCAGTTTAGACCATTTCAAAGAGGTTAAAAGGTGAGAGATTCCCCCCCTCCCATTAACAGCATCTGTTAATGGGAAGGGGAACCAGCACCGCATGGAGAGTCCTATGCATGGTGGGAGCAGTGCCGGCCCTAGAGCACATATCCTTGGCCCCCAGCAGAGCCCTTCCCTGGGGCAGTGGTTATATTAACGTAGCTGGAATACATGGGCCAAAGATGGGTACCAGAACCTAATCACCAAGCTGTGCTAAACAAGGTCTGGGATTTGGGACTTCAGCCTCCTTCGCACCATGGCACAAACACTATTACAAATCCTTTTATTCAGGGCAAAGAAGGAAGAGCGGTTCAAGCATTTGAAATATAAAGGATTAAATAAGGCTTTTATATTAACAACATCCCTTGTTCCCTTCCCCTTTCACTGGAGTTTTTAGAAGGATTCCTCCAAACTCCCGTTTGTCTTAGGGCGTATTAAAGATGGCAACAATTGTCCATTGAGGGAAACCAGGGGAAGTTAGTTGAGATGGGCTGGAGCTGCTGTTAAAAGAGGAAACAAGATGAACGCACCCACAGGGAGAGAAAAGAACAGCAGAGAAAGAAAATGCAGCTTCTGGCTCTGGTGTTGACTTTCACTTGCAGCCTCAATGCTGGAAAACCACAGGCCTGGCCCACGGTCTGATCAGCTGCTCCAACAGCAGTGCAGCAAAATATTGACCAGCTAAGCCAGAGCCTTATCAGACGGAAGGAAAGAGGAAAAAATACAGTAGGGAAGGAGACAGGGTCACATCTGGAGTGTGGGAGTGGCAATGTCATCTGGGTCCTTCTCTCTGGCCTGCTCAGGTCCGGCCATCTTGCAGGGCTAGGATGAAGAAAGTCCAGGGTCCCCACAGATGGTCAGAGTGGCACTCATGAGGGCGAAGCTCATTCCTTGCCCTTCTTCCAACTGGTCAACATAGCAGCAGCTCCCAAAAGGCAGAGACGGCTGGAACAGTTCCTATTCCCATTAGTTTGCACACAATTAGGCCTGATTTGACACACCAATTTTGGTTCATTGATTTTTTCAATCTCACACTGTTGTTCATGAGGCATGAGCTTAACAAACCCCTCGAGTTATATACCAGGATGCCTTTTTGTACAGACTCATTTAGTCTGTCTCACTTTCACACCTTTTGCTGTCAACATTTGTTGTTCTAAGTTAGTGATGTTTTGTGACCTTTCACAACAGGGTAAGCGTGTAGCCCAATCATCCCCACAGCACGGACACAGCCACCCTAAAACCAAGAGCCGAGTGGGTGGGAGGGGAGGGGGGGTCAGGTAGTTGCTGCCACTGGAGAAGGGGAGACAGTGCCCCTCGTCACCTCCTGCAGGTGATGGTGTGGGAGATCTCTGCGAAGACGACTTTGACAAGGACCAGGTGATCGACAGAATCGACGTGTGCCCGGAGAACGCAGAGGTGACTCTGACAGACTTCAGGGCTTTCCAGACAGTCGTGTTGGACCCAGAGGGCGATGCACAGATTGACCCTAACTGGATTGTCCTCAATCAGGTTAGGAGATGGTTTCACATCTAGTGTGAGGGGACGCTAGGAATTCATGAGCTATGCAGCTAGATTGCTTAGCATTATCCACTGACTTAGCGCTGCAAAGCCCAAAGTTCTTCCTTTGGCTGGTTGAATGAGGGGGGACATGGGGGGGGAAGGGAGAGAATGACCTGTAAGGCTTGAACCTGCCTCCACCCTTTGCCCTGTTGTGTTGTCATTAGGGAGAGCCATAAGGCTAAGAGAAATGGCTCAGGTTACATGGCTAGAGTCCTCTAGGGGCGGTGCTGGCATCACTTCACAAGCCTGCTGCAGTTTCTCTGTATTGGGTATTCAAATCTCTCCCCTAGCTCCTGACCCTTTAGGGTGGGGATTACAGCACGTCTAAAATCAGCACCAGATTTTCAGATGCTTGGAATGAACTTTCTTTGCACCTGTATCTCCCCTGGGTGGGATTTTGCAATCTCCTCCTTGGAGAGGGAAGCATATTTGCACCCCTTTGCCCCAAGTCCATGTGACAATTAAAGCTTTCCACCCCAGACGGTAACGAGTAAACGCTTGCATTTCACAGGGCATGGAAATTGTCCAGACCATGAACAGCGATCCCGGCCTGGCTGTAGGTGAGACAATCCATGCTCTGTCCTAGTTGGACATTAACAGGTGTTAACTCCTCAGCATGATTTTCAAAGCGCATTTAAGAGACTGGTTTAACAGTTCAGCCGAATTCCCTCCACTGGAGGAAAAAAATTCTTGTCTTGAATGTTCTGGCTCTATAATAAACCAGCTGGGTGCACTTCTTAGCAAAACCCAGAACAGGGTAACTTCCATGTTACCCAAACTAGACACTGGGGCAGGAGGCTCGGGTCAACAATGAAAGGGTCTGGTTTTGATCCATTATTAGGACCTAATGCTAAGGGAATAGAGCGAGAGATGGGGTTCTGTGGGTCTCTAGGTTAAGCCCCTAAAGGGAAAGCATGGATCCCAACAGGATGGTTCAGACTCTCAGGGGGGATGGTGCTGTTTTGTTTCTTGGCTCGTGAATAATGGTTATTTCTTCCCCCCCTTTCCCCTGGTTGAGGTTACACTGCATTCAACGGGGTGGATTTCGAGGGCACCTTCCACGTCAACACTGTCACGGACGACGATTATGCTGGTTTTATCTTCGGCTACCAGGACAGTTCCAGTTTCTATGTGGTGATGTGGAAGCAGATGGAACAGACATACTGGCAGGCAAACCCCTTCCGAGCAGTAGCACAGCCTGGAATTCAGCTGAAGGTAAGACCACAAAAGAAACACACCATGGGGTCTTCATGGCCAGGAGGGTAGTCAGTTGCTTTTAGAATCAAGCACATGATGTGGGGGAAGGGAGAAGACACTCCAGCCTTGCTGTCGCTCTGGCCAGAGTTTCTCTTTATGAAACAGAAGGCATGAATGTATGACGAATGTAGCTCTAGCTTCCTCTAGTGCTCCCAGTACACGACGATGGCCATTTCTCCTCCGTCAGGCAGTGAAATCGAAAACAGGGCCAGGGGAATATCTCCGCAATTCCCTTTGGCACACTGGGGACACTGCAGATCAGGTCAAACTGCTATGGAAAGACCCCAGAAATTCCGGCTGGAAGGACAAGACCTCGTATCGTTGGTTCCTACAGCATCGGCCTCAAGTTGGATATGTCAGGTAAGGAGCAGGGTTTGCTCTGTTCCCGTGGCAAGGTGAGCCGGAGTCAACCCAAAAACTGCACTAATTTAAGAAACTGACAAAATCAACTCCTGTTTAAAGTTGAACACCAGGCCCCACTCCTTACACAGCTGCTAGAAAAGGCAGCATTCCCACACCCTGGGATAAATGGGGAATATTTCCTCTGCTGTTTGGAAAGAAATCCACTTTCACTAGGGCTAGGTCTGTACTGTTAAGATTCATCCTGCCCTTCCAGAGCTCGCTTCTATGAAGGCCCTGAAATGGTAGCAGACACCGGAGTCATCCTTGACACAACCATGCGAGGAGGTCGTCTGGGCGTCTTCTGCTTCTCGCAGGAGAACATTATCTGGTCCAACTTGCGTTATGTTTGCAATGGTGAGTTGTTTCCTGTGCTGACACTTTGGGAACTAGCTTCTTGCTCCCATTACCTGGAGTGTTGCTGCCTGCTATCCCAGGAAAATAAAGCAGCCGTGGGGCCTGCTTTGAAAGATTAAGCAACACAACTTGCATTTTACACTAAAAGATGCCTATGTAACTCAGATCATATGGTGGGAAGGCAGAATTTAGCTTCCTGTCCTTCCACCATCCAGCTCATGGCAGCTGCTTCAAAACGACAGCACCGCTCCTTGTTCCCCTCCCAAAGGACGGCTACACTTCAGTGTTGGACAAAGATTAATCTATTTTGTATAACTGAGTTGGTGAAGCATTTGTGGGATCCCCCATGAATGAAGTATGTTTAGATAGGTTCTCTTGTCCATTGTTAAAATGCATCCAGTCTAGGGTGAAATTTGGCATCAATTCTCCTCTAGCAGCACTGTTTACGACAGGAAGCAAAGAGTCAATTTCAATAAAACTGCAGGGAACTTCGGGATATGGAAAGCTGTCACTTCACCTGAGCTTGGCTACAACCGCATTGGCACTACCCGACACTTGGGTCTGGATCTTAATTGGGTGTTTCAGACAAAACTCTCACTATTTAACCTCACTAGCAAACCCCACCCTTTGAATCGGGCTTGGTGTTTCTTGAAAGGAGATTCCCAGCCTCCTACCTCTCCCTATCATTCAGGTCTTGTTTGATTTGTTTGCACACAATGTGGTAGGTGCCTTTATTTATGTTAATGGTTTACTCTGCTTCTCATTTTCGATCTTGCTGCTAATCTACACCCACTTCAATTTCCTCCCCTCCAGATACCATTCCTGAAGATTATGAGACATTCTGAACTCAGCTGGACCAGCCCCTGGCTTAAAATGTTTGTCCATCAACATTTGCTTTTAAAAAGTACTCAGCTATCCACTACTGCAGCTCTGATATACTGTATAAAGAACTAGATGTAATGTACCACTCCCCTCCGTACAGCAGCAGGTATCACTGCCTATCAGGCGCCTTTTCTGCAACAGCAAATCCCTTTAACTGCTATGAAATTATACTGGAATCGCAGAGATTCTGGGTGCCGGAAGGAGGTTCATAAACGAAGTGTGAATAGAAGCCAAAATGACGACTGTGCTGTTAACACTAATCTTCCACACCGCATGGAAACAGCTGGGCTGAGATGCTACCTGCTGTGGCTGGAACTGTTTGAATAACTGTCCCTACCTGGTAGTGCCAAAGCCTTAAAGATCCTTTTCCTCCTCCTGTTAGATCAAGTCTCATTGCTGGTGCAGGCCGAAAAAGCGTCAGTCTGAAAAGCGCGCAAACGGTAGCGATGGCATGATGTTTGAGGCACTCAAGGAACACAAACGGCACTTTAGGAGGGCACCTTCGTCCTGGAATAATCTGGATAATAAACAACATTCTAACAGACTTAGGTACTTTTTCTTGCTCACTGACGTGTTTCAATCTCCTTTGCTGACTGGCTGCAGGAGGCTAGAAGCAGACGTTTGCTTTGTTACATTTATTACAGTAATATCTAAGAACTCACCAAGAACCTGCTCATAGGCCCTGTGGAGTAAGGCATTCCCTACCCCGAAGAACTTAGTCTCAGTACACAACACATTTTTCCTGGGTTTAGTTCGGAGAAAATAAGTTGAATGGAAGAGCAGGGATGGTGCAGCTGAGAAGGTGGGGAGTGAAGAGACTGCAGGACGACGAACTGGAGCAAAAAGCCAAAGTCCAGTCAAAACTGTAGGAAGTTCTCATTGTCCAGAGGTGGCTGCTCCTACAGGCTGGAGTCTCTGGTTGCTTCCCCATTACAGCTTGGCCACAAGGTGGTGGTGGTCCCTGCAGTTCTGGGTGCATAAAAACAACCCAAGCTGTTCCCTTCTTTTCTCCCTCTCTTCTAGTAAGATATGTTTACAGCAGTAGAGCAGCTCCCAGATGATCATGCGGTTTAGGTGGGACTTCTCCGCTCTCAGCGGTTGATGTTCCTGTGGACTTGTGCTGGAGAGCTCAGCTGAGGCAAGCCCATACCTCAGCACTACACAACTGTCAAAACAGCACAGGGTCCCTCCCGCTAGGGCTTTACCATTCAAAAGACTTCTTCCCTTGTTCTCTGTTCAACATCTCAGCTTTTACCTACCGTGTTCTTCCTCGCCACTGTAAACATCTCAGCTCTCACTCTACCACAGGGGGAGGTGTAGCTATTTCCAGAGGTAGGTAAGTCTGACCCGTAAGAGCACTTCTCAAACACCTAGACTCGTGACAAGGAAAGCAAGTCCTGAACTCCACAGGACACCACCTTTCCTGAACTAACAGGCTAAACAATCAGGCTGTATGCTGAATTTGCCAAGAGCATTCATCTTGGAAGGCCCTTTTGAATGGCTTTTCCCTTTCTGAAGGAGGGGATTAGAGCATGGACTGAGTTCTGCAGGGAAACAGTTGATGTGATGTTCAGTCCCCTATTTAGCACACTAGCTTTCCCAGTGGTCTCAGCACTGCAGAGGGAGGCCTTCCATCCATCCAGCCATCGGTTTAAAGAGCTGCATTCTGTGAATGCTGCAGATAACAGGCCTAGTGCAGCTGGACAGGAGCCAGCAGCCCTTGCTTCTGACCATGTTATTCTGGGCAGCCATGCCTTGAAAATATACGTGGGATAAGTTGCGGTTTCTGCCTCTCTGTTGATTGTCACCATGTAACCAAGCACAAGTGTTTCAGACCTGTGAGAACCACAGATGTTTTCTCTCTCCCACAAAAAAACCAGAGCTTATCAGAATGTTCTACAGCAATGAGTCACGACTGCAAAAGCGTCAAACCTCACACAGCGGAGCCAGGTCTGACAAGATTTTGCATTTGAATGATATTGCATCCAAGATGTGACATCCATTTTGCAGAGCCCTGCTTACCTTCCCATAACCCACCATGTTGGTCAGTGAACCAGGTCACAGGATAGTGCTTGCCACGATACTGTAGTCACCAAGCACACAGCCCTATCCTCTTCCTCCTTTCCTTGTAAAAAGAGCCTAGTGAAGCTGCCACGCCAAGTTTAATTGTTCTAGCCAAATGAACAACAGGACAGGGATTTCTCCGATCAGGTTTCTTGACTGTCTCCATCCCTTTACGATTGCCACGACAGCACAGGGCCAACCAAGCTGTTCTTCCATGAGAGGACAAAATGCAGAACGGTAACGTTCCAAAACAAAGAATGAAAAGTTGTAAGTAATTTTTTTTAAATCCCTATGCAAGATGGCCTGGGGCAGGAAAAGAGGCATTAGAAGGACAGGAATTAAAAAGTTAACCAAAAATGATCCTCTGAGACCTCAGGGAAGGGAAAGCGCAGCACCCCATCTTGTTCGTCTGCGTGGCCCAGAGCGTGTTTGTTCAAAACCATTCTATGCCCCAGGATTCTGTCCCATCTCGTTTCAAACAGCTGAAGAGATGTGGATTCAACAACTTCCTTTTCAAAACTGAGCACATCTTCCGCATGGTGCTGTCCCAAGGAATAAATCATTTCATTTACATGTGTCTATTGTACGTGTTCGCACGGTCATGCTGCGGGTGTATTTTCCCACAAGGTAATATACACCCCTCATGCAAAACAGAACTGTATCTCATCACTGTGAGATCAGGACTGCTGCTGCCCCTTAGTTTAAAATTCTGGCTAGAGCTAAACCTCCAGCCATTTACCTCTCTCAAACAGGGATAAATCAAAATATAACAGAGGCTAATTCCCTCCAGGGAGGGGTCAGCAATAGTTGTCTCTCAAGAGCTAAATAATTGGTCATCATATCCCAGCTATGGATTACCTTTGTAATACAAACAGAAAACTCTCTTCCTGTTCACCATGGGGAAGGCCTGTCTTTCAGCTCTAGCAACCAACTTATAAAGTAGGTTTCACTGCATCTGTTGTCTGCACCCAGTTTTTAGCATATGTGCATATGCTACCCCATATGTGCGTGAGCCTGAAGATTCAACCAAGCAAACTGCTTGAACTTTTACAAGTCTACTTGTAGTTTAAAAATTACTCAAAACCAGCCCCCCCTTTCTTACTCTAATGTTCTAAAATGATATACTTCTTTAATGTTTATAAGTGCTAAGTCCAACAACTCCCCTATACATAAGGGATTTGCCACACAGTAGATGGAGTAGGGCATGGAGGTGAAATGACTTGTCCAAGGTCACACTGATACCAGGAAAGAAAACCAAGTTATCGAACTCCTACTCCTGTTATATCCATAACCCTTCTCCATCCCAACTCACTTCCTTTGCCCTTCCTGCATTTAGCACTGCAGAGCCAATTCACAGCTGTAGGAGAATGGGCTTGGGTGTATTTTGCTCTGTGCATCAACAATAAGATGGTCTGCTAAAGTGTGGCAGCAACTATTTTAGACCCCAGATGGAGTTTGTGGCACTGCCAGTTGGAGAAACCTTTTGACTCTGCTCAAGTTTATCTACAGATCATTGAAATACGTGTGTGGAACTCACAGAGTAACTGTATTTTTAGAACCTTTTCAGACATCTTGGACTTTGCCCAGTTACCTGCTATTTCACAGGTTGCTGAGCTGGGAAGGATCCGTAAGATCCGGGCTCCTGTTAGTGCAATGCAGTCACTGTGGCAAGACCCCATGCCAACATAACAGCAGCAATAGGTTAGATCAGGAAGTACAGAAGAATACCACCACCTCCTACTGAACTGCAGGGGGCCCAGCCAAGGCAGCTACAACTTACCACATTCAGAATTCAGTCAGGACAGAGCATCAGACACCCCACATTTACAAACAGACCACATCACAGGCTAGTCAATGAGCACAAGTGGTCAGAACTTCGCTTTATGTCCCAGCAGACAGATGGAAGGATTGACCATTCCGCTGTTACCACTGGTGCTGTGTATCTTCAATGTTGAGGGTTAATACAAAGCTTTGTCATCTTTACAGAGCTGTTACCTAAAAGCACAATACACATCTTAAAGCGGGAGAATTCATTACCTACATAATTTTCAGTTTGCATATCCACAGAAGTATCAGGCATAATATTAGCCAACCACAATAATTTCCCTTCATGGTCTCCTGTAAATATTAAAATACTTTTTTTTTTTAAACCAACTGAACATCAAAAAGCTTCAGTAAGAAAACTATTCAGGAAGAAACGCTGAGCAGCCAGAGACGAAAACATCTGAACTTTATTACATTTCATTTACAAATAATGCAAAGATACAAAGACAAAAGCCTTCACACACAAAAGAAAAGATTGAAAAGAATGTACATTTAGTTGAGCTGCTTTTTCACATCATTTCTCAGATTGCAAACACTTAAAGCCAACTCCAGTTTTCCACTTTACCTATAGAAAAGCACAATAAATTAAACTTCTATGTCGCAGGGACAATTTCTCCAGAGTTCCTGGGGCACCAAAGCTGTAGCTGAATATAGGATTTGCATATATCAGTGAAATAATCCACAAGTTATTTTGATAGAAAAGTTTAGCTCATAAAGAACAGTATATTATACTGTCTCCGAAAATACATAAATCCATCATGTTTTCCCCCAAACTCAGTGAACTACATGAAGTTGTTTTTAGCTGCCAGTCTGAGACACAAGCTGCCAGAAGCAGCTGGATTTAACTTTATTGAAATCAAACCTTCCCTTCATAAGTACTTTCCTATTGCATTCAATCTGCAGTTCTTTTAAAGGAGTCCAATCAAAGACGGGGACTCTGCTTGGATAAAAATTAAAATGACAACTTTCAATTCCCTCCAAAAGAAAACACAACCTTAGTATCTACTATCTTTTTTCTTATAACTGACTGAAATACAATATTTTTAATTGCTAAGCTTTAGAATGCTGACCAAACAATATCTGGTTGTCTATAATATATATTTATACATGTATACAACATGTATCATCTAGGTCTGTAAATGCTCATGCCATAAATATTTAGTATTCAGTAAGAAAAGACAAAGATTTGTTTAAATGAGTCCTATTCCCCTCAATACTTTGTCCCATAAATACTTATATTTATCTTCTACTCTGCAAGTACAGGAAGATTTTCACACCCACTTAACTTCCTTATGTTTGTTTAATTTTCTTTCAGATTCCAAAAATAATTAGGCTAATGATTAGGCTGGATGATTGCCTTTGCCTCGCAACCCATGACTGTCGTGGCATTATGTAAAGCATAAAGACAGCTACTAACTACTAGTTTTCTTTTTCTTCACCAACAAATACGCAAAACAGATTTTAATAATTTTTCCCTCAAGTATGGTAAACTTCAAACCAGAGTTAATTTCTATGTCCAAGTTATAAGCCCCTACAATTTCTGATATAAATACTGACACACCATTATTACAGTGGCAGGAACAAGCCCCTACACTAGATTTATAAATAGAAACACCCTCCATCGCTCCTTTTTTCTAAGCCATAGTATAAAAAGATTGGATTGAATAATCCACAGGACATGTACAAATGAACTTGACACTTCATTTACTGTATAAATACAACAGTTCAGAAGGCAGGGTAAGAGGGAGCTTCTGAAAGCAGACACCAGCAGAAGGTACAACAGCTGTTCAGCAAATTGCTTTGTACTTTGCTTTCCAAAGTGAAACAAGATAGATTAGACTGGCTACAAACTGGCCAAATGAGCCTCACCCTGCTTCCACAGATTTAGCCAAGCTTCATTACAGAGGTAAAACGCCTGCCATCTGAGGTAACCCACTCCTCTACCAGTCACTCTCAGTTACGACAATTTAAGTTTTTCAGGCAACAATTTGCATCACAAGTTTAGGAAAGAGAAACACAGTTCACATGAATCTGCACTCATCTCAGACTGATCTTCTTAAAACGTACATTAGCAAACGTACACATGGCAAGAATTTACCCTCTCCCAATGGGTAGGATGGAGAGGGTAGTCATACCACCGTCTTCTCTTTAAACATCTTTTCCTGTAGCTTTATATGTTGATACTGAAAAATCCTAACTGCAATTATGAAAAAAACAAGGCTTTGTTTCAAGTTTACTACATAAGTAGGGCTTGCAAAAATGAGTTCCCGTCGCCAGAATTCAGTAGGTGTGCTTTTTCTAACACACGTAACAGTTGGGACTTTTTTTTTTTTTTTAACATTTAACATCCACATGAATGAGTTTTTTGAAAGGCTTATAGTCAAGCAATTTGTATTTGATTCATCTGACATGGCGTGTGGTTGTTACAGTAGGGTGCTTTACAGCATAGCAGTCTCAAAGCAACATGACCCAAATCAGTGCTCTCCTTTCTCTCAGCTTCAGCTAGTGGAAGTGAAAAAAGCCCTTGAGACATTTAAAATACTACTGTTGAACTTAACGTAGGGAAGAATCCTGCACGAGCAAAGGGGACTCACAATTAAGAGTTGATAACAGACTTGGCACCTTACAAGGCACAAAATGAGACATCAGCTGCCCAAAGAGTTTAGGGTGGAAAAACCTAGGAGGCGTTTACTATTGCTCATTTCTGTGATTCTAAGATCTACATTTTCTTTAGTATAATCACCAGCTGGTTTTGTCATCTCATCTGCACATTTTATTTATTTTTGAGAGAGCGCGCATCTCACGCGTCTCGTTAAGTGCATGGAGATGATACTTTTCTTCAGTTAAAGAATGTAAACTTTCAAGGGGATGGGAGCTGCAGAGGAGAGCTTAGGTTAATACTGGTTGCAACTTAATTTTTGCAACCCCTAAACCCAATTTAACTGATGTGCTGAGAATTTTTTCCTCATTGTGGTCTAATTTGTCTGCCTTAAAATAGTCAATTAAGGATTTTTTAATGCTCTGCCCTCCAGAAACCAATAGGGGAAAGGAGGGAGAGATCACTAGGATTTTTGAGTCACTTTTTAAACAGATATCTAGAATTCTGAAAACATATTTAACAGCCAAATGGAAAAATATCACGAGTCAGCCTGTGTCACTCACACTCTAGCACATTAAACATCCAACTAGCTCAAACGGATTCTAACACTGAAGGTTCCAACCTCATTCCGACTCACCTAGCACACAAAGCTAAGGAAAACACTACAAGAGATGACAGGCTTGATCCCAGGATTAGACAAAAATGCAAACAAAGAGCTGTAAGAAATACAGCAACATAGAGCAGGCACCTAATTCAGCCTAGCTGAACTGAGTTCTATACATCAACACAGGATGCAGAACACATGGTAGGAAGAAACTCTGAACACTCCAGCAAGGTTCACAGCTCAGAACCAGCAGTCTACCCCCAACATGGTGCTGGGATCTTTTCTGTACTCCAACTTCTGGGTACTGCAGATGTGTTAGCTATGTTCCAGCCCACAGCACACGTTCAGTGCTGAGAACTCTATTCAGCTCTAGGAGCGCTGACGCAAAATATGGGGAGGATGCTGTATTCACAACAGAATTTTAAAACAAATTCACTTAATTTACTAATGCTCTACTGACCAGGAGGTGGAGCTGCTGGACTATTGCACCTTCACACATCCACAGGCCACAAAGTTTGAATGCCAGATTTTACAGGTAGGAAGCAACATCCTAGCCTGCCAAGCTGCAAGGTGGATGTGAGAGTGGGAGGCCTTCTTTAAGTCAGTAATGAGCACTCTCGGTTCTTCCAGAGGGTTTATGCTAATGTGTCAGCTCTACAGCATGCTCCTGATTTACAATCAGGCAGTGTAGGAGACATCTGTTTCATGGAGAGGGAGGAATCCACGCACCCCCGCTCAGAAAAAACACTCCTCTCTGCACCGACAAACCTAAAATTGCTAGTTGAGAGCTAAACCATTTCAAATAGATAATTAGCTTTCAGTGTTAGCTGGATTTAGTTTAGATTTCCAAGCACTGCACATGTTCAAAATCTAGAGCTCATTTAATACAAAACCTGCAGAATTAGTGACTTACAAAATGCTAACTCATTCTCTCTCGCTCTCCAAGGCAAAGTGGCATAGAAGGTGGCTCCCTGAGGTGTAGCTTCCTAATGTTTGAAGAGTGTTTTGAGAAGCTCTGATTTATGCCTACACTTGACACGTTCCCATGCACAGCTTCTGCATGTACCATGTTTTGGCCATATAATTTAGTTTGTGATTAATTTTTCTCCTGAAGCCAGTTGGTAGAGCTGCCTTCCACTCATTCGCACCTCACACTGTATATTTTAACTACAACACCCTCAGCAAATTTAAAAAGTAAAAATGTATAAGTCATAATGACTGCAGAAAAGCAAAAGAAAGAAGTAAAATAGCAAACACTGTCCTCTTCATTTCCACCCTGCCATCAGGATGTGGAAACATCGTTTGAGGTCTCCAGCAATTTACTACAGCAATTTACACACATGCACTGTGCCTGCGCAGCTGATGAATACATGACTATAGTCAAAAGAATAACTGCAGTGAGTCCATCGTTTAGGAAAACATGCAGATACTATAGTCACAGCTTCCTGATAGCTGTTGCTAACTCCAGCAGAGTTAATGATTCACGAGGTGTTTGTTCTTTTAATGATTAAAATGTTGCCGCTATCACATCAGCTACTGTAAGTTCTCATTAGTCAGGGCAAGCCAGATTTGTGCACAGTGCAACAGCTTCAGTGTTTTTGCTGTGTTCTCCAGAACTCAACTTTCCTTCCAACAGAGAATGTAACCCTTTTGATTGCCAAGAGCTTTCATAAAATTACCAATAAGCAGCTGTATGTAACTGGATAAACCAGACACTGAAATGAATAGCAGCATCAACAGAGCTGTTAATTTTCCCCCAATCACACTGCCTGGGGAGACAGCTTGTTACAGTTTGAAGCCTAGTTATTTATTCTCTCTCAGATACCTACCAAGCACTTCACTGCTGAGTGACATGCCAGATCTGTTCAGCAAGTGTCCTTGCCCAGCACAGCTGGACATATCGAACAGATCTCAGTGCAGACCCTCCACAGTAAACTGCAGCCAGAGCACACAAAAGCCCTTGTGACAAAGACTGGGGATTGGATTGGGACTCTGACAACAAATGCAAAACAACCCAAACCAAAGCAGTTATTGCCAGCTCAGCAGAACTGACACCGCTAACCTGCATACGACTGGAGAGGACATGTGGCTTACCAGCAGATTGCTGGAGACTGCCTCGAAGACATTAAGGATTTCTGTTTTGTTTTTACAAAGAAGATCTCACCACAGATGTTTTCTTAGCTGCATCATGATACTGCATTAAAGCTAGGCCATGTACCAGCTTAAAATGCAGTTAACAGAAGAGGATCTTCAGATATACCAGTAAACACTAAGATTACGTCATTTGGCTGATTCCCCAGCAGGTGGAAACTCAAGTCAGAAATTCAACATACATAATACGTCCCACTCTCCTGTAGCTATTTAATGCACAATCCAGCGTTTCAGCAATAAAGAGTCAAGCTAAAATTACATGAAATCTATGTATGCACATCTCTCGCCTTCGTTTACCTACAAGACTATGTCTAATCCAAAAGAAGCAATGGTTTAATTAAGCTAGTATTGAGAAGATGGCCAGCATTCCCTTCAGCTGACAGACGGCAGAACAGAAGAAATAAATAGCTTGTAGATGACTGCTCTCTTGCTAGGGGATTTACACTGCGAAACTTTGCTATTATACTTTACATTAAAAGCCACTCTGGTTTTAATCACTAACACCCAATTACTGTGTCACTGTGCATCCAAGGGGAGTTTTACAAATGCACAAATGCAAACAGGACACCCAAATCCCAGTGACTCTTGGTGGTAGCTGGGTGACTAATGCCCTTTTGTGTCTTTAAAAATATGCCCCCCATAAAAAATGAGCTATAATACTTGGCTATAATAACCTGAGTAGATCAGGAGTGTTATTCTTGTAATTCATCTCCACTATGCTTTTTAAACTACCGGCCACCTGACCCGGAGCAGATTTTTTTCCTGTAGCATCTACTAGGTGGCCTGTCTTAGAGTGAAGGCAAATGACACCGCTTTAGATACTGTACTAGCTTGGCTTGCAGTAGCAGTGATGAGAGTGCTAATTCAATGGCACATTCCTGCCCCGATCCAATATAAGAATAAAGCCATATATTAGCCATGCCATCCCACACTAACTGGAGTAAAGGCACCTATAGCACGCAGCTGTTAGTAATTCGTGACACAAGGCCACTGCTCACAACTAAAATACGCTCTACCACATATGCTCTACCATATGCAGCATAAATAACTATTCCAGCTCCAAGCCTCCTTGCAGATTGCACTTAGAGCAAATTTACACTCAGCCTTCCACAACAGACAGATAAACCGTTCAGTCATTGATTTCACTGCGCAGGACCTGAGACACATCCCTCTGAGCTGATATTACACAGGCCATTTAGGAGAACACAGGCATTGAGCAGGCAAGCTCTTCATTCCACCTGCATCTAGAAAACATCAATAAATACACATGAACTAATTTTTTGGTATTGAAAATTAGAGGGACACAAAATTAGAAAAAATCCATGACTCCACTGCAAAGACATTTAACACCATGACAGCCGTTATCATAGATTACACCACAATAGTGTGGGCTCCCTATGTCATGGTTCTGCCATACCTGTTTGCTCATGAATACTCTCCTCAGAGCTGTGCATGTTCCTGCAATGTTACTGCAAGGAGAAAAGAAACACAATGGAGACAAATAGATTCTAGATGCATTTGAAATCAGAGGACAGGAAAGAGAAATTCTGTGGCTCTAAACATGCCTCCTTAGATTTACAGGAAGATGTGAATGCAGGCTGAAAGGTGTGGGAGGTGGATAGGGAGAGGTCAAACTGCCATGTAGGAAGAACAATTATCAGAAGTCTTGTATTAGGGACAATTTTCTGGTGCTGTTTTTAAATACACAAGCCCCTGGTTAATAGAATGCTCTGTAATCTTGAATATACAGCACATGCAAACTGAATTACAGCCTCCTACAGTTGTTCTCCCAGTTCTCGTCTTTTAGAATACACCCTTTATGGCCTTGTATCATTCCCACTGCCTGACTGTCTGCAGCCTCCAGCAACTCCCAGCACAATGCATAGCTCCAGTGATCCTTGATCCTTGATCAAGTATCCTTGATACTTCAGGCTCAGAAAACACACAGCAACCTCTTGCCAAGGCAGGTAACAAAACCATCGGTCAAGTTCCCGTAACCAACAGGACACATGAGAATAGATTTTGGGGGCGTGTCCAAACTAAATCTTTTACTAGACTGAGCTTCTCCAAACAACTGTAGGATAGAGCGTTGGTGTGCTGGAGCGGGCCAGACTATTCCCTACAAAAAGATGGTATAATCATCGCCATATCAACTTCCAATTGCTCAAGGACGCCTCGTTATTTGTAGTCGTATCACATAGTTGCATTTCCTGTCCTATAAAGATTTTATATATCACGTATTTGCTTCCCATGCTTTCTACAACACGTTTTTCTGCAGATACCTCCGTGACAGCCCCACCTTGTATTGCTGAATAAAACAGTAAGCATATTTTACCCCTTTATGCCTTTATTTTGACAAAATTGGTCAAGCCCACATATAAGGCAATATACACCACAGTTAAAACCACCCCCTCCCACCCACAAAAAAAATAAATAACACAAATGAATATAGTACTTAATGTAGTGCTTTGTTTTGTAGTATAGAAATTCCACACAATGATTCTGTTTAAAAAGGTAAAAATGATTTATAATACACAGTTATCGTAATGTCATTGTGGTGCCCGCATAGAAAACTGACATGCATTCCATGCCTACACTGCGCAGTATAAATAGTAAGCAACTAAAAATACAAATAACAGGAACACTACAATTTTTTTTCTTTTTTAAAAAGAGAACATATACATATAATAAATGCTAATTGCTCTTTCACATTGCCATCACAGTGACAGGGGGTCCGTTCGTCAAAGTAATAAATGCTGTCATCCTTAAAGCACAGAGTACATTTGAACCTACTATATGATGAGGGGGTTTTCCTCTTCCATATTGTACATTGAGGTGGTTTCCAAACTGAGTAATACCTTAATAAGGGACGGGCAAGTCTGCAATATCACTTCTCTGAAATAGAGCTTTTAAAATAGAGCAATTCATCCATTACTCTGAAGTGGAAGTTAACGAAGAGAGAATCCTGTACCAGTTATAAACTTAGTGGCTCTATTCACCTAGCAGGAAGTTTTAAGCAACCACCTTTGTAAAGAGGGTTTACATCAGTATTCTCAGGCATCATTCTTTGTTTCAAAGGGAAACAAAAAACAGTACATAAATTATCAATAGTTTCTTTCATAATTAAAAGTCAACATCTCTCTTTCTGCCCCTTTTTTCCCCCCCAAAAGTAAAGGTTCTCTCTGTACAGGAAAGGTTTTTGCACAGTTAAAGAATGCTGGCAAAGTGTTCGCTAGCACGCAGAAGCAGTAGTGAGACAGACGTGTGATGCTGCCTGCAGTCAACCATGCAGAACTACCATAACTCAGCCTTTGCAGATCCATTTGTAAAGAGAATGCAGAAGTCAGTACTATATACAAGGCAAAAGAGCTTCCCTTGTCCCCCTCCCCACCACTTAAGCTGCAATAAATAGCAGAAGTCCACTTTTCTTTTAAATCACAGTATTTTATGCATTGAGAGTTTATTCCTACTGCTTCCCCAAAAGATTAGCAAAAGCAACAGTCTGTCTTGGGAAATTCTTATAAAAATGTAGCTATACAGAAATCCCTCAGAAAGTATATACTTGGACATTAACCCTTTGAAACATGAGACCGTTTAAAAAAATGATTTACCACTCCAACAATTAGGTCTAATGCAATACTTCTAATTTTTCATCTTACTTTCCCCCAAACAATGCGCTTTCTTTCCATCCTCCCATAAGTAACTGTGTAAGCATCATGCGTTCCTTTATTCTAATAGCCAATGCTTTTCCACATCCACCCACCGTCGTAAGCAAAGTAGAAAATGCAAAAGGTATTACTACACTTGAAAATGAAATATAAATCTACTTACGTTCTGAAAGCATGGGGATCCACCCTGTGATTGAACTTGAAAACTTTAAACATTTATTGTTTAAAATAATGTAAACTCATACACAACTGCTAAAAAAATCAGATTTAAAGGGAAGGGGAGAATATTCTTCTACTAGAATAGGGGGCACATACTGCTGCCAACCAGCCACTCTCCCAGGGAGCAAAGCACAGAAACTACTGAAATGTTACTGACACTGCACTAAAGTAACAACTCTGATTCTCAAAGGGTTAAAAGCTAAAGCACCTAGCCTTCCCCCTACTGGGGCTGAAGAGATGAAGCACATTCTTTTATACACATCCATCATCTCCTCTAAGGATGACTTCTCTCTCTCCACTTACCCCCTCCAGAATAGAAACACAAAGTAAAAATATTTCTCCTAATTAGATGGTCCCTAATCTCCCCCCCACACTCACTTTTTGTTTGTTTTTTGACAATTGCATCTAGATGGGTTTATATTTCTTTTTCAATTAAGGCCATTTTAAATGTCTACTTACAAATTTAACAAACAGCTCTCCTATATACACATGTAGTTTAAAAAAAAAATAGAAGGTAGCACTGAGCGATATCTCCCTGTGAAACTCTCCAGTCAGGAGTCTGTGAATTCCTAACTGGATGCTTCACTCTTAAGTGACTCTGGTTTTAAAAAAATAGATCATCACAGACAAGGATTACATGCATAAGAGACATTTGAACAAGAGGTTGATATAGACAGAGATCCAATCAATGAACTAACAGTACTGTCAAGGCAATTAAGTAATCCGCACAGAGCATACTCAAGTCACACTGTACCTTTGGCTGTTTTGAAGCAAAGAACTCCATTATCATCTGTGCCCAAATTACTCACGTTCTTTTAGGATATCCTCCTGTTTGAAGCTACCTTTTTTCTTTTTTTTTTTTTAATTGGAAAAGCAACAACAATTTGAAATACGCAGACATTGGGAATAACATGAACCATCATCAGGCTTAAATGTTGATGAACATTATAAATGGAGATGTGGGATAGCCTTGCAGTTTTGTGGGGAGGAACCAAAGAAAACCATCCTTTAACAAGCAGCTTACATATAAGCTATAAGACAAAAAAATAAAAATCCCACATCACTTTTAGTGCAAATGGGCAACTGATGGCACAAATATGTGAGCAAACACGTAGCCCCATTATATAAGATCCAAGCAGTAATTCCGCTCAGCAGTCTCTCCGTGAGTCTCACGACAGCACCCCACAGATTTCTGGAAGCACACAGAAACCTAGCTATAACTCATTAGGAGTAGCCCACTTTTGCCATGGACATTTACATACTCTGCTCAAAAAAAAAAAGAAAAGAAAAAGGAAACTTTTTTGGGGGGAGGGGTTGAGGGGATGTTTCTCAAAAAGTTTTGCAACTGAAAAAACCCAACTAATGCATTTGACCAAATGCAAAACAGGGCAATGCAGACTCAGCCAATAGGAGCACAGGATTTGGAGAGGCTGGAGAACAAACACCATTCCTGAAAGGGGAACAAACAAACAAACATCTTTAAATATCAGTTAAGAAGGCTTTTTTATTTGAGATTGTATTTATCAAAAATATATTTGGATGTTCGGCCCCTGCTGCAGGGAAATATTCGCTTTTAGCAGTAATTCCTTCATTAACACATTCAATGTACTATTTATAATCCATTTTTTTTTGTTAGTACAAGTCAAATAATGTTGATTTTAACTTCTGCTGAATAGAAGGGTCATATATTTATGGGTTCTATTACTGTGAGGACTATAGTGTAATGAACACGACGTTTTAACAGCTATGCTTCTCAGACAATTTCTGTAAGTGCCCTGGGCTGTGAGTAAACAGCTAAGCATATTTCTCAGGATTTGTAAAAGGTGACCCAGTGTCAGGGATCTAAATTTCAGCTATTACATTTAAGCAAAGTCACCATTTCCGAATGAATGGCTGATTTGTTTTTTTAAAACATTCATCCCTCTGTTATGCTGTACCAGAGAAGATTAGCTGTGGCTAACAGAAGTAGTCTATTATGAATTTAAGAGTCTTAGAATGCACAGGGATACAGCACGTCACTATTAGCAAGTGACTTTTTTCCCAGGTTACAGAAGGAATATCACAGACTTATAGAAACAGAGATGGAAGAGACCTTGAGAGGTCATCAAGTCCAACCCCCTGCGCTGAGGCAGGACCAAGTCAACCTAGAACATCCCTGACAGGTGTTTGTCCAACCTGTTCTTAAAAACCTCAAATGATGGGATTCCACAACCTCCCTTGGAAGCCTGTTCCAGAGCTTAACTCCCTCTTAGCAAGAAAGTTTATTGTAAGATATAAAGTTTATCGTAATATATAACCTACATCTCCCTTGCTGGTGATTAAGCCCATTACTTCTTATCCCACCTGCAGTGGACATGGAGAACAACTGATCACTCTCCTCTTTATAATAGCCCTTAACATATTTGAAGACTTATCAGATCCCCTCAGTCATCTTTTCTCAGGACTGAACGGGCCCAGTTTTTTTAACCTTTCCTCATAGGTCAGGCTTTCTAAACTTTATCATCTTTGTTGTTCTCTTTCGGACACTTTAATTTATCCACATCCTTCCTAAAGTGTGGCACCTAGAAATGAACACAATACTCAGCTGAGGCCTCACCAGTGCCAAGTAAACCATGACAAATATCTCCCGTGCCTTACATGTGACACTCCAGTTAATACACCCCCGCACATTAGCTTTTTTTGCAACTGCATCACATTGTTGACTCATATTCAATTTGTGACCCACTATAACCTCCAGATCCTTCAGCAGTACCACCACCTAGCAAATTATTCCCCATTTTGTAGCTGTGCAACTGATTTTTCCTTTCTAAGTCTAATACTTTGCACTTGTCTTTATTGAATTTAATCTTGTTGATTTCAGACCAATTCTCTAATTTGTCAAAGGCATTTTGAATTCTAATCCTGGCCCTTCAAAGTGCTTGTAACCCCTCCCAGGTTGGTGTCAGCTGCAAATTTTATAAGCATACTTTCCACTCCATCATCAAAGCCATTCATGAAATACTGCATAGTACCAGACCCAGGACTGACTGCCTCAGGACCCCACTAGAAATGCCCTCCCAGTCTGACAGAGAGCCACTGATAACTACTCTGAGTACAGTTTTTCAACCAGCTGTACATCTACCTTTTAGTAATTTCATTTAGGCCACATTTCACTAGTTTGCATATGTGAATGTTATGTGGGACTGTCAAAACCTTAGTGAAATCAAGAGAAATCACATCCATCTTCTCCCCTATCCAGTAGGCCAGTAATCCTGCCAAAACCATGTATGTTCCTGTTACCCCAGTGTGAATACATAAAATGGCAAACACTTGACAGACTTGTCCTGGGCTTCCTTACTTCTGGTCAGCAGCTGCTTCAAATTCCAATTAGTTAAAAAAATTATTATATATAAGATTTCTGGAATGAAATCACAAAAGGATATACTGTACGCGTATTATGCGGAGTGCTTCAATTGGTCTTATGTAGTTTAGCTACTTTTCTAATATCCAAATACTTAAATTAAAAATCCATAAATAAGAGAAACAGAATATTTAATAGGTAACGAACAAGAATTAAAAAAATCGTAAAAATAGCCACCATGACTTGGGCTAGGCATTGCTACACAATGGCCCTTCCTGTTGCCCATGAATTTCACACAAGAAATAGAATTTAAAAATAAAATTCTCTGCAATTTAGCCACCAATATACTTTTAGTAGCTTTAAAATGCTCCACTCGCTCCTTCACACTCACCATGTAATGAATTATAGTACTTTTTTGTGTGCTCAGAAATTTAAAAAAAGAAAAAGGCTCTGGAAATAGTGTTTACAGTTGCTTTTTTGGATAACCGGCTACAGAGAGCTCACTGGGCTGCCAAGCCGCTTTCCAGCTTTGCCAAGTAAACGGGTTTGCTCAGGACATACAAACAGGCAGTGGGTGCTGGACAACAGTCAGGGAAACAAACCTGAAAACAAATATGGCATATCAATCAAGGGAGAAGCATTTTGCTTTTCAAAGCAGCTGTCACAAAATAGTCTGGGAGAGTCAAAATCACAAGCCGCCCTCCTTTCCCAGAGGGTGGCCATGCCGGTGTTTTGCTTTCGAGTTAGTGAGAGGTCAGTAGTCTGAGAGTGTCCCCTCAGTCTCGCATGGAGATGGCTGTTGATCAGTTAACAGGAACAGCCAATGATCAAATGCCAATGAAGTGGTATTTTACAAAGAGAATCTCTTCACCCTTGACTCTGAACCTTCCTCAGCTACCCCGAAACACCCCCTTCTAGTGCAAATGATAAATTGACAACCTTATGCTGGAACTTGCCTGGTGGGGGTTGGAGGGGAGAAGGCTAATGCAAACTTCTTACTCATTTAATCGCAATGAGTAGATGAGGAATAAAACATGGCGCCACGGGGAATGGGGGTCTGCAGCACTGCAAGCTTAGAACAACAAGCCTTACTCATTGTACATGTTGTACATGACGGAGCTACCGCTCTCAGTAACTCTTCAATCTGACATGACTGACCCATTGGACTCTTCAGTTCAGCTGGGCTCCAGGAACTCATTTTATTCCCAGGCTCATGGTGTCCACAGTCTACAGCCGGTCCATCCTGAAAGTGTCCTCTGTGGCAGGATCGGTGAGGACCATATCTGGGTCATTAAGCATGTGCAGTCCATCCAGGGTTAAAGGGTCAATTTTGAGTTCATCCAGAGGGAATTGGGAATCCGAATCAAAGCTGACATCTCCAACTCCTGCCAAAGAGCTGGTCAATTCCTTTGATAAACTGGGAGGAGATTCTCCTGTCACTAGAGTGAAGAGGAGGGGAGACAGGCCTCAGTATTGATGCTCAATTACCAAAACACTCATTTCTCTTCCCAATCTTCTGGCTAAAGATAAAGTGAGGAAACAGCTTGCAAAGAGATCAGAGTAGCTTACTGGATTAGCAAGGATACATTTGAAAAAGAAAAGCAGATCCTAATCTGCATTGCAGGTTTGTAGAAGCGCATTCCAAAACCCAAAAGAAAGGGCACTACATCATCATAAGCAGCTGAACACAAAGCAAAACTCAAGTGAGGTCCTGTGGGAGCCAAACTTAAAATGACAAGCCACAGTCACGTAACTATCACACCAGTGCTTGAGTATTAAAATAATAATGTATAAAGCTTTACAGAGGCACCCTTAGGAGTAAAATGTTATTAACTTCCAATTGGGGAGTGCGGTCAGGCCAAAGCCACACTTCACTCCTCCCTTCCCTAAGCTCTCTCCTTATCTTCACATACATGAGGCCAAGGACTAGACAACAGAAGGAGCCTAAAACTGAAATTTACACATCTGGCACTAGGGTTTCTCTTGTAACCAAGTATCAGCAGAGAAGCTGAAGATAAAATTGGCCACGAAGGCTGAATTCTTCTCACACCATTACAGATGGTCTTAGAAGGTCAGGAATGAAGTAGCTAGCATTGTCACTGCAATTACTGTCTAGGCTGTGACTAAATGAAGGATGTCAGCCTCACACCTTTCACTAGCATAAAATTCATGAACATCTGTATAGCCTATAATACCGCTAAAATTAATTGTCCCTTTTCTATTAGGCCAGCAAGTGCCTTACCTGTAAGAATGATGTTGGGGATGTTTCCATGGCTGGAGTAATTCAGCTGTTGCGAGTCCTGTAAGTTGCCATGACTCCCAGTAAGTCCCATCATGGCTGCCTGGGAGTAGTTAAGGGTGGAGCATGGGCTGTACAGGCTGTTGGAACTAATGGCGTTTTCTATCATATTAAACTGTTCAAGCTGAAGATCAAGGCACAAAGGAATAGTTACTTCTAACCATGAGGAAATACAGTGAAGCAATTTACAAACCTTTAGTTAGGGAGATAACATTTCAAAAGGCCAGGCAAACAAATTCATCTTTAGTTTTGTAGATCAGAATATGGCCTATTTCCACCTAACTTGGCAGAATAGTTTACTGCCAAATTCAGCTTTTGCGCCAAATCAAATTGCTGCCTACAATATCCTACCAGGCTGTCAAATCTTTAAAATAAAGAAAGAAAACACTATTCTTAAAAAAATGAAAAAACAGCAAAAAAAAATTAAAGCAATATGATTGATGCTATTAAAGCCAAATAACTGCCTTCCCCAAGCATAGTCCCATTCTGAAGCCATTTCACTTCTTTGCCTACAGTGGCACGTTTAACAGCTAAAGCATGAACTATAGTGGGTGGCCGGTCTGTCGAAGGCATGGAGGTCTGCTTGTTAAATTTTGGGATCCCACACAGCTTGGTTGCAAATTATAGATTTATGTATTTGTTGCCACCCACAAAGTGAGATCTTCCAAATGGGACCACTGTCAAGAAAGGCTGTTTTTAAAATTTTTTTTAAAAAAATCTAATAGTCTTGGCAGAGTCCCTTTAAAAGCCATCTGCTATAATGCTTAGGGGAAGAACAAATAAAATGAAATACCAGTGCAATTACAAACTAAAACAGAAGTAATAAGATATGGACAGAAATGTGATCTTTAGAATAGCTGTGAATTGAATTAGATGTATTTATTTTAATTTCAGAATGGCCAAAATATAGTTCAAATCTGAGATGAATTTGCTCACCTGATGGGATAGCGCATTAGCCTGCCTAGCTGTCATCTGCTGATCATAATAGGAGTCACCAAATACACTGCCCAGAATGGAAGAATGCTGAAAACAAAACAGAGTCTTACGTTGTGAAAGTCACACAAACAGTTAGGCGTACCCAAGGTGTGTGAGTGACGGAACACTTCCAACTGAACGGTATCAAGTTTGGTCGGAAATACTGTTCATTATTAACTCAAGCTAATAAAGAACAAATAAAAAAATACTGGATCTTCCTCTTTAACCACAACCAGTCCTCCTCTATTACACTTTTAATTAAGCGCAAGAAATATAGACTCTAGAAAGCCATAAGCTTGCTCACATTGGGAACATACATAAACTTCTGCTTTAGAACAGGATTTATGCAAAGAAAAAAGCCCTGCAATTTTTGCACAATAGACAAACATTTTTCCATTAAAAGAATAAAAACTACAAATACAGGTAAGGTAGCAAAGGGCACGTTGCAACCGATATGTAGTGCAATACTTCTGTCATCAATATGCCTGTGATGGTTAGTTACCCATCTTTCTCACCTGGTCTTTACAAAATGAGCAGTTTAACTAAAACAATAAGGTGCCAAAATGAACCTCAATGTACGGTATCAAGTCTTTTCCGTCAAGGGCAGATCAGAAAAGTTACCTATTAAAATGCCTGGATATGAAATGTCCTTCCAGCAGTACTAAGAGAAGGAAAATTTGCAGAAGGAATTCTATGAACATGCTAATTTCCTTCTTTTCCTTCTGGTGAAATGTCCAATATCAGTCATTCTGAAGGTAACCGATAGCTTTGGAGTTGCTATGTTGTTTTAAAACACCATCAAACTCTCAACTTCTATTTTCCCAAAAGACTACTGGCTACACCAGAAATCATAGAGACATAATTTCTTCTTTAAATCCCACCTAACTCTGTGGATTCTAGTTGAATATCTACTGTCCCAAAAACAACTAGTATATTTATCGAGAACCTATTTGGAAAGTCTGTTTCATGTTTAGAGATGCATTTTTTTAGTTTTTTAAATGTCTTGCATAGTATTTTCCAGAAGTTTTATTTTCATGAAATTCAACCACAAGGCTAAGAGACTAATCATTTTTCCCATAAAAAAAGTTGAATGACAAGAAATTTTAAGCAAAAGCCTAATTAGTGCGTATATAGCTACACCAACTAATACAACTAAAGACATTAACATGGCAAAGTTGCAACTACTTAAAAGCACAAGATGAAGTCCACAACAGTGAACATAAAATCAATTCAGGAGACAACGATTATGATAACGAATAGTAACATCTCAGATGAAACACTCTTCCTAATGCCACCAAACATTTGTCTGTGCATATGTATAAATATATATGAAATATTTCAATTAGCATGAAAGACGAGAGGGGATGGTGGTTTGGTTTTTTCAAGAACCCTTCCAACAGTCCTTTGTAAGAGGGATCCATCATGAAGCAAACGTGACGACAATACCTTTTCAAAGCAAAAGAAAGGGACTTTTTATCTTGAGGCAGAACCTTCCAGTGTCGTTATGCTTTATGGAGACTCCTGGGCTACTGTGGCATCAGTGGAGAAATTCATAGCTTGATTATTAAAAGCCTTGAGGACAGCCCATCATGGATTCATTGTGGCTTTTTATGCTGACCATACTCAGTCCATTTGCTAAACAGATCCAATTTGACACCAGGCCAGTTCTTAATAATGTTGTGAACCCTATTCCATTGTGTGTGGGAAGGCAGAGGGCATCATTTGAGTGCACTTAGAGAACAGAAAGCTGTTGAACTCTTGAGCAGCGAGCATTCTGTATACTCCAGCACAATGCTGGACCCTTGCAACAGAGCCTCTAAGGGTTAGGCTTACATCTACACTGTAGCTAGAAGGGAGCCTCCCAACTTGGGTAGCCAGACAGCACTAGCAGGGCTCAAACTAGCACGGTGAAAATAGCAGCATGGATGTTGCGGCTGGGGCTCTCAAGCTTAAAAGGTCAGGTTGTCAACGCTGCTATTTTTAGTGCGCTAGCTCGAGCCCTGTTAGCAGGAGTCTGTCTACCCAGCCTGCGGGGCTCACTGCTACCATGTCGATATCCCCTGAGGTTCTATGTGCCAAACTGAGAGGTGTAAAGTCAGAAAATATTCTGCTGCATGGCAAATCTTGTCTAGCAGGAGGATCCCCCTAGTCTCCTGTCACTCTAAGAAAGGACTTGGCTATTAAATGAAGCAAGGAATCTTTTATTTAACACTGATTGAAAAGACAGACCAGGGTTTCACAGAGAAAACAAGGTTTCCTTCACAGAATATTCCCACTGTTACTGTCTTACATTTGAATGGGATGATTCAAACACACTCTCATGAATTCTTAAACTAAATTATAATTGCATCAAAGAGAACAATAAATGCACTTTTTCCATCTAAGGCCTTGTCTACACTAGAAAAGTAAGTCGACCTAATGTAGGTCAACTTACAGCCATCGGAGTAATTACCATGGTTGCTGATGTCCACACTGCCCTCCTTGTGTCGATGGATTACGTCCTCACCAGGAGCACTTCCACTGACTTAAGAGTGGCAGTGTGGGGCGCTGAGAGCCCAGGCTAACAGCTCCCTGCTGGGAGTCCCACAGACTTCTGGTGGGCTCCCCCCAACATTCCCCGCCAGGAACCACACCCAGGTTTCTCCCCATCCTGTTCTCAGGAGGAAGCTGCCCAAGACTTCTTGCCCCACTCCCAGCTGGGAGCGGAGATCAGCTACTCAGCTCTGGGGGGGGGGCCTTAAGTGGTGAAATTGACAAGAATGACAGCCCCACTGCCAATGTAAGGGACACAGTGTCTACACTGACACTGTGTCACCCTAACTAAGCCGACTTAAACCCTACACCTCTCATTGCGGTGATTTTATGATGTCGGCACAGCAGGGGAGTTACGTCACTGGAAGGAGCATTTTAGTCTATACACCTCCCGTTTTGTCGACAAAAGCTGACTAGTGTAGACCAGCCCCAAGTAACAAGGTGTTTTGCCAGAACTGTATCCTGCATCCTAAATAAGGAGCTTCTTTGCCAGTGATTAACTGACTCCCACTGTTCATGTATAAGACATGACAGCCCTACCAAAACACAAACATCAACCTCAACACTGCCTTCCAGGGGAGTGAGAAAAGAAAAGGATCCTGGCTCCCAATCCAAAACTGTTGTACCTCTTTAATATCACTGGAGTGATTGGGGCCAACAAGCTGGTAATCAGATGTGGGCAAAAGTGAGAGTCTAGCCATAAAAAAGTAAAGCATTTACTATGAAGCACCATCATTTTAAGAAAGCTATGTTTAAAAAAATTAAATTGATTTTTTCTTAAAACTATCGAAGTTTTACTTTTTCCACAACTACGCTTTGATCTAGAATTATTCTAACCACTCACCAAAATTCAAAACTACCTCAACCAGCCACATATGCCATCTGCAATAACACAGTGTCCAAGTTAAACCATGCAAGCCAGTCAGGACTAGCCAACTTCGCCCTCCCAAAGGATAATTCTCAGCATTCCAAATAGCTAGCAAGGTTGCAACGCAGTTATTTTTTGTCAAAACAAAAAAACTTCCAGCATAAAAATTCACACTTTCCTCTTAATCACCGTTTGTCGACAGCTCTTAGCATATCAATTGCCAGCTTTAGTCTCAGAAAATGACTTCCTCAATATGAACAACTAAAGTCAATCTAGAATTGTCATTAGAAATGCAGGTGACATGAAGAAACCCCAAACAGAACCCTTCTCCTTTAACTTCTGCCATTTTTACACAAGCTTTTCAAAGTGATGGCAGAAAGGGAGGAAGGAAGGTCAGTTCTTGCTACAGTATGGTTATGTCATGGCTCCCTTCCTAGAAGCCTGCAGCAGAACATGAAAAGTAATGAACTTTTTCTTGAGACTCCAAATGCACTATTTAATCATTTTATCAGTGGTAAAGCTCCCTAAGGAAATCAACTGGAAAGTTCATTACTTCAACACTTCAGGGTCCAAAAATAATTTATCAACTAGTCTGAAATACACCTTGCTAGCCCATCTCCTACAGAAATACTACACAAGGTCTGTTTTGTCAACAGTACATCTTCCTTAGTTAATGGTGCAGTGATGGCAAAAAAACTAGCTTAAATCATTGTCTAAAAAGACACACCATATATTCTAAGTATTCAGCTGTTCTACTAAAAAAGCAACTTTATATCTAATTGAGACAATGACATCGAGGAAAAAAATCAAGTAGTGTTAATGATGAGCCATGCAAACACAAGCTGAGAACCACAAGCAGAGCTTTTCAATTCATTTTTTAAATGGAAAGTCCCTTACAGATCAGAAATAAACATTTGGAACTCAAGAGTAGCAAACAGATTTCAGGGTGGGAAAGCTGAGGAATAATTCCTGCTACATGAACGAGATGTGATTAAACAAGTTATAGTCTAAAAGTTTACATATATTTGAGCAAATTCTACTATGTATTACTAAAATGTGGGATTCACCTAAAATTAATCAGAAAAACAGTAGTTAGAGATGGCAGAGGCCCACAAAACCACATCTAGCCCATCTGTCCATCCTCAACCAAAGCAAGGTTGTTCCCCTCCACTACATCTTCTAGTTTCTTGACCAACCTATTTTTAAAATGTCTCAACTGATGAGAGTGCCACCTCTTTCCTTGAAAGACTATGCTAGCACATTACAGATCTCATTATTAGCAAGTTCTCCCACCATCTCACCCCAAACATTGAGAACTACACGTTCTATTCTTATCATCCTTTCTCCTCACTAGACCCTTTTCTATCACTCCTCTCTACCCTTAAAAATATGGAGATAGTTGTGTCACCCCATCTCCATACACTGGCTTACAGATGTGGGAGGGAGAATATGTTTTCTAATTTAACAAAGTATCAAGAACTGTTTTCCAATGTTTCCCATTTAGCTTTTGTTAGATAGCAAACCCTATCTCAGCACCCTATTGAGAAGTACTTTGAACCATTTATCTTAAATTCTGCTAATTTAGAAACTAAACCCCACCATTAATTGTTACTTATAAACTGGTCTGAGACATATCCCTTTGCCAATGTACCAAATATGACCTGACCTTTTTTTTTTTTAAGAAGCCAAATACTAAAACAGGCAATGCAATTAAACTCCACCTTCTTCCACAATCTATTATCTTAGCAGACATGTGGTTCCTCCTCTAACTAATTCAAATTACGCACATCACGGTGGCATGGTCTAGATGGGGAGGGAAAAACAACAGGAAAACTACTCCCAACTACGTTCCATCACTTTAGATCGTCCTCACTGGTCTGTGGACACAACCATGGAGGAGTTACTGAACAGCCAAGGGACAATCAGTAGATGCTTACATTGGCTGCATTCCCCAAATGAGGGTTTCAAGGCTGAGAATTAGAAACACTGCTGGGTGGCAGCATTAAGCTAATGTAAGCTTAGAGAAAACGGTGTGTTTTTTTGCCTGCGCTGAGCCACACAGACACAAAGCAGAGCTAGAAAAGGCAGGCAGAAGAAACAGTTACGGTGGCAGTTATGTGAAGGTTAAAAAAGTCACAGTGACAGCCCTAACTCTCAAATCTGTTACTAAGTTAATTAAACTGCGTCTGAAACCACCAGCTTACATCTCTGGCTGATGGCCGGGAGAGATGACTCTCCTAAGTTGAGGTATAATTGTGTTTATTTTATTTATGCTCCTCCTTACAAATATCCTATACACGTTAAAGTAATAGAAAACAGACATTATCATGGCGTCCAATGAGAACTCCCTCTTGCAGCCCATCAGCACATTTGGGATGTAGGAAAAGGCAACAACTATGACCTATTTCAGGAGCACTAGGAGATTCCAAACTCTTTTAGCACTACCTGACTAGCAATTCATCCAGAAACCCGGCTCTCACTATTTCTTCAATTGCCCTGCAGCTGGTGGATTAAATTCTTGCTGCTCTGTTTAAATATGTGCACAATGATTTGTGGGTTTTGTGCACATATAAATTCAGATTTACACAGACAGAGAAGATAGCCAGCCTGCAAAATTAATATTTATGTTTTTCTAACCTGTTTCTTTCAAGCTTGTCACATGGAGTTGCTGCGTTTTCAAGAGTTCATTTTCTACAGAGGTTTCTTTCGAAGTGCCCATTCCTGCTTGTTTCCTGCTTTAATTGCACCTGAGGATGTGAGCTTTATTCAGAGGTGCACGAACCACCTGAACAAGATCCTTCACCCCCTCACTTTCTTTCACATCCCCACCTCTTTCCAGCCACCCCAACAATCACGGCTATAGACTCACACTTCCTAGAAGGCATCATTCCCTTTAACGAAAGGGATCTTTCTGGATGCGTGTTTTGTGGAGCTCTCCCAAAGAAGTAATTGAGTTTAAAAAAGTTTAACAGTAGCTTCAATTAAAAGAGTCTGAATTTACCAACTTTTGAAAAACTCTGTATCTGAATGGAACTGCAAACATGATGAGACATCCATCAGTGATGCATGAAGCACATAAAGTTACAGTGACACAACCATGGGTCAGTAATGGAAAGACTCAGCTAAAAAACAAACACAAGAAGCAAGGCCTGTGGAAGGACAGAGTCCCTTACTTGAGGGGAGCTGCCAGGAGAGAAGCCTTGATTGGAGACAGGAGAGGTGGGAGACTGGTTGGCTGGGGATCCAGCATTACTGCGGTACTGCTGGAGTGAAGCCTACAGAACAACACAGAATTAAAGACCATGGGATTGATGGAACGTTGAAAAATTATATATTTATTGGTGTACAGCTGGGGAAGCCAAGGTGAGACCATCTTCAACAACTTCAGGACATCAGCAATTACGCTATGACTGTGAATAACGCCCCAAACATCATGAAAAAGGTCAAGATACCAACATGGCATGGTCTGATGTCTAGCTATTGACATTTAAAAACAGGGAGGTGCTGTAATTCAAGGAAAACTGAAGCATTTCTGGTTTATATTTTGTTTTCATTTTTAAAAAACCTGCCAGCCAACACATGAACTGTGGAAAGAGAGGCCTCCCAATCTGGAAATAATTTGAAAGTACTGGCATTTACACCCTCAAACTCAACTGCCACCCCTGACATTTTTAGTTTGATGCCTATGGCCCTTAGAAAAGTGATAAGAAAACTGTTCTTCCCAGTCTTAAGAATTAATCTGGGTGTATTAACTAGGTTAAAGTGTATAATTGGACAAATCCTCTTCATAACTAAATTCTTTTCCACCACATGAACTAGACACTGTCTGATAATTCACAGTAGTATTTTGTAGGCTAATGCTTGCAGTGTCAATGTGGTTTACAGCCTTAGCGAGATAAGACGTTCACAGAATTACCTTTTCACTGTCACATAATGCACCCCGGATTAAGGTAACAGAATCACTCAAACTCAAAACAGATACAGTGCAGCTGTTTAAATAATAAATTCAGCTCTTTCTATAATGCTGTCTTTGGGAGCCAAGATTATTATGAGGAAAAACTAGAGTTCAATATCGCTGAGCAAAGAGTAATTTAACCGCAGACAATTTTCTATTGTGGAGGAGTGGTGTATTAGTAACACCTTCTGACACTGTTTAAAATGCATAAATAATAATTCAAGGACAGTACAACTTCTTGACAAACAATACTTAAGCTCCACAGAATTCAGGTATTATGCTGAGGTACTGCGGAGTGGTCTTCCGTGGGACTATGAGGATTAATGGAAAGCCTTGCAATGAAGCTGCACTGTAGTTTAGAATACTTTTTTATCCAAGTTTAAAATGTAGTGTACTTGTATACAATTTCAGTTCTAAAGAGAAAGCTAACACCTGGAATGCTAAGGGCTTACAGAAGTTTAGGATGGGGAAAGCAATGTGGAAAGCAGAGAAGGAAAATCAGAATATCTGTATTAGTTATTGCATGAACATTAGAATCAAAACATTCAGACGCTGTTTTGAGTGGCTGGCATGACAAAACCAAAATCCCTTCCCACTACTGATTTCTCCTTCACCTTTATCTTCTCCTACTCTTCACAATCCTGGCAGACAAATCAACTCTTTCAAGAACAAGTAGCATGTACCAGCACAAGCGTTTTTAAACCTGATCCCAGACTGACACCCACAATCATGTCTTAGCCCTCCATAGTGGAATGGCTCCTTCCCTGGTTATCTAAACAGTTGCTAGTATTGACCCACTGACAGCAAGAGAAGATGTTCCAAGGAAATCAGAGACAGCAATTCACTGTCCTTCAAAGAAGAGCAGACCCAGCAGAGAATGTGCCAGGTACCATTAATTCACAATGGGATATCATCTTAGGGCTGGCCTCTTATAATCCACCTTCTGGATTCCAGTTTGTACGAACAGACTGAACAAGTTACCATGGAAAATGCTTGCCTTCTTGGTTTAACTTTGCCCTTGAACTGCCATACATATAGATATGTATATTCAGTTCTTGTAAACTGGAGTGCTAACAAACCTACCTACATCCTCCTTTCTGAAGATATAGGGCACCCAGAACTTGCAGATGCCTTCTAAAATGACCATTTGTTTCCCCAACCTCTTCCTTTAAAAAAAAACAAAACCAAACCATTGACATATCACCTTGACCTGTGATTTGACAACTTATGAACATATTTTATTTCATCCAACCCAAGAATAAGGACACTGTCATCGTCCACCTGTTTATTTTCTTGCTGGTCCAAAAACTATGTCCCTGCAGACATGCCCACTGCTTCAAAATTGAGTTTGTCAAATTGATTTCTTTTTTAAATCTATTTAAACTATTTCAACTGGGCCTGAATTTAAACAAGGACTAGCCAGTGTTATGGAGCCGTACCCACTTTACCAAGTGTTTTAGAAATCACATTCAATAGTTTAAACAACAGTTTGGTCCAGTACATGAGTTGGCCCGGTACATAATGGTTGGCCATATGATGTTCAAAGCATTTTTTTAATATGTTTAAAACATGTTAAACTGGCTCAACCAAACTGTTTGAGTCCAGCGCAGACAGTGCCTGAATGTGTAACTGCTACCAGGGCTATCTAGTCAGAACTCTCACAATGCAGGCCAACACTGCTGTTGAATTCGACACTGCCATGTTCTCTGAAAGGAAGCTATTTGTTTCCACTTATATCATCTTCAGTTATTGTCCAAACTTACCGAGTTGATGTCTATGCCCATGGAGGGCTGGCTCTGGCTGCCTGGAGGCGACTGTGGGATGGTAGAAGGTACCGTGACTGAGAGTGGGGGAAGCTGTGCTCCTCGTTGTAAGCCAGAAGTCTGCATTAAAGGGGTATTCTGAGGCAGACTATTTGCCACTTGGGTCTGCTGCTGTTGCTGGGAACTGGCCTGGGTAAAAAACTGATATGGTGGAAGCTGCTGTTCCAGAGACAACGCATCCATCGCCACAGCCTTAAAGAGAAAACAGGAAAATGTACTATGCAGAGCTCTGCTCAACTCTGACATTCCAAAAATTTCACACTGAGTGAATATTCATAAGTATCTAAGCATTATATATCACATAAGCAATCTTGAAAGTTAACTGAGCTCTTGCTTTAAAGAAAAAAAAAAAGACCTTACATTTAAACCTTCAAGAATGTGGTTTAAAGGGACTAATTTGACATTTTGTTTGTTGTAAATAAATAAAAAAATATGTTTGCAAACCTAGTTTAATGTTAGATTTCAGAGAGGAAAATTCAGTCAGTGAAGGAAAACCATCTAAGTCCCTGTTCTCGAGCCTCTGAAGGACCAAACTAGAGCGTGCCAAGTAAGGCAGAACAAGCAGACAGGTGCATCAGAGGGTCACAAATCCTAAGAGTTAAAGGAGTTTCTCACACAACTCCGGTGGAAGCATGAAATATAAAAGAATCTTGTGATGGTATCTTTAAAAGGAAGAAATTTTCCTTTGTGCTGTTTATACAAAGGCCTTGGAAGTCAAAGTGAAATTATTTCCTTAAACTGTTCTCCACTGTCTGACAGCATTCATTAATTCATTCTGGGAGAATTGATTAAGGCTGGCTGCTGGCTTTGTTATTTTTTAAAAAACAGCCCCCAAAGCATTTATTTAAAAAAAAAAGGAACAATGACGCTAACTTTACAAACGTACCTAAAGGAGAAAATTATAGAATTCATGACGTGACCACAGTTTTATCAACCTTGCAGCTAACCCTTCCCTATGTGAATGCAGTTAGGGACAGAGAGCTATGATTTAGAACTTTACAACGTGAAATCAGGTTCGTTTTTATAAAATGTTCTGCTTCTCCAGATCACCAAGCAGCCTCCTACCTGAGTAATTGGTGAAAGAGGTGAGAGTGTGGGAGACATCTGTTGGGACTGTGGTCGCCTTGAGTCTGCGTTCAGTGAGAGGGGACTGACAGCTGGCTGCCGGGAAGAGGCTTGTGTCGTTGTCATTCCTGCCAGTAAGGAAGAAATCAGTTTACACGGGACCGGTGCTGCTGATTTGTTGATGCTTTTTTACATTTCACAATTTGTTTATAAGAAGTAAAATTATGACGACTAAATGGCTGAATGACTTCACTTTACAGTGAAGTGTTGAATGTGACTAAGCCACTGCAGCATCAGGGCAAAATTCTCAGCAAATCTGTAATGGATTCTGAGACACTGAAAATGCCACAATGGAAAGAAGATTGCTGCAAGCATCTCTGCTGATCACTCCTGTTAACGTATAAACAGACACCATCATCCAGTCAGACCAGTGGTTGTCAAACTGGCATGCAGAGTCTTTCTTGATGCTTCATAGAATGAAACATTTTGAGAACTGGGAAATGCAGTTTGGGGTACAGGAAGCAGAAAGTGAGTCTGCAATATGATCCCTTTCTAACAAAGCGGCCCACAGATTAAAAGTCAGAACCACCAACCTATCCCAAAGCCTATGAAACCAACTGGAAACGTCCATGGGCAAACAAAGTCAGGTTATTTTATAGCAAACTAATACTAGCAGAGCCATAATTGTGTTTCCTGGAATGAGGGAGAAGGCTGTTGTCTGCATTTATCTCATAGTCCTGAGCCACTTCTTATTTCCCCTACTGTATATCCTGCACTTTCAAGACCCTGCGTTGTGGCTACCATTCTACCATGCCAAATGGACTACCTTTGGCTGCAGGCAGTGCTACATATTAATACCTACCCTGCTATGACACCTTTTATTCACAGATCTCAAGTGCTGTACAGACATTAATTAAGCCTTTAACAGACTCTGGAAACTACATAGGAGGCCCAAATCCATAAGTAATTTCAGGCATTCATATAGTACAATGATGAGGTCCATACAAAGCATCTAGATAGAAAGTACCTGTTTGACCAATCAGTGATGAATGGTTGCATTTTGACTGGGATAAGAGGTCAGATTTATAGGTGTGAGAGGTTTTAATGGTCAGCACAGAATGCTCTACAAGTTACGAGGGATGTTCTTACTCCTACTCATTTTGCATGGTAGCAGCACTTTTCATCAGGGGCTCTCTGAGTACTTCACGTTAATTAAGCTTCATGACATCCCTGTGGAGTAGATATTATGCCCACTTTGCAGTTGGGTAAATTGAATGCACAGAGATTAAATTATTTTCCTGAGGTCACGAAGCAAGAAAGTGGCAGAGCTGAAAATAGAAACTGGCAGTCCCAACTTCACCATCTCCTGCTCTTATCACTCCTTCTACTCCCTAGAAGAGCTGCCGTTAAATGAGGAGATACTTTCTCATTCCTCAAGCTCTTGGGACTAAAGATAAAGCAAGCAACCTTACGATGACAGATGCAAAGATGTTGTAATTTACCAACTCCTTCTGCAGTGAAGGAGCAAGACCATGTTTCTGTGAGCAGTCATTACAGAGGCAAAGTGAGACTGAGGCAGCAGTGAGAGAGACAAGGACCATCACGAATCTTGACACCAATTTTTTTGTCTCAGTTTGAAGGTGCTTCTGGTTCTCATTCATGTGACAAGATTGAGCAACCCAGCAGCTCCAGATGGTATGTCAGAATTGCAGAAACTTGGAGCAGGAAGACAAGGAAACCAGTTACTCAGGCCTGGTCTACACTAGAAAATTAAGTCAGTTTAACTATGTCCACCTGGCATGTGAAAAATCCATACCCCTGAAGAGTGCTATTAAGATAACCGAAGTCCCCACATAGACAGCACAACATCAAGAGGTGGATGTCTGTGCCGATGGGAAAATCCATCCCACTGGGGTAGGCAGTGTCTCCACTGAGGCACTACAGCAGCACAGCTATGCCGCTGAAGCATCAAGTGTGGACATGCCCTCTGTCGTGTGCTTCAGTTCTGCCCTTCCCCCCGCATTATATACTACCAGGTTAGTACATTTAACGGGTATTCCCCCCTCCCCCCAATTGTCCTTAGGCCAGAGAATCCTGAAAAATGCTTCTGCCCACTATATGCACCAGCCGTATCCCAGCTGCAGATGGAAGGCAATAAATGGTTTACAGGCAGGCAAAGAACAAGGGCAAAGCAAGAACAAATTCATTTTAAATATAACAGATTTGTTCACACATGTAGATGAACAAGTACTTTTCGTTACAATAAACTGAACTGCATTAAATCTGAATTCCCCACTAAAGCAACCACATCTCAAAAGGTAACATCTGTCAAGAGTCTCCATTCATTCTGACCTGTACTGCCTATTATTGGCTTCAGCTCATCCTTGAAAACCTAGGATAAAGGCAGCACTCATAGAAACACTATGTAGTTCATGTAAAAGGTGATTTCAATTCTTTATTGTGACAAAATGCTCTCTGTACCCACTGGAGGCTGATGCAAGAAGCAACACCACAGAGACTGCCAGAGACTTTGACACACCAAAGCAACTGAACTTAGTTGTAGGTATATTGTGGAGCAAAGAGGGGATGGGTCCTTTTCGATACAGCTCTGAGTCTGCTTCCTGAACATCTCAGCATCAGAGTTATTGACAAGCTGGAGGGAACTGAGAAGAGCAGCAAAAATAAGCAGCTGGAGAAACTTACAAGTACAAAAACTGACCTAGAAGCAATTGACTAAAATAATGAAACACAGAGAGCTTTATTAAACAATGGTTGGGGTGTACTGAGAAGTGGGGTGGAAAGAGAGCATGCAACTTGACAACAGTTACAAATATTTTTAATATTCTATTTTTAAATCAACATTGGAAGATTTTCTAAAAAACGTGCTCTGGGAATGATTTTGGGGCAGTTCTCTGGCCTGTGTCACACAAGTCAGGCTAGATGATCAGTGACTTTGGGGCAGGTCTCTGGCCTGTGTCACACAGGTCAGGCTAGATGATTAGTGGCTCCTTCTGCCCTTAGAATCTGAAAAAAAATGTACCCGGTGCAAAACCACCAACATCACGCTGCCAGTTCTTTCTCCACCACTTACTCCCTTTCTCCTTGATGCCGCTGGCCATCTTGTAGGGAAGTGAAGTTTGCACTGCTGGTAGCTAAGTAAGACTTTTCCTACTCTGCTTCCAGTCTAGTTTCCATTTTGTCTATTCTACTCTCCCCATGTAACATTTGTCTTCATCAGGGACGATTGGTCTTTCCCATCTTCTCTCACTGCATTTGCCATACATGCACCAGCACGACCTTCTTTCTTCTCCTCCCTTCTGTCCTGGATCTCTTACTCTGTTGTCAGTCCCTCTCCCTTTCCATTATCTTTCCCATTTCTCTGCTTCTTCTGCAGCCCAAGATGTACAGTCAACACAAAGTAATACGACACAGTAACAGAAACAAGCGCCACAAGAAGGGGAAGGAAGAGTGCAGTACAACCAAGACAATTTGTATAAGGAAATGAAATGAATGCTGGCACATTAATTCAGTGGCCCTCTAGGCTGGTGTTCTATAAAATGCTATTTCTTTGCTAATGGTGCTTTTAGTGATAAAAGGTGGCTCTGCTTGCTTAGGCAACATGAGTTAGTTCTAAATAAAACAACTCAAGTCAGAGATAGATTCTTTTTTGTTCACTGGCTCAGGATATTTACCTGGTAAAGGTTACTGTCCTGAAAATACAGTATTTGTGCTGGTCCACTGAGATTTTTCTAGCACGGCAGATAATACATAATTAAAAATCACACTATTTATATTGCAGCAAGCTCTGAGGCTCCAACTAGCATCAAGGCTTACTGTGCTAGGAGATGTACAAAAAGAGTCCTTGCCCTGAAGAGCTTACAATCCAAGAAGAAAAAAGAAACAAAACAAAGGGTGAGTGGGATACAACATTAAGGCAACATGTCCTAGGTGGTGTAAGTGTATTCCTGAACACCTTACACAGCTGGGTGCACTTAACATCGCTTCAAAAATGCAATTTGTTCTATGAAACAAGACAGCCAGGTTTACAAACACTCATCACTAGAACATATTTTTAGGGTGCTTATGTATTAATTCAGTTGCTTGACAATCCACATTTGATTCAGGTAAAGGAATGATACAGTCTCTAAAGAGAATCACCACAACAGAGGCCAGAAGGAATGGAAAGAAGAAATCAAGAAGTTTGCTGCAGAGGTTTCCCTATGTATGGCTTGGACTCCAGAAAATGAGCTGAGTTACTGCCAAAATATGGATATTGCATCTCACCCTGGGAAGACTCTCATAAAAGAAATCCAGAATAATACACGTGTGCCAAGAATAAAAGATGAAAGAACGTCACAGTCGGTATATGCAAAACACAGTTAATTAATGATGATGGTTCACATTTCTTTATCCCAAAATGATTTATACGGATTGCACGCACAGCAATCATTTCAACCACCAATGAAGCCAGCCCTGAGATGAAACACAGCACCTGTTTCAATGACATTCAGCAATGCTACGTAACTGTCCAAAGACAAGAAGTGACATTTACTGACAGACAATCTGGAGGTTAGTCCTATGGCTACATTCTTACCCTGACTGGCAGTGCTGATGCCCAAGTGAGTCAAGTTGGCTGCAAGATTTCCGGTGCTATTGGAGCTACTCAGGGCTGGGAATGTGGATTCCTCAGGATCTAATGGTGTTGGGAGGGGAGAAGGGAAATGGATGTTTGTCAGGTCTGGCAGAGAGCCACCTGTGTTATGTGTAGCAGGAATCAGCGTTGTAGTGTTTTCCTGGTCAGCTGATGGAAAGATGCTAAATTAAAAAAATACAGTAATCAAAGTCAGTTGGGATTTTAGTCGACATACAGCCTTCCTAAATGATGCACAAAAGGGAAGTTTACCTAAAGTTGCCATGCACAAAGCTATGTAAAAAATATACACATAAAACATTTAGAGTGATCATCTTTACAAAGTTTCAACATCTACCCGCACTTGTCATGTGGCAATATTTTCATTGGTGCTGCAGTTGTTTCCCAATTATTTAGAATAGAGAACCACACTTTGGTGCATTTCAGGATGTTTATAATCCCTCGAGTGCTTATAAAGCCTACGTCTAAGTGACTATCTCCACTTGAGGTATGCATAAGGTACCACACACACACATGCAATCTCCTGTGTCATAGTCATTTAGAAACATTTTTTGTACACTCCCACGTTTCAGCACCTGATAAAAGTTTGCTGACAAAGATATCCGAGATAACTCAAAACTCATACAAGCTTTGCAGTTAAGCCCAGATTTGCTGAGTGCACTTTGTAGGAGATTCTGAGAAGTATTTAGCCAATAATGAATCCTTTAAAAAAAAAAAAAAAAAAACCAAAAAAAACCTCCCCTCTATGAAAAAGCTCATTTGTTTGGATTTGCTAGAGACCTTTGCTCCTCCCCCAACCCCAAATACATAATTTAAGGAAATCAACAGGATATTCAGGCACACTCTCTGGCTCTTCTTGTATCTACTCCAGAACTATGCATTCTGGGACAAATCCAGAGAACTCAAAAAAAGCCAGAGGACTTTTACTGTGTGCAATATGCTTTCATGGTTATCTCAATGCTCTTTACAATGCATTAATTGAAGATCTCAGCCCCCAGTTTTACAGATTGTGAAACTGGGGCACAGAGATAAAATGAGTTGTTCACATTCACGCAAAACATGCCAAACTGGGAATAAAACTAAGAATTCCTGACTCTCTGGGTACATTTACACTGACAGTGGCAAAGTCACTCCCGTCAGATCAACCTATCTGGACTGAGTGAGCGGTCAGAGAAGACCTGCTCAGTCGATCCAGAAGTCGATGCTGGTAAGCCAACCCCTCAAGTGGTGCAGCACTGTCGACAGGAATGTGGTTCCTGTCAGCGTGGCGCAGCGAAGACGCCGCACAGAAGGGAAGCACAGCAGTTGAATTGCCAGGTAAGCGTAGACTAGAGCTCAGTCTCCTGCTTTAATCACATGTACTCCTATATAATTAGTTAGGGACTGAATCTAGAACATTTTTAAAATGGTTTCATCATCTGGGCTACCACTGACAAGCAAACTGTGTTCAAGTAATGTTAGTATTCAGTTTTAAAAGCAGTGTGGCTAGCATTGTTTCATTGTCAGTACACAAGGAACCTTAATCATTAGAGCTTGTGAAGCACCAAGTTTGGGTACACACATGGTGAAAAGTTCCATAGGGGTAGCCGTGTTAGTCTGTATGCAGCAAAAACAAGAACAGATCTGTAGCACTTTAAAGACCAACATGCCTGCAAAAAATAAATTTGTTAGTCTTTAAAGTGCTACAGAACTCTCGTTTTTGTTTTTGTTTCTTTAAAGGTACACACAGTGACCTTTTTACATGCATCCCTCCAGGACCACATATCCCACCCCAAACTTACTTGATTCCTGGAACTTCACATGATTTAGGTCTTGATGACCCCGTCTAAAATAGAAAGAAAGACACTTTGAAAGGCAAAGACTGGCGCCAAATAATGTTTAGGAAATAATTTGTTTAAAAGACAGGAAACCTACCAAATGAAACAATCTAAGGAGAGCAGTTTCTCAAACACTCTTAAAAGCCTCTCTTTGCTCAAAATGGGTATTTGGTGTCACACCAAAAAACTGATCTCAACATGGACTTTAAGTCATCTAAGCTTCAAAGTTCCAACGATAAGTTAAGCAGAATGAAGATGGAGCAAGGATAAAACATTTCCTTCTTGAACTATTGCTTGTTAACGTAATTGGCAAACATCAGCCATGACATTTTTCTTACAAAATCTAAGCCTCTCACTCTGTTTTGGGGGTACTGACGTTAAATGAATGAAAATCTACAAACTATCACAAAGGCGCTAATTTAGTGATAGAAAAGGAAGCAGCACTTTAAAAAAAAGGCTTGGAAAGTATAACACTAATACTGTAATAGAACTTTAATGGGTTATCGGAGCCACCTCACAGTGCCACCCTCCAAAAGGCTCCACAGCATAGCAGCTTTCATACCAATGGAGGGGAAACCACAAAGCTCTCTAACGCTGCTTCATGAGTCTCCAAGAGGGCTACACAGAAGTACATGCTCCCCATATCTCCAAGCTCAGATATAAATGCTGATCCACAACATTTCTTAGATCAAGTATTTCCATTTTGATGTTTCTTACTCCTCCTGTTCCATGTCACATTTTGTTTTCCTGAAAAGTTGTCTAGACAATTGCAGAGTACGTTCTACTGAAAAAGGGTTGCAACCTTCCTGATCAGACATAGTATCATGAAATGTATTAATTACTGCATTTCCTAGCAAATCTTTGTTCTAAAAGAAGAGTTATGAGAAAGTAAAAGCTCTCGTTCAGATGAGTTGTAAGATTATGCATACAATTGTTATTAACCAGACTCATGCATCAGCAGTACATCCAGAATATGTCCTACTTCTATTTTAATGAGTTCCACTAGAGTAGAGAAACTTGCCTCCTATCCATTTTATGAACGTGAATACACTGGCAATTCACAGAAAAGAAACCTTTCCAACGACGTCACTTTCAAGGCTTCTCATATGAAAATCCCACATGATGGCAGCAGACACACTTTGTAGGATCACAAAGCGGAATTAACTACTCACATAAATGAAAAGCTGCATGTGACTCAGGGAACAACCACTTGATTAACCAGATGCATGTCTTTTTTTAAAATCGCACACCCCTTTTTAAAAAAAGCTTACGTTTGCTAAGGACTGACTGTTAAAACACCTAATTCCAAAGGCTAGCAGAGACCGTAGTAGAGAGACAAGAACAGGGAAAACTGCCATGCTGAGAAGTCACAGTTAGACTTTGGAAATACTTTAACACAGAGAACAGCTCATGAAAATCATTAATTCTGCCTTGGTTTTGAGGAATTTCATGAACCAAACATCCTTTCCCAATTGGTTCTTTAACATTTTTCCAAACCAAAAGTGTATTAATATTCAATATTTCAGATCTGCTTAAACACCCAGACTTATGTAAGCATTAAAAAGATATTCAGATCTCAAAAGCAAGTGCTACTATTGCTACTTCTGTCTAGTAACCAGGATGATGGGGGAAATATGGAGACAATAGCAGCTCTATAGGAGCCAAATAGCGAAAATCCTGAATATTTACAATTTGTTTTACAATCAACACAAAGCTGATAGTTGTTTTGGTTCTGAAGTGGCCTTGAAAAATGCCAGTTAGATTCACAGAAAAAAATAAAATGAGTTGAGGCAGGATGGTGCCTGGCAGAAATGAAAGCAGAGATACAAGTACGGGCAGAGTGCATTTTATTTCATTAAGGTGGGTTTCTCCATTTGAGAAGATGACGGAAGAATGTTTTAATTCTGTATTTTATTGATGTTCTTATCTCTGCACCCTTAGTGCAATAGTGCAAGCTAAGGATAATATATCAGGCCTTCACTTTAAGATTTCCCGGAATTTGTCAATTCCTGACAAACCTGAGGAAAAGAACCAAATGCTTGTGGGCTTTTTTAAAAAAAAAACAACTGCATAATGAGTTAATGGGCCAACCCATTAACAGAGTTTATACATGCAGATTTAACATCTACAAATTAACATTTAAGCAAGACAGCTGGAAATCATTTTCTGCCTTATCAATTCAAGTTTAGAATACAGACTTTCCCTGAGATGGTTGACAATAGGCCCAAAGAGATATAATGCTCACTGATCTCACTTTAGGTGGTTTGTTGCAGAATACAGAACTTCAACTCAAGTCCCAGCAATTCAACATTATTCAAAATGTTTACCTAAATATATTTACAAAATAAAGTCTCTGAACTAGGACATTTGAACCTTACAAGGATTTGGCATCTCTACCTTTTTAGTGTCCCATGCTTGTTTAGGGAGGGTTTTGTCCGTTTCAGATGTGCTTTCCTCCATTCCAGGGACAGTCAGTAATAAGACTGGAAAACAGAACAGTTAGCGCATCCCAGTATTCTAAGTCTGCTAAATCCCACAGAAACAATGATATATTTCAGTTGGAGGAAAACTGTGGCCGTTTTACACTCTAAATAACAAGTAATATGAAAAATAAGATATATTTCTGAATGCAACTAGATCCAGATGAGCACTAAGTTAAAGAAAATGAACATGGAATGAGACCAGCAAGTATAGCTCACCAGCTTTCTAAAAACGTATTTGTTTTTCCATTTGGGACAAAGCTTTCAAAAGCATGTAAGGAACTTTGCCTAAGTCCCACAGACTTTCAGTAAGGGTTAGGCTAAGACATCATTTTTGAACATGGGACTGAGGGCATCTATTCACTGCAGCATTAACTTGGGTGATTGGCACATGGGTTAGCCTAGCCCTGGTGTGAATTAGCTTGACTGGATCTTCCATTCCCTCACCCACCCCTACCTATTTTACCTCTTTTTTGCTGCATGTCCTGTGACCCTCCTGAAAAGGACTCTTGTTGAGCTGGGGTCATTGTACTTTGATGCAAGGCAGAATCTGAATTGGTCCTGGAAAGAAGGCAAGGAAACCTGTTAGCTTTTCAAACTAAGGATGCTTGCAAGGATAACAATCCCCGGTAGTTACATGGGAAATTCAGCAAATTAAAAGAAACAGGCACTGCCACTTCACAATTGTAAAATATCACACTGGGATTATGCTGGGCAAGATTTCATTATGAAATGGTGAGACAACTTTACAGAACAGAATTTATGACAGGTTTAAAGAGTACTTGTTTCAACAGCAAAACAGAGCTTAGGAGGAATATCAAGATAAACAAAGGACTGCTATGCACTGGAAAGCATTTGGGCGTACTCTCGCTGGCATTGTCGGGGCGGTGCTTGGTCTCATAAAATAAGCAGCAGCAGCACTTTTATAGGTTTAGAGCCATTTATAAACATTGCTTAAGCCTCACACAGCATCTCTGTGAGGAAAACATTATCCCCATTTTACAGAAAGGAAAACTGACTTGCCAAGGAACACAAAAGTAGCCTTAGAGCAAATATTAAATATAGGAGTCCCAGGATCCCATTCCTCTAGTCAAACCATATCACCCTTGCATGATGCAGTGTCCTCAAACAGGTAAGCTGTCAGGCGCAAGGGGCATGGTAGTGGGGACAGATGACTCCACATTCCTTGCTCACTGATTGCTTTTGAGGGAAGAACAGCCCACTTCCAATGCCGTGATAAAAACCTAAGATTCGCTAACTCAGTAATTCTGAGTGTCTTACCCCTCTATGGATGTAAGCCTGGGCAGTTTCACATCCAAAATCTAAGTATGTCGCTGGCAAACTTTAAGTTTAAAAAATACCTCTTAAAAGAATCCATAAGGAGTTGCCAAAACATAAAGCTTAGATTCAGTAAAAAATATGGCAATCCCGATTACCCTGAGTAGTGTAAACTGCCATAGGGAAAAACAAATGTGTCTTGCACTTCTAAGAACTGTCACAGCACCTAAGATCGTCAACCAGAGACTAACGCAATTGGAACGATGCCACTAACCTTCTCCAGTTTGTATCCGATGGAGGCGACAGATACACAGTGCCATATGGACAACTGTCCACGTGATTCAATTAGTTAAGGTGGAGAAAACCAGGAACTTCTTGTTTAAACAACAGGCCCATTTAAAAACTTCGAACAAGGAACAATTTAAGTTACTCTGTCAGAGCCCATACAGTCTAGTGAGAAAAGCAAGGAGCATTCCCTGTGAAGGCCACGTGATTTTGGCATGACATTTCAAACAAAATATGCATGTTAATGGTGATTTTGTATATGCCGTAGGAAAGAATGTTCTTATTTAAAAATTCAAGCCTGACAATACAGAAACAAAACCTGCTTACACTTACTGGGGTGGAGTGTCACAGAGGGAGTCACTCTGAACAGTCAAATGAAAAGGTAATCACTTTTCACCTCCTTTTCAAATGTATTTCTTAACCTCCTCCCACGCAATGCTATGTTCCCCTAGCCACACAGTAGCATCTCAATGACTCCCTGTGGCACAACTGCGTGCGTGCGCACACACGCACACGTTGGAAGTCTTCTCAGACATAAGACGGGATGGGTCATGAAACATGGAGCTTTGCTAGTAGGACATGTAATTCAACCTGCAGCTTCAGATACAATGTACCCCACTTCCACCCACACCAAAACATCTAACCCCTCCGGTGTCTAGAAGTTGTACCACAACTTTCCTCCGAAGAGAGAGATCATATAATGCTGCTCAACTGGCCAGCAGTTGTCGCTTTTGAGCAACAGGAGGATCCCCCTTGTTTCCAATAGCTGAGAAGCCTACCTTTGCCCTCACTGTCATTGTCCCAGACTCATCCACCAACCACTCTGGCACTGACACTTTTTAGAAACAAGCTAATTCTGTTTTATGAAAGTCAGCAGGAAACAGTGCTTAGCAGATGCTGAACTGATATGAGTCAGCTTGTAACAGAAATGGAAAGAAATTACCCGCAAAAAACGTCTTCAGTCCTGGTTCTGCTCAGGTTTGAGCAACCAACACTGCCATTTGGCACTTCTGTTGCACTTTTCACTAGAGGGTGTCAATGAACTATTTAAGACTCTCCACAGCTCTGTGAGGTACGTATGTATTATTATCCCCAGGTAACAGAGGGGGAATCACATACAGAGAAGCTAAATATTAGGGTTTGTGAAAAATTAGACATCCAGATAGTAACAATGAGACTATCCAGTTACATTAGAGTGGCTAATGCTTCAGAACAGGACATACTGACTGTCCAGATTTCAGAAGAAACACCCCCTACAAACAAGACTGTTGTCCATTATGGAGTTTTCGCATGAAATGCTTTTGAGACAGGATACGAGACTGGATGGACTTCTAATCTGAGTCAGTATAGGCACTGCTACGTTCTTATGGCCAAGATCACAGAATGAATCAGTGGCAAAAACAGAATGTAACTCAGAAGTCCCCCTTTATGATTCACACTCACCATCTACAATGCTTGGGTTTTATCTTTTTTGTTTTTTAAACCAATTTGTAAAACAAGCTTTAAATCCGAACAACGCTCACAAAGAGAGTTTTAACGTCACGTCGTAAGCCAAAGGATATCTGCCTCCCGTGTTTGTCCACAGAGAGCGGGCGCCGGTGTGGTGAACCGAGGCGGTTCCTGTCACGATACACTCTGTCTACTAGACCATGATGCCGAGTTGTCCTACTTGTATCCAGTCCAGATGACTGAAAAGGAGTCTAAGGGAGAGAAAAAGCTATCAACAGAAAAATACACACAGCACCCACCTGCCCAGGATCAATGCATCAAAGCGAGGCCTGATTCTGTATGCATGTTAGATCGTGGAGACTGCATTTTGATTTTAAAAATCAACCTGACAGCTATGGATATAATGGCCAATAAACATATGGGCAATGTAACTTTATCCTTAAATGTAATTTTCATATACTAGACAGATCGCACTATATGTGGAATGGGGTAGCACTGGAAACTACCTCCCAGAACAGCGGCTAGTAAAAGGGGGAAGCAGACAGCATCAGATCTCCTAAATTTGCACTATTTCTCCAACCTTATAGTCTTAATACATCTTACACCTGGAATGATAGGCATGGGTAGAATAATCTATGAACCTACTGCTAACTAGTACACACATTATTCCTGGTGTGTCATGCAGCACGTATCCAGAAGGAACATGCTCACAAATGGAGCTTAAACTTAACTATGAAGGCAACAGATGCAGGAAGGGGATGCATCCAATGCACTGAATTATTTCAGATGTCTAACGTTCTCTTAATGCTCTGCAGGAAACGTCTCTCTCATTTCATCAGCATCATATTTATCTTAAAGGGACACTGACAACATACGAACAAAACAAGCAATTTCCTTCCCATGTTGCTAACAAAGATGATTGAAGCATCCAACGTTTTAAAATTGAATTTATTTTCTAAAAGTTCCATTCAGAATGGGCAGGGCAACTAGACTGGTTAATTCCACTCTATGGAACTTACACATTAGAACAATGTATACGCCCCCAGAACTTTTATTTGTTAGCAACTGTTTCCTAGAACCTGAAGGTGCTGCAGGTAAGACTTCCAAGCCACCACCACTCTAAATCCTCTTATCACAGTGCACTACTGCGTAAGTGGGAGAACAGAACACTCAGCCCCCACGCATACTTCAAGTGCTGTCCATGGGCCACTTGGGAAAAACTGTGCACTCCTCAACTCCTTGCTAACAGTAACAGCGTTGCTGAATCCCTCCACTCCATCTGTTTGGAAACTCTAAATTTGCTCGATTCAGGTCCTGCACATGACAGGCATACTATCCTGTCTGCCAAACCACAGAGCCATCTTGCCATGGCACTAATTTATCTTTTTTAAAATTGCCCGATTAAAGCTACCTAGGTATTTTTTAAACTCCTGATTTTTAGAGTTCTAAATTTATTTTAAACTCACTATTCTTTGCAAGAGTCTCAGAAATGTTTCCCTATAAATGTTATCCATGTCTGTTTAGCAAATATTGATCTCCTTTCCCTCCATACACCTTCCTCCCCTTCATTAATATATCAGATCCCAAGACACCTGTGTTGTTTATTTCCTTGTTTAAGGACCAATAACCTCTAACTATAGCATGACATGTACAGCTCTAAGAAGATTTCCCCATAAAAATGGTGGCTCTTTTGCTTTAACTTCTTCACAACCTTACCTTTTATGTAATTAGGATTTGGAATCCAAAGGAGTCTTCAAATTACAAAACATTTTAAATCAGGTAGTATTATTTAAAACATGCCCATCCAAATCTCTGGGTGCAGCGACTAAATGTACTAATACAAATCTGTAAACTCTACAAATACATTAGTCCCCACAACTAAAAATACTCCAAATACTCAAAAACCTAAGGGTCTCCTCATAAGCCCTCCCAGTCAAAAAGCAGCATGATTTGAAAGTCAATAAAATCAGTGCTCTGGAAGACCAATGAGAAAAGTAATTTTCAAAGTCAAGGACCGTTCGCTGAAACTGCTCGGTCTCCAACCTCCTTCTGTTTAAGCCAGGGAAATATTAGTTTAAGAATCTGCTGTGGTAACACAAAAAGGAGAGAGTCAGTCTCTGAAGTATGCAGGACCCACTTGGGACTTCATATATTAAAGTCAAAACTTAAACTGCACCTGGAAACTAAACAGACAGATCAGACAGAGCAAGATGTAATAAGTTCAGTGCAAGAACCACCACTTAATAAGATGGCACCATTTGAAGTTTTTAAGTGGTTTCAAGGTACAACCCCATGTACAGTGCATCAATAAACTAATCAAGAGGTAGCAATGGCATGGATTACTGGGGTGAGGTGCACATGTGACAGAGAAGTTGCAGCCTCTTGGCCAAGCAGAGACTTTAAAAAGGAGATCTTGGACACTGCATTTCTCTGATATCCAGGGACACACAAAGATCCAAGACGACCCCCAACTGGTGCAATTGAGAAACAAATAGCAAGCCAACTCTCTCAGGGTAAGTCTACACTACAGGCACTACTACTGCAGCAGTAGCCCTACTATGGTGCTCAGGCAGTTAAATTTTTCACAGCCCTGGGTAACGTAGTTAGATCAGTCATTTTTCAGTGTGGACAAGTTGATACCACCTCTCATGTTTCTTCTGATTTCTCCCCACAACCTACCTGCATACCTTCAGCTCATCAGGATTAAATCTCAGCCAGTTTGCCTTTCAAATTCTCAATCCTAGCAGAGCATCTGGTAACTTAAATCAACTGTACCACTCAAGTGTGATAAAACCAAGCAGATTTCAGTGTCTTCTGCATACTGGAGATAACAGAACTTCAACTGCCTCACTCTCCGCACAATGGACCCACATCCATGAACACAACAGACGAGGGACCAGAACTCTGCAAAAACCCATGAGACAGATTTGATGGGTTGTGTCCCCACACAGGCCCCGACAGGCCAATACACGTACGAGGCTGCACCTGGAGGGGAGCCAGGCTTAACAGATCATGATGACCAGCTGGCCAGGAGCAGGCTGCTTAGTATAAAGAAGGGAAGTTTGTAGCAGAAAGGGGCTGCAGGGGAACAGAGAGGTAAGAGGAAGATGGGGAGGTGGGGACAAGCCCGGGATCTTAGCCAGAAGAGCTGAGTGGCAGGGTAAGGGAATGCCTTTTGGCAGCAGGCCCTGAGCAAAGGACAAAACTGGGTAAGGGTTTTGAAAAAGGAGTAAAACCCTGAAAGAAGGGTAAGAGTTGGAAAGTTGCACTATGAAGAAGGCCCAGACAACAGTGGAGTGGAAAAACAGAGGGATTTTCAGGAAGGGACTTGTACTGAAACTGTCCTTGAAGGGAGAAAGCAGCTGGGAAGAAGGACACCCTAAAGAAAGCCAGGGAGAAGAAAGACCCCAGAGAAGACGACCTGAGGGTCACTGGCTCAGGAAGAACCAGACCTCCATGGAGAAGACCATGGGAGGCAGCTCTTTGTGATACAGTGAGAAGGAATTCTGCAGAGCCAGAGAGTGGGGTGAAAAGTGGGCAGTGGATTGATTCTGGGGAGGATGAAAGAGTTTTTGTTCTTTTGAGCTGGACATTATTACCCTATTCTATGGAAGACAGAGGAGCAGAGCACTTAGATGCTCTAGAATTGACATTACATAAAATCTTCACAAGGAACCTGAATTGAGAAAATTAAATGAAATTTAAAAAAGTTTTCAGTTTCAGTAATATTGGGTATTAATCAGTAACATGGACAAAAAAATGCATAAATAGGATTGTCTTCACAGTGTCCTTTTAATACAGGAACAAGCTAAGTAAACAGAGCAAGCTAGTAGATTTACTATGTAAACCACAAATAATGAAATGAAACAAGCCACCAGTATCAGGCACCACAGGAAAAATAATCTTCGAGATAAAGGAGTCATTGGAAAAATTAGCCAGCATATAACAAAACCTCGGTAATTAGCCATACAGAATGGAGCCTACTGTGAAGCTGAAGTTTAGCCAGAAGACATTTGATTAAAGCATTTTACCCCCTCAAAAAAAAAGTTTCCAAGAACATACACCCAATTTCACAAAATATTCACACTGTAAAGGACTCACCTCCCCACTCCCAGCTTATTCTGTGGCCTGAATTATTCTGTCCAGTTCGTTTCACTTTTGCCTTTAGACTGTCTGCTCTTTGGGGAAGGATCCCATTCTATGTCCACTACTGGTCACGCTATGAATAAGGCCCTTTGTTTTCTTTTTAAAACTGAAAAACTCCCACATTTTACAAAAGCTATTAGTCGGTTTTCACCAATTTTGACCCAATTTACGGACCAGTTCGGTATATAAAAATACTGATTATGTTAAGAAAATACAATATATTAAGTATATGTGTTTTAGTCTATGTATAGAGGCAAGGCTGTTTGTTAAAGTTAGGCAAAGTAATGGCAGATACACATGCGCATGCATATGTACTGTTAATGTACAGTTCATTAACTAAACTACAGCCTTAAACTGCTTTTACTTTCAGTATGCTTACTTTTCTCTATTTGATGCTTTTTCATTTCCTCCTGTCCCCCAATATTTACCCAGGAAATTATTAAATACATTTTTCAACTGATTTTTAATCTGGTTTTTAATTTTTGTAATAAACACCAATAAATTCCGAGGAAATTTCAAACAGAATAGAAACTGAAAATGAAGGGTCTTGCCTATGAACAATACCATGCAGATGTACGTGAGCACTATAATCATTAATAAAGCAGAGTTGCTGTTTGGTAGTCTACCCTTATACGTGGCACCAATTGCAAAAGTTGTTCACAACCATAAGGCAGAAGAACTATCAACCAATTCCTTGGGAACATACATATTTTTCCATAGCGTACTATGTACTTTTTATATTTTTAAGTTCCAGTCTTTAAGACTGATTAATCTTAATACAGTTATGCTTATCTGCAGAGGTTATGACTCTGTGCTCTGGGCCCTTTATCAGCAGTTACTGTGCAGTCTCCTGTTGAAGAAAGTTACAGCTCTGATTTAAAGTGTATAAATAGCAGCTGAAGCTCACCTGGAAGGGCAGGTCCATAGCACTGTTCCCAATCTGATTCACATTTGGCAGTGACCCTCCATAGTACTGGCCACGACTCTGTCCCAACTGCAAATATTGTGTTTTCTGTAATTGTAACTAAAAGAGAAATAAGAAAAAAGGGATGATTGCAACAAGGAGAGATACTTAAAACATTCATTTTATTCAGCTGTGCTTAATTTCAGATACCACTGAAAAGAGCTTCCACCCAAAACACTGTGAAAGGAAAACTGATGCCAGCTCACAAATAAGGCTGGGTCTGCACACTGATGGCGGCAAATTCACCGCCATCAGATCGATTGCTCTGGATCGACTGAGCGGTCTGTGTAGACCCGCTTAGTCGATCCAGCAATCGACGCAGGAAAACCACCCCAGTAAGTGGCGTAGCGCTACATCAACAGGAATGCTGTTCCCTTCGGGATTTACGTCACGTGCGTATCTCCCATCAACTGCCGCCGAATCCGGAAGGTAAGTGTAGACTTAGCAGAAGTTTAACTATAAGGAGTAAGATTGAAAATGATAGCTTGCCAAACCTGCTTGACAAATGACTAAGTCAGCTTTATAATCATAGTGATCGCACACAAGTTTATATCAATATAGGTATTTATCTCATCTACTACACTGAAGAGCTAGAATTTAAAAACTCTCATTAATCTGATGTTTGACCATGATAATGCCAAAATTAGGTACGAGATCAGAGAGCTCAGATATGTAATATGTAACAATCATTCTCATTCAGAAGTATATGTATTTGTTTACCACCTGTGAAGCAAGTGACCTGAGCTTCTCATTCCTTAAGAATGCAGCTCAATCTGCAGAGGACAGAAAAGTTGAGAACCAAGAAAATGATTTCTTCCACTATTCTTGGATCAGTCTCCTAGATAAAGAGCAGTAAAATAAGCTTCTTAGAAAGCTTTGATACATCTTTCATTTTACTAACAGTACTTTCAGTGAGCAACATGCAGAAAAATTACTAAATTTGTATTGTTACTAATTACTAGTCTTCAGCACTATGGAAGTTTATATTTCACTTGTATTTTTATTCATTACTCTCCTCAGCTCTTCCCTTTTAAAAGTTCTGCCCCGCAACGGCTGCTGCTGATTATCTCACAAGTTAAGTCAACACTCAACCAACTTGGCTGTAACAGTGCAAAGCTGTCTGAATGCCTCACCTAATACCCTTCTACCAAGAAAAGAACTGTTTTAAAAGACTGGGAAATATATAACCCACTCTCATTCACAATATGACTTACAGTACAAAAGAGACTTACTAAACTTGCAATAAATGGTGTTTGAAATGCATTGTCTATATGGAATCCAGTCTTGGTGGCACATGTACCCCATGTGCCAGAGACTGGAACCTTTTGGCCAGCTGTGTCTTTTGGCCTATGCCCTACCTGCCCTCCTGCTCACAAAGGCATAAAAAGATGCAGTGGGGCCAACTGCCTCAGCTTCCCTTAGCCAAACAGAATTCAAATGATAATGGACTCCGAAATAGCAAGGAAGGAGAGCAGGTCACAGAATAAATATAAAAACGTATTTCTAAGGACACCAGCTATTGTAAGTTAAATAATGGTCTTTCCTTCTTTGAGCAGTTGTCTTCATCTATTCCATTCTTGGGACTCAAGCAGTAACTTTGTGCAGAGGTGGGTAATCAGTCTCTTAACTAAATAATTATTGAAGGATCACTTTGCCAAAGCAAACATCTGCTCTGGATACCTCCCCAATAGCACAGTGTTTTGTGCATGTATGAATTGAACTCCAAGGGACAAAGCTCTACAAATTTCAATAATGGGGACATTCTAAAGGAAGCCACAGATGCAGAGTCCCTGACTGGTGACAGGGATCAAGGTTACCTATTCATAATACAGCCTGATCCAGACTATTCGTAGCCTATGCCTGTGCTGTAAGAGACACTGAGATCTGTAATTTTCCCTCCCAATAGCACTTCTTCTATGCTACTTAGAGAAATATGTAACTTAAATTTAAAAAAATTCTTCATTAAAATCAATGGTTTTGCATTAAGCAGTTCTATATCATAAATTAAATGTTACCCAAATGAAAATTTCATACTACTTATTTGCTATATAATATTTGTGAAAGGAGTTCCATTTAAAAATAAAACAAACATTTCCAAAAAGCTACACAAATGATACAATCAAGAACTTCCAGTGTGCTCACAGCACTATGAAACAGTAACTTGTCATTGTAAAGCATTAAGGATTCTTCCTCCAAGAATCAGCAGCACAGACAATACTGAAGAGGTTTAATCACAATACCAGGAAGTCTGATAAATCAGCTTCAGCTTCATGGTGTTACAGTGGTCAATTATATACCCTTCCTTATCAATTACATAGTACATTTTAAATTCTTTATATATTCATTTACAAATACAGACATTGTCCCATCCGGAGAGAACAACAGTGATAATGGTCGTTACATATATGCAGAGACATTTCTAATCACTTCACTTACATCAAGGATGCTAGGGTTACACCCGGTGGGGGGGAGAGGGAAGGAAGAAAGGGGAAGGGTGGGCCTTACAGATAGGTGGCAGACAAATTCTAAAAGCAAACGTGCTGTTCTCATTGGAATTAGAATCACTTCAAGGACATCTGGCTTCTTGAGCCATTTATATGAGTTTTGATTTACAGCTTGTAAGCTGAAAACAATCTCAAGCCTTACATCATGTAACAATTTGGTACCTTAACAGCCTGCAAAATCCAGACAACTATATTCCTAACTCAGTTACACAGCGAGAATCCAGAACAATCTTGCTGAAGTTAGTGGAGTTACTCTGGATTTACAACAGTATATAACCTAGTTCAGAATCTGAACCAGAATCCAGAGCCACCTGGTTTAACACAATTACTGGCTTGTCCTAACAGCCAGCAGTGCCTCCGTTTTCTTATATCTGCTTTATGACTTGCACAAAGAACTAGAGTAACATTTACTTGACTTATCTCCAAAAGTCCCATTTAAATTGGGCTAAAAATTTAACAGTTTGGATGGTGGGATTCAAATTGTGCTTTGGGGGGGATGGGGTGGCATAGGAGAGAAACATCTCTGAAAGTGAGAAGTGTGTTATTTTTACATGGGATTTCCTGCAGAACATTAAGATCAAAATAAGCAGGTGGAAGCCAAAGGAAGTGCTAACCCTTGGAAATATAACAGCATTTATGCAAACTGAACACTAGCTGTTCTAAACTCTACCAAAAAAAATTCTCAGGCAAATTACAAGCTTGTACACAGAACTCAGCTGCAATAAGATGACCAATTTTAACAGAACTGTTTCAAGTCCCATTTGATAACCCTTCTTAAAACGTCTCTTTATACACATTCACAATGTTTGGCTCCCACAAGCCTAATATCATAATACGGGTGGAGTGTCCTTATGATGAGAACATAGATAATCTCTTGTGAATCCGATGAACACAGGAAGTCACAAGAGCTGTCAGTTTGCGGTTTCCATGCTAAATTTTATATATAAATTGAAAGTTGGCCATCCCAGAATCAACCAGTACTTTCCAGATAAATATACAGAGAATTAAACAAAGATTTAATCTAAATTTTTTAATTTAAACTAAAACAGTAAAAATTAACTTTTCTGATTGAAGAGCTAAGAGGAATTTCCCTAAATCCATACAGTTACAGTTACACTATCGAAGACTCTTCAGGCAGTTTGCTAGTACAAACCTCTCTCAACTGAAATGAGATTGCATGGAGCAGCACTCCAAGCAGTCTCCAGGTAAAACACATTTAAAACTGCTCAGGAACTGCCCCTCCTAAATGACCATCTGTGAAATAGGAACATCATCCCAGAAGTATTTACAGTTGCTTGGAAGTTTTTGGGTTGGCACTCACACGTACTATTCAATAGCTGATCTGTGGTCTCCTATATGAATCGAGATAGGATCCCAGTCCAGTTCCCTCTGTGCACATCCATATCAACAAAAAGCTACCATACCACAATATTTACTTGTTAGCCATCTCAGCAGAGGCCAAGGACCACCAGGGTAGTTGAGACCAAATTCCCCTCTCATTCCTAAAGACAGCCCTGTAACTCACATAGAAGGCACACCAGAAGGGCAGTAGGAAAGCTTGCCAATCCAAATGCACAGGCTGTAACTGACCTCCAAGTCTCCAAGGCTGTCAGTCTGGCATCTTTCTCCAGTTCTAAATTAAAATACAAAATTTAATAACCTCAAGACTGGCCAGCTAGTCTCAAATTCCCTGTGGAAACATTTTCCCAAAGTAAACAAGACTCTTCCCTGTCCACCACTCCCACAAAGATAAGCAAAGCAAATAAAATCTTAAAAGGAAGATAAGTGAATAGCATATAAGAGATTCACATACATGGATTTGGACTTGACAGCATCATCTTCGGCTAAAAACTTCATAAGCCAACCAGCCACTTCATAAACCAAAATCTATTTAAGCCATCAAAAATTAAAGTACTTTGTTTTTTTCTGCCTATGTTGAGAAGCTTCCCAAAACTATACAACAGTTTAACTCTGAATATAAAATCATTGTAACTATCAAAGAACAGCCCTCTTGTTCAGACTTTTGAAATTCACTTTGCATTTTTAATGCTAGAAATCTTAATAAAAAGGAATTCAATTAATCTATATAATAAGGCTCCAATTAATCTATATAATAAGATTTCAGGATTGTCTCTGTCTCTCTCTCTGAAGCCTAGAATGTCTGTTGAGTCAATGTGAACCAATGCAAACAGCTAGAAGCATGATTGAGAGCTCTTGTGGTTTAGAATATCACCAGGTTTCACAGCCTGCTACCATTCAATTTTTAAGTTCCATCATTTTAGACTTTTTACAAATTTCTGTACACCTGTATGATAGCACAGCTCCTCACCTAGTGCTATTTAAGATAGCTTCTACCCCCTTCACCATGGAATCTCTTATTTACTAACATCTTATTGACTAACATCACCATACCTACAAGTGATCTAGAATTTTCATTTGAACTGTAAAATCTCTTTCTTTTTAATTGTGATCACAAAAGCTTTCATTCTTGTTAATTTCACTGCTCCAAATTGACAAAAAAGCCCAAGCCCGGACTGCTGAAACTGGGGTGGCTGGTCCCCGCTCTCAGCTGGGAGGCCAGAGCAAGAAGCCCAGGTGTTTGGGGGCAGGCTTGTCAATTACATGGCTGAGCTGTGACATTGACATGGCTGGCTGTTCTGGTGGAGAGTGGGGAATGGAGAAGCCCTGGGAAGCAAGTCCCTGGAGGCTCCCCATGCTACCTGCTGGGACTGGGGAGTCAGGGGGCGGGGGCAGCCCACAGGAAGCCTGACAGCCTCTGGGCTCCAAGCAGGGAGCTGAGAGGCCAGGCTCTCAGCTCCCCACACTGTCCCTTAAGTCAGTGGAAGTGCTCCTGGCAAGAACACGCGCCACCGACGCAAGGAGGGCAGTGTGGACATCAATCACCACTGTAATTACTGCTATGGCTCTCATTTGACCTATGTTAGATCAACTTATTTTTTAAGTGTAGACAACGCTTAAGATGAAGGTTTAAAAATTCCTTTCACTTCTTGACTGACATAGAGGTGAAGAAATAACTGCAAATTAACAAGGGTCATCAGAAGGAACATGGCCAATGCAGTTCAATTTCCAATTATAATCAAATGATCACTGGGGTTAAATCTAGGTCCTTGATTTGTCTTTTTATACTGAAGGTAAAGAGTGAAAATCCCTTTATTTGTATATAATTTAAGTCTGACTTTGAATCACCTAATTAAATACAAGGATTTTTCAAACTGGCAAACCACCTATGCATTTATTTATAATACTCAACACAGTGCCTCTACCTTGCCTAGTTTAGATGCTAGAATTCTGACCATTTGTCTATATCTGTCTATTTCAGGGTGTCAAAGAGGCACTAACAGATTTTTAAGTTTTTGGGGTGTTTTTTAAACAAAATTCCTTTATCCAAGGCTCTGATCCTGCAAATTGTCCCAGACCTTTGCACCCATGCAGAACCCACTAAAATCAATGGGGACTCATGTAGGCCTAGGCATCCACCTGCATGGAACTAATGATAGGAGGATTAGGCCTATGTTAACATCTTATTCTACACACACACAAAAAAAATTAAAGAATTTTAAAGCAGCTACACCTGGTTTTCACAATTTGCACTATTTAATCAATTTGAACAGTAAGAAGAGACCAATTTCTCTTTATGGTTCATATTCACTAGCACCAAAGCTTTAACATCTAGACTGCAAACCCAACAAGATAATGTTTATGTCTAGCCAGAATCTGTTTATGCTGACATTTTACAATGTTAAAAGTTTTATCATTTTTATTGTTTAGCAAACCTAACTTTCAGGGCATATTACCTAGTTGTCAGATTAGTTGTAGAAAACATTAAATGGTCGTGACAATAGATTGATGTTATCTGTAAAGCCACTAGTGTGCGAATTCATCTAGAAGACACTATATATTGTGCTAGAATAGAAGCAGCAGAGCCAGCTTTTTTACAAGTCTACTACTAGGACAGTGCAGACACACAGTGCACAACAGAATCTGTATCAAAGAAGAAAAAACCCAGCAAATCCCTTTCTCCTCTTCCTGTTTCTCTGCTGTCACAACGGGGAAGCAACACCAGCAAGCCAAGCTTTCTAAAGACACTGGCTGGATGCAGTTCCTAATGCTGATCAGACAGTAGCGTCTGGATCCAAACTGGTGTTCCCCAAACAGGACTGGCACAAGAAGTGAAAGCCTGTAGTGAGTGTAGAGCAAGGCTGTAGTCTATAGTGATAGAACCTGCTCCTTCCAGAGCACTCAAGGGCCATGACATATCACCACCACCCTACCATTATAGTGAGACATTTTGTAAGTTTTATTTTCTTACATGCCTGATTTTTTTTGGTTGCTCATAGCAGAGAAGCACAATGACACTGGCTACAACCAAATAGCGTAGATAGGACTGTGAACGTTTCCCTTCTTGCATTTGCCAATGTCTTCAACTTGAGTTGTGATGCCATTAGTATTAAAGTGCTATAGGTTCTATGGCACAGACAACCAAGCCAAATCAGGAAACCAAATGACTACTACCAACCGTGAAAATTACCAAAAAAGCCTCTCACCTGTAACACATTAGAAGTTCCCAGCCAGGGATAAAAGCAATGACGACAACTGTGTTTTTGCTACATAGCTATACATCATTAGAGCTTTTTTTAAAAATCCCAGCCCTCTTCAATAGCAAAGCAGTAAAAGCTACCCGTTGCTGGGGCTCACAATTTCCAACAAAAGGCCCCAATCCTGAAATTGATTACATATGGGTGGACTGCTGCACCTGTGCATAGCTCCCTGACATCAGTAGTCCATCTCCATGCTACCAAATGCAATACTCAAGCCCAAGAGCCAGAAGTCTTCTTCATGCACCAAAAATTCACCTATACAACTTCTCAAACCCTTTAAAAGCATCTGTGTCCTAAGTGTGCTGCAACTTCAGTTATTCTCTGATAACCACAAGGTCTCTAAGGTTATGGACAGGTGGAAAACCTATACAGGTCATTTAAGACTGGATAAAAACACTAAGAAATATGCACTGAACATAAGAATGGCCACTGTCACACCAGTGATCCATCCTGTCCAGTATCCTGTCTTCTAACAACAGCTGGTGTCAGCTGCTTCAGAGAGAATGAACAGACCAGGGCAATTATCGAGTGATCCATCACCTGTTGTCCAGTCCCAGCTTCTGGCAGTCAGATGTTTAGGGACACCCAGAGCATGGGGTTGCTTTTCTGAGCATCTTGGCTAATAGCCATTGATGGACCTATCCTTCATGAACATATCTAATTCTTTTTTGATCCAGTTACGCTTTTGGACTTCACAACACCCCCTGGCAATGAGTTATACACTGTGCATTGTGTGAAGAAGTATTTCCTTATGTCTGTAAAGCAGCTGCTAATCAATTTTCTTGGATGTCCCCTGGTTCTTGTGTTATAGGAAGGGATAAATAACACTTCTCTATTCACTTTCTTACCACTCATGATTTTGTAGATCTCTCTCATATCCCATATTAGTTCTCTTTTCTAAGATGCACAGTCCCAATCTTTTTAATCTCTCCTCATGTGAAAGATTCTGCATGGAGTGATTCTGATTTAGTCAAGAGGAATTGACTAGCTTATTAGTTTTCAGAATTTGGGTGCACATCCTGCGGGATGAGGTTATCAGGGGAGCAATGAATGGGATGGAGTAGAGGTGCTTCTGAGTCAATCACATGGCCACTGCAGGCCCTGCCCGGTGGCACATGTAAGAGGCTGCTGCCCTCACCTGCCAGGCTGGGGGATGGGGCTTTGCTCAAGTTTGGGCCAGGCAGACAGCATACACACTGCAGGGGTACCAGGTATGGTGGAAGGGAGAGGGATCACTGCAAAGCAGCAGCAAGGAGGAAGTAGAGCCTCCTAGCAGTGGCAGATCATCTCCCTGGGCTCAGCAGCAAGTAAGAGGCAGGAGCAAACGGGCACCTGGTACTCATTCCTGACAGGAGTGGTGAGAGTGCCCCTGCCTCTCTGCCGCCTGCAGGCACTCACTCACCCACCCCGCCTCCCACACAATCTTCACCCTGCATCTTCCCAAGCACTGATCACCCTTGCCTCCCGCTCTTCCCTGCATTGCCAATTTATCTGGCTGAGCTATCCCTCTCCTGTCTCCCATGGGGGGGGGGCCTGCATGGGACACAACTCTCTGAAAAGGGGCACCCCAAAAAAAGTTTGGGAACCTCTGGATTACATGACCTCACAAGGAGTTCCTATTTATAATGTCCAAGATTCTGTGAAAGCGATCTTTGCTGTAAGGATATTACAACGGCCCTATAAAAGGATAACAGTTATATATATACACACCCCCACACCTCCATTAATTCACTTTTGAAGTTCTCAGGTCTTATAATTATAATGCCATGTTAAAATCAGTGCAGACCAGTCAAAGGACACCCAATCATAGAGCTCAGAGTTGAGGTATTTACTGATCTAAGCTTAGTGAGTAATCATTCGATTGCCTGCCAATTAGGCTTCTGAACTTGGTGTGGTATTCACTACACATTTACCATTATGAAGCAGTCAAGAATTACTACAGCCTTCCATGTGTTTATAGAGGGCTCTTTCTGCCTTCTTAATGAAGAGATTATTTTTGAGCCCTCAGCTCATTGCACTGAATCATTTGTTTTCTTATGCTTCAGCTGTAAATTCCATAAAGCCAGAACTCCACGACACTTCTAGCTTCTCCCTCATAAGCTTAAAACAAATCTCCAAAATGGCCTCAATTATAAGGTTATTTATCTTATGAATAAAGCAATATTACATATTTTACATAAGTCACACACAGATCACCTATGCATGAGAAGATACTGTTGCTGTTATACAAAAGTTGCCTTTATTATTCTGGGAAGAGACAATTATGCATTTTAGAAGTGAAATTATTATTATTCATACATCATGATAAATTTGCATGATACTTCACAGAGAAAATTCCTTTTGCACATGAATATGAATCCAGATATGACATACCAGAAAAATATGAGGGGGGATGATTTAATAGAGCACTGTGTCACTTTTTTATTCATTAGTCAAATGCAGAGTCTTCTGGAAAATGAGCTCGTATAACAAATTTGAGTGACTAAGGAATCAGACCATGTCTTGCAGCATTTGTAAAAAAAATTAACAGATTGTTTTTCTATGTTTAAATACACTTTGCTATTTCTAGTGAACAAAAGTTTGCAGTTTAAAATTCAGTCACAACTGAGTAACAAGTAAAAACAGGATACAGGCTTAAAATAGTGACTGTTCTTCAGAGTTCTCTCCATTGCCAGGCATGGAGCCAAGCTAAGATACAATACAAACCAAACATTTTTTTTTTTTCAAAATAGCACAAAGCCAGATCTATTGCCAGTCCTGCAAACGTCACCCTTTGTTTTTGAGAAATATCCAGCCAAAAGGAGAATGGTTGCCACTGACAATTAAATGTAAAACCTCAAACTGGACTCAAACTTGAAATTTATTGGTTATTTTATTATAAAAATAACTCTCCCATCTGAAATGTTTTAAGTCTAATGAGGTACAGCCACCTTTAGGCAACTGTGAACAAATCACTTTTGAAGTGTGTGTTTGCTGATGGACATTTCACAGCATGATCTGGAAGGAAGTATGCCCCCCTAATACCTGCTCTTTGCACCAGGCCCTGCTCCTCAAAGAGAATTGACTCAGGAAAGATCAAACAAAAGCAGAGATGCCCTCATTAAGCAAGATAAAAATAAGCTTTTATGTTCCAATTTTTATTTTTAGCTGCAGACTGAATATTCAGTTATGCAACCCCGTGTGTTTCATAAATCAAAAGGCAAACAGGGCATATTTACATTCTTCGAAGTGTACTATGAGGGCACATGGCCATACACCACTGACAGGTAGCTGGGAGTACGCCTCGTATGATTCATTAGTTAAAATGTTATTGTTACAAAATAAATAAATGATTCAGCCACTGTAGAGTCTTGTGTTCATTCACACACGGGAGAAAGTTATTTAACCATGTTGGTGCTATCAAATTTGCACTTCACCAATCCCAACGATGTCACAAACTGTGCAACATGCTTTTCCCTATGACAGTTCCTGCAGTTGTGACTACACTTGCTCTTCAGCCTCAGATCTTCTTCATATTGTACCTCAAGAATTGCACTAAGTTTATAAAAGAAGGCACAAGCATGGAAACACTTGTACTCCCAGAAGGCTAAAAACTCACATAGATTTAGACTTTTACTGTACAAGTGAAAACTATGATCACTGAGAAGACTATCAACGTTTGAATTCTGTGCACAAGGGTGAGAATCAGGCACTTTTCAAATGTACTTCCCAGTCTCCCTCTCCGATGGAAGAATGCCCAGAACTGGAGAAAGGGGAAAATCTATATTGTGGGATTCCTACATTTGTGTCCTTGTCCCAATCTTTTCAGCAATCTGCTGGCCACTGTATATATAGTTAGTAAAGGGAAGAACTTGATAACCCACTCTACCCAACAACATTTGAAGCCATAAAAGTGATCTCAGTGTAACACTGATGAAAAAGAAAAGGGAGCTCCCACGTGATAAGCAGACATTGCCTTGCCCTCTGCCTCCAGCTGTTCTCAAAAGAAACATACCATAGAAGGCCTCGGACCACCCCTTGAGGGATTTCAGTGCATCAGAACAATTAAACATGAAAACAGTGAGGAACACTAAGGAGAATCACAAATCACTCCAAGTGTCTGTTTCTGACATGATGCCTCTGAAGAGCTGGCAGTGGGTAGTTAGTTGCCTCAAATAGCAACACACCCTCTTGAATTATCTGGGCATGATTCTCAGATGGCTGGTGTCTTGATGGGGGTTTGGGCATCCAATTCTAGTGTATCTCCCTTCTGAAACTTTGACGATCCAGGAAGGAAAACAAATCCTTCACTAATAATACATAAAAATACGGTTTTACATTTGCTGCACACAACAGTAAAGTTGTGAGTTCCTCATAATATATTCAGTACAAAAACATTAAAGCCAACAGAAAATAAGCTATAGTACACATTAGTATTTTCACAGCTGCTTTGACCAGACTACTGCAATAATTCACTATTACAAATTCATTAAATTTTTGTTCAAATTGCAAACACTTTGAACAAAAATTTACTTTGATAAATGTAACTTTTTTTTGCTGAATCTAAATCGTTTTAGCATTACTGTGCATTAAAAAATTGTTTTTGCAAAAACTAAAATTTCTCTCAACTTACCCCCCCACAAATAAATTTAAAAACAAAAAGGTTAATCGCAAGAAGATTTAAGAAGCTGCTACTAAATCATAACTGAATTTTTTAAATAGGAGTATATCATCTGAAAATTACTAAGCAACAGAACCTTATATGTTCTCAATGCAACCAGACACTTTGCTGAAGCGTACAAATAACTGGTAGAACTGCTGTGTTCAACATGAAAAGCTGAAATAGCACCCCTCACAGGCAGTGATCCTGCCCAGAGTTTCAGTGAGGCTCCATCTGGGCACAAGGCCACTCTCACCAAGTTCCATGAGGGATTGAGTCCTTACTCTCTTTAAGTAGCAGCAAACAATTTGCAACACAATCAATTAGACAAACAGATTAGCTCTAGCACTAATTTCTTGATTGCTATTTTTAATGTAGTATTTTGTTGATCGTCAGTTTTTTTAAAACAAGTCTGCATTCTCCTAATTGGCACAGTCAAATCTAAGGCTGTTTAAAAAAAATCAAGGTGCCAATGAAAAAAGCTGACGTTCTCATCATTTTGTCCTGTGGAAAATGAGATGCAGCTGGCAACATCGTGAGAACTGGTTATCTTAAGTCTTATCTACTGTAAAAAACTGAACCATTACCGAGCATGGTTTTCTGCAATGGTCCCCCTGAAACAGGACTGAAAGTTGACTGTACAAAACCGTTCTCCCTTGCTTTCTTACAGCAAATCGCGATCACACTTCTGAAACGTTACTGAAAATAGTTTGCACCTGATCTACATTCAAACATTTTTAAGGGAAACATGTTGCTAAGACATTTGCAGCAATTGTTAAATATTTCATATAGCACAAACATAGTTTTGTGATGTAGTCCTACAACCCCTTATTCATGCAGGAGCTCTTATTCACGAGCAGCTCTCCACACTCAGATCTATAGGCCAACTATAACCAGGTCTAGTCAAAATTACCAACTTTGGGTCATAAACAGGACCCTGAGAAATTAGCAACCCAAAACAACTTTTTGGGATCTTAACTGTGGAAAAAGTTGCTCTCAAAACTAATGGTTCTAAACTATTGATCTACAACCCAATACTCAAATACTGTGACTTCTGGCATTTTTCTGGGATGCCAAGAATGCATTTTACTGAGAGAGAGAACCTAAGTTCAACTTCAAACTCAGCTGGACAAGCTGAGCATTCAGATCTTTCAGAATGGATCGGCTTGTAAATGGAGTATCTCCTATGAAGGCAAACCGCCATAGGTATTCTCCAGCACCTGGGCTAGAGAAAACAACTTTAAAAGGCAGAACATGTTCAACTAAATCTGGTGCTCTCCTACTAGCAGCTACAAGATGCTGTTGAAACATAACAGATTTTTACAAGTGTAATTTCTTGTGGGTCTAAAAAAATACTATGACCCTAAATACAAGAACACAGACTTTACAGGGGGGAAAAAAACTTCCTCTAAGAAAATTCAGCAGTCTGAATGCATGTAAATGACAAAATTGTAACAAAGCAATTTCTTCCCTGTCTCTCTTCAAACAAAATGTAAGCAAGTTTTTAGTAGGAAATATTACACTGGGAAAGAAAGTCTGCATGTATTATGCTATGGCATATCAACAGCAACCCAGGCCTGTTTACCTTGGACAGCGCAAACTAGTTAAGGAACACTGAGTGGTGCACAAGAACAGAAACTCTTTATTCCCTTGTGGGTAATTAACTTTCATGTTCACACAATGCAATTTACACTAAATCTTTCAAAGAATGAATGACATTTGCTGCAATTATTCTGCACATTTAATTCTCCCTAAGATTGAGCATATCAGAAGTACAAGATGCACAAAGCCAATGGGCACACAGTAAGGCCTCGTGGACATTGAGGTGTAACAGATTTTGCAATTTGTTGCACAAAAGCAGAGCCCTGTACCCACACAAATCCTCAATCACTTCAGAGATGCTACCTGCAGGCATAGGTGTCCACCCACACACAGCCAATTGCAGGATTATGGCATTATTCTATGTCCTACCACAGAAATTCAGTTACCATACTGGAAAATTATGAACCAGTCCTAAGGCTTGGAGATGTGGTATTCAAGGATCTGAGTCTTTCTTTGGCATTAAGAAGGACATAAAAGGGAGGACCTTTATTAAAAACTAGGGAACTAAAAGTCAAAACTAACATGTACATTTCACTCTAAAATCAGGTTAACTTCCTTTATAAGTACGTATCTATAGATATCTACGTACAATAGACAGGCAGTCTTCTATAAAAAAGAAGGATCATGAGCAGCACCAGCACACAAATATCCTTAAATTCATCCAAAGTGAAATAAACACATCTAAAAGGCAGTGTCAGAAAAGACCATTCAAATACCACATGATTTTATAATGGCTGACTGACTATTTTAAAATTTCAGTTACACGGCTTATGTTGTATTCAGACTCTGCTATATCATCTGTGTGTTGATTTTTAGGTAATATTTAAAAGATTACCAAAGTACAATGTCAAAGAAAAACTTGTTCCACTTAAGAAATTAGGGCAGCTGAGATCTGAAATAAAATACAAAAATGACTAAGCATTCTAAGCACTGATTAAGTAATGTAGGGCCTTATCTCTCAAACACTTACACTGAAGGGCAGCGTTTACCATCACAAGTAGTACTATTGACTTCAGTGGGACTAATCCCAGTCGAAAGCACTACCTGCAGTTCTTGCAGAGTTGGGCCCTAATTTTTCATGATATATTTCTTCAACATATTTTAGCTGCCGGCTATGTCTAATGACCGTCTAATCCAATCATGATTTTCATCAAATTATTTTAACAAAAACAAACTCTCAATACAATTAAACACTATCACCATCATTAAATTTTAGTCTGCCTTTTAAAAAAACCTATGGATTAGCGTTCTCGGTTTAACTAACCTTTTAAATATGACTTTGCATAGTGTTTACATTTGACTGATGGCAAATTGGGTGTTCTATGAACATATAAGACATATTGCTATTGTATATAGGCTTTCATTCAAAATACAAGTAATGAAATTCTCTATTTTTACTGTATATACACAAATATAATACACACACAAATGTATTGATATCTTATCCCGTTTACTATTTCTTTCATTTTTATTTAATTTTACTTCAGTCATGTGGCTACACTTATATACATTAAAGTTATTGTTTTTACTTTCTGTGTTTAAGATTGAAAAATCAATTTCAAAACTTCATTGTCATATAAAAATGTAAGCATTTACGCTTAGTCAAGGTGAACTTTGAGCAGATATTTCATAAAAGTAACTTTCAGTAACTGAGTAACCTTTGAACAGGTAATGTAGGCAGCATGCACCATTTTCTTATGTCAAACGTGCAGACAAACACTGTTACACTATCATCATATAGACTGATAGGGCACTGGATTGTGCCCTGTAGAACACAAAGTAAATGTGTGGCACTGGGGATCATAGGTTTATTATTATTATTTGGAGTCCTCAGATTAAGAGCATTGTTAGTATTAAGGTGGAATGAAACAACTCCACGTATTTCCATTACCATAGGGATTTTATCCACAAGAGTACTGGACTAATGCAAAATGTTTCCAACTGTTGACATGAAGCTAGTTTTTTTGTTTACTTCCTTGTTTATAAACCAGCATCATCCATATCAGCACAGCTCTCAGAGCAGTGCTTACTTAGTTAACACTGCTGAGTCCAGAAGAGGGAGCTCAAATACTGCTCTGGCTGAGATCCCTTAAATCCTAGTGACTTTAAAATAATATAAAAACAGCTAGAATCCAGGGAACATCTCCAAGTGGATTAGAAGCATCCTTAAAACCATGTGACATTCTGAGCTTAAACTGATTTTTTTAGACCCTGAATTTCCTGACATTTGAAAGTCCACATACGATCACCAACATTATCTAAATATTTTTTGTAGTCTAACATTTTGGTCCATATAACCTTAAAAATGGAATAAATATTTATAAAGATGCATTAAAGCTGCTACTCCATAATTCAAGATGACATACAGTGGCAAGCATCATCAGGCTGTGCTCTAGCAGATACTTTGTGGGGAGACTGATGTGGATAGCCCATTCATCAAAAGAAAGTAGTGATTGATAGACAGAAAGCAATTGGAAGTTCATGCTCTGTCCCAAAAAAAAGAGCTCTCCACAAAAGAGCTACTCCCTCACCTTAAAAACAGCTCCTCCTACTTGCTGTTTAGGATCCTGAAATCCATAATAAAGATAAGTTCTTTTCACTCACTTTGGGAAGATGGGGGTGCCACAGGTGTCTCCAATTACCCACACAAGGTCCCATACACAAAGGGCAATTCCATTTGAAACATCCCCTCTTCAGTGTGCTCCTTGTATTAGCCACTCACCTCCCTATCCCCATGCACTCTGCCTGACATAAAAAAAAAGAAAAGAAAAAGAGAGAACATGCCCCCAAGTTCTCTTTGTTGCAGATGGGCTTTCCTCCCCACTCCTTCCTGATGAGGGTAAGTTACCTTTAAAACTAAAATAATTTAAAACTCAGGGGGAGAATGTTCCTGGTGTGAAAAAAAAAAATCAAGACTTTCTGTTTCAGATTGAAAATACTTGGATAAGAACAAAAAAATACCATGGCTTCAAAAAAAACCAAGACAGACTATATTGCATAAATAGTTGGAAGAAAACCAAGTCAGAAAGGCATTAGTGTGTGTGTATGCACAAGCCTTAGCTCAGCAGTAGCTCTTTGCTTCTGCTATGACCAATAACTAACATTAAATAGACAAAATGGTAAACTTTGCAAAAAGGCAATTACTAATAATGAAAAAAAAACATGAGAAATTTTGGGTTGGTTCCACAAATTGAATCAGAATAATGCATTTTCAAATTGACGGCAAATTGTGTGGTTGCTAAGTGAAACTGAGAGCAAACAGCGATATTGTGCTTAACCCTTTTTATATTGCATTTTAAGCACAGACGAAATCATGCAATAAAGAAAAAAAAATCCACAAAGGAGACATTTTGCTCAGCTATTTAGCCAAAATTTCCATCACTTCAGAATCCAGAATCAAGTTATTCAGCTTAGGTCACTTTCTCAATGGTGGTTTTCCTTACACTAAAGATCACTTCCATCTGCAAAATTCAGAAGGGAATTTTCAACACCAATATTTGGGTGTGGTTGGAACTGCGACTGTGATTTGTTATCCATCCTTACTTTATATAAATATTTCAAATGGTGAATACTCACTATTGAATATCACTTTTCAATGGGCACATTTTAAGTAGATGTTTCAGGAATTCTCTCTCAAGAATATCCAAATGTTGAGAAGTACCCAGAGGGTTGAAAATGGCAAAGGTTGTGTATATTTAAAATAGATTCCTTACAAAACCCAACCTGTCAAACTCTACAAGGACAAGAGAACACTAGGAATAAGAGATGATTCAGACAACTGCAAACATCACTGAACTGCTCTCAGTATACCCTTAACTAACACAAGGAATAACTACATAAAGCATCCTCCATGAAATGTCAACAAATAGTTTAGCATGAACAGAGTCACACCATAGTAAGACTTTGCTGATAAAAGAAATATGCCTTTGTTTTATGACACACACAAGGTGGGTGAGGTAATATCTTTTACTGGACCAACTTCTGCTGCTGAAAGAGGCAGAGCTTTTTTAAGTAAACTAATAATAAACAAGTATTTACACTATTCTAATGACAAGGAATATAAAGCAATACAGCACATTCAGCATGTTCTACTGATCCTTTTCATGTTATGATTGGCTACAAATAGGCTTGCATATTTTTAAAAAAACTTAAAGCAGCATAAAAAACGTTGATACACACATATAACCTGAAGGCACTAAAGGAGAGCTCACTCTCTGTTTCCCAACCATCGCTAGAACTAAACCAGAAAAATCCATAAGCAGTCAAGAAGGCACCATGACATTTCTGGCAAGCACTGAACAATTTCTTCACTACACTGTAATTTCTAATTGTGTGTTTCCCAAAGACAACACAAGACAAGAAGGAGCTGGAGGTGCACTAATTAGCACTGATGACGATTAAAACATAATGGGAAAAATATTGGTGATGTTAACTCCATGCGTTCACTCAATTTCTACTTATCAGTATGGTACTACAGGTGCCTCCTCCACACCTTCTTGTATCTAAACTCATCCTGCATAAAATCGAAGTTCAGCTGCAAGCTATTCAAGTCAGGGATGTCATTACTCCACGTTTTGTAAAGCAAAGGGAAGCTCTCAGCACTCTACATAGGGTGGCAAGAAAGCAAATGCATATTTACACTGGAGGAGGACAAGGATCAGATTATAAACTCTTTGTGAGTGAGACAATGCCCTTTCTGTACGTTTCCACAGGACCAGGCACAAAAGGGCCCCCGAACCTAAATGGTGCTACTTTAATTCTACTAAAAATAGGCTGTTTGAAATCTTCCTCCCATTTCTCATGGACCACACACCCAGATCATGGTCCTCGCACCTCAGACTCAGCTCTCGCCCTCACAAGGATGCTAATTATTCTTCCTACGGACGGCTTCTATCCAGCAACAATACTCTGCTTCTGTTCAGTGAGTGGGCATCATGGCAACTGCCGAAAGCTGGACAGGGCAACGGGGCCTGCACAACCCCATGCCACTAATGCAACCAGCGAGCACTGGACAGGCCCCTCCGGGTGCCAAGTCTGTACGGTGCTCCCTCCCATGTGTAGATAGTGGGGAGTCCGCCACGGGAGCCGCTGCTCCCCAGGTAAGGATGTTAAACCAGCCCTGCGGCTGTAAACTGGGCCCTCAGCCCCCCAACAGAGGGGGGTGTCACCCGTCCCTTCCCCCCCC